>JAMLFY010000013.1:27427986-28027986 GCA_030441495.1 Dalbergia oliveri
AATTTTCAGTTTTTATTTTTAAGTTTTTCATTCTAGGATTTTACAAAGAAAATACTAAAAACTACAAATAAAAACTAAAAACTTTTATAATTTTTAAAATTTTTAATATTTCCTTCACAAAATCTGAAAACTGAAAAAGTGAAAACTAGAAATTCAAACCAACAGGTTATTAGTTTTTGAAAAAAATATATTTTCAGCTTTTAGTTATATATAAAATTTAAATTTGATAATCACTTTTCTTAAAATCTAAAACAAACACAAATATTTTATGTTGAATAGCGTTTAAACTCATATATCATACGTACAATATTGAAAAAGTATATTTTCAATCCAAATAAAATCTATAGTCAATACTATCAAATAGTATATGAGGTATGAATTGTGCGGTGTTCAATACAAAATATATGTTTGCTTAACATTATTTTTAGTCAAACGAGTGAAAATTATTCATTCATCCAGATAATATAAATAGTATTCATTCATTCAAAATAGCTGATAAACGACTTGCCCAATACACTAGGTCATGATTCAATCAATAAGTCCTGGTTAATCGGTTTAATTAGTAAATATATAAAAATATTAATATAGTTCAAAATAGCATCTAACATGTATTAACATTTACATATTATAACACAACAACATAAATGACCCATTGGTAGAGGAGTATTTTCTTTCTTTTTGGCTTGCAAGTTTGATTCCCCTTTGTGTCATTTTTGATAAAATAAAATTTCTCCTTAAAACCTAATCCAGTTTGCAACCTTGGCTCATAGCAAACCCTCCCAATTTAAGCAATTCAGCGGTAGATTGCATATCCCTTCTAGAAGGAGAATTAAAAGTCTTAAGTGGTTAGTTTCCTGTTTTAAATCATGAGTATGATTTTGAAAACTATGGCTGGAATATTTGTTCCCACTTCTTACACAACAAACTTGTTCTCACTTAATATGTGCCATATATATATATATATATATATATATATATATGATTAGGATCAATTTATATTCTTAATATCTATAAAATAATTTTTTTTATCAATCCATTATTGAGTTACAATTACCTATCATTTGTGTTAAACTTTTATAAAAATTGAACAACAATAAAAATGTAATCATGAAGCTTTTATTTTTGTTCATTTCAGAATATATATATTATGTTGATTTTGATGTATATGAAAATTATACCAAAACCATTTTAGAGTAATCTAAAATTTTATAGGCCTTATTTTATATGACGTAGATTTTTGATTTAACAGTGAGTTTTATTAAAAAGTTATTCAATTAGTACAGTTTAAATAAGTGTTAATTTCATTTCATTATATAACTCGATTTGACAAATTATTTTAATTAACAATATATATTCATTCCTATTATTATTATTATTATTATTATTATTTTGTGACAGTATTCATTCCTAATTAAATCAACACTTGTATATAACTTAAATTCATACTTATATTTAAATTGTGATTACCAAGTATCGATCAAGTGTCCATGCATAAAACCCAACTTCTCCATTTCATATAATTTGAAAAAGGAGAATATGCCACCCATCGTTTCCTGCCATCTCTTCAATTGAAGTGACACATATTTCTATAGACACATGCAATAATGTTACTGCAAATCAGATTTGAGATAAATACACATTTTTAAGTTTATCTTTTTATTGGTATTGCTTTATCATAGGTGAGATCAATGCATAAGATCAGAAAACCAGATTTTAGGAGCAAAGAAACTGGATAGTTCAGTTGAGTGTCCTAGTATTTAACTGCAAAATGGGATCCCTCTCTAGCGAGTAACTTTGCTTCCGGCGGACTCCTAAGATAAAGCCATTAATATAACTTTTCAAATCATTTATATAACTTTTCAAGTAGTGATAATATATAATTGAATGATCGTCTAAAAAGGTTTTACGTCATAAATATGTAAAAATTAAACTCTACATATACCCACACTTCCTGAGAAAGTTCTGAGCACCCAAAGGGAAAAGTGTACGCAACATATTTCTACCAGGTGATAAAATGAGGGACTCTCTACAATCAAAGAAACCATCAATGAAATGACATTAAAAATCAGAATCACATCATTGAAGCTTTTTCTTTTCATTTTAGGATTATATATATACTTGAAAGTTGAAACTTCAGAAAAACAAAAGTATTCTCAAGAATTGAAGCAGGTGATACATATATAGAAGCATGCCGATGCATATAAATTTCATTACCCTCATGAACCAAACCAGTAAATCCCAAAAATAGCATCCATGTAAGTTTCAGACTCATGACATCTGAAAAAGAAGACATGCAAAATAACTCTGATGGTTGAAATTGAAAGTAACAGATCTAATCCCTTTCACATCTTAACTGGCACATAATTACACATGACATAATATAAAGAAGTTACAATTTCTAATCTAGTGTGACATCATATATATTATAGTAGCCCTTTTACAATCTTGTAATAATGACATATAGAGAATGATGATGCTGCCAGAATATGTGAATTACAATCTAGTTGCCTCTAATGTATATACCTTAATTTTGGGAAATAATAGTCTTTTCTTGTTCAAAAGTTGACTCAGAATAAAAGCTTTATATTATAAGCTGTTTTGAATTTAATTAAAATAAGCTTATCCAAAACACCTCAATGCTCACTGTGCTTGTGCCAGCACAGAAGCATTGCTATGCAACGGCGAAGAATGTAGAATCTTGCTCGCTGTTTATTCATCAGGTGACTGCACTTCTGGCCAAAAGACTTGCAAGGACTACAAACTTCTTGCTGCTGCTGCTGATGATGATGATTGATCTGGCTTGTGTTGATTTCCTTCACTGCCATGAATGATTTTCCGGCAACCCAAATACTACTCCTATGCTGCCACCATATGTATAGCATCGAATTTGGTGGTAGAAATTAAACGTGGGGCTTTGCATTGGCTTCCACTAGGTACTTATAGCTAAGTAGATATTTATTTATTGGTTGTGAAGCAAGTAAAATTTCAGGATCTTTTAGATCATCTGTGGACTGTTTATTACTATTTCAACCCACCAGTTGTCAGTACCGTATGGAAAATTGAATTGAATTGGGTCAATATTTGTAGGTTCAAGCTTTATTATTAGGTCAAAAGGTATTACTGTTAGTAAGAGTTTAACTTCATTTTTTTTTAAGTTTCTTATAATCACATTAAGTTTGAGAGATTGCATTCATTATAGTCATTATAAGTTGGAATATTAAACCAAACGAATTCTATGGGTCACATTAACCAAATAATGTCATCATGTTTGCTGCTATTTTACCCTAGTCACGGTATATTTTATTATAGTAATGGTAATTAAGAATAATTTGATGAGCCAAAATAGTAAAATCACTCATCATTCATCTAATGGTTAAAATATTGACACATCATTCTGTCAAAAATTATGGTAACAAATTCTGACTTATTAGTATTTTCCATTTTAGCCAAAATCGAAAAGATGAAGTCACTTTATGTCAGAGTTGATTACAAATCTTAGAGAACTATAACAACATTGATGCTTGTCAATTAATTTCCTCAGTCGTTAGGGCTATTTTTTATTTTCTCTTTGTTGGGAGGTGGAGGGGTGTGTGATAAAGGAAAAATTCTTACCTGTTCCTAAATCCTAAGTATGTGGAAATCTTTGCTTGTTCTATTGAATGAAAGAAAAAGTATTTGACATCATTGTTATGCAATGCCATACAACCGCTGGTCCAGCCTATATGTTATCTATGACTTATATTGCAAAAAAAATATTTGGTGTGTGATTTAGACTTGGCCAGAGGAAACTATGCATTTATGCACTTATAAAGCCTATTCAGCCCCTAAAAATTGTTTGTTGTCCTTAGAATATGGTGGATACAAGAATAACGTGCCCCTTTCCTTTTCTTCTTGCTATACAGTTCACCGCTTGTGGCAACCATGCAAATGAAATTTCCCATTTGAAGGGTTGTTATGTAATGTCCTGGTCATTGTTCCCACCTGTGACATGGTCTCTAACACGTGCAAATTGTTCAGCTTTTGGCATCTTGTATTCCTTCTTTCTTCCATTACAATAATACTCTTTTATTTTTTTTGGCAAAATAGGCTTTCAATCTCTTACCTTTGTTTAATTTTTCAATTTTATTTTCCATTTTTTTTTAATTTAGTATCTTATGAATCATCTCAATTTGATAATAAAATGCTGACATAACACATACTTGAATCTGTCAAACTTCTCGTTTTTACAACAAAAAGCAAGCAAATCTAATTAAACTGAAAATTAAATTGGGCCTCCCTAACCCAAAAGAAAATAAATTAGTTGAACTCAGAGCTAATCCTATAAAAGACTTTTTATAAATTATAACTGTGCTACCTCTTAAGGTATGTGAACCATGCCACTCTTTTCATGTGCGAAGTTGCAGTTGGATCATTATCCTAGATAGACACCTTACTGGATCTAACAATAGAAAATACATGTCATTTTACAGCCATATTCACAGAAATCAAATGAGATGATATCAACCAATGTATCACAAAGATCATAACAGGTCCAAACATCACAAGATTTGAGACTCCATGTTAGTTTGGCTTCTCAATTTTTACAAACTGCACCAACCAAACTCACATGTAAACTAGCCCATAAAATGTAACAAATAAGTGAACTATACATGCAATTACTCACTATCTCATAATTCCCTCAGGTACTTCTACTCATAGTATCAAAATCTCTTCTGAAAACTATGGTACTATTCACAATAACTGGTGGACAAATAGTGCCTGAGATAGACATGTCTCCGAATGAAACCATTCTTGATCTGAAAGAAAAGATTGAGGAGGAGTTGGGGGTGTGTATGCACAGGCAAAGCCTGTGGTATGACAACTCAGAGCTAAGAGATGAAGAATTCATTAGGGACTATGGCTTCGCAGAGATACACACTCAACCTCACTGTGGACCCTCTGCCACCAGACCTCAAAATCCATGTTATGGTGAAGCACACTGGCAGCAATGGCTATGTGAGGGTGAGGGAGACAGATAAGGTGAGTGACCTGAGAAGGAAAGTTGAGAGGTACTGGGCCATTCCTCAAGAGCTTTCACCTTCGTCGTCTCCATGTTGAAATGAAGGATAACCATCCTCTCCATGCATATTATATCAATGAGGCTTCTGAGGTTCAGCTCTCACTTTCAATTGAACCTCGCTGACTTGCTAGTGTGGCTTGGTTAATTGTAGTGCATGTAGTACATACCCCATGTAGTATCTAGGTGTCTCAGATGTGGGGTTTGATTTGATTTGATGTTACTATGAACACATTATTCCTTATGAATGGAACTTATAATCTGAAACTATAATGCACTTTACCAAACTATAATGCAACCTATAATCTTATAAAACTAACCTTAACATATATAGAAACACATAGGAATAGGATGAAATCATTTCATATTACGTGCTGCAAGGGAATTAGAAATTCAATCAAAAGAATACAAATCCACGTCCGACATGAACTAAATACCAATTTGTTAATACAAAAAATAACACTTATTTTGTGGATACACTATCATTATAAATGTTTTCACCTACAAGTATTCTCGTTTATGTAAGCTCACCTTTATAACACTTCAACTTTTTCCAAATTTTGTCCTTCTTATCCTACTAATCATGTTTTGCCAGCTAGAAAATTAATACTTTCAAAGAAAAATTAAAAAGCTTAAGAAAATTATCAATTATGTCTATATTCATCAAAATGGCAAAACATGATTGGTGACGTGCATAAAAGGTCATGATTTGGGAACGAATATTTTCCTTCCATGTAGTTGTCTATACAAGCAAGTCTGCATAAACATCATGTCCCTCACTGACAAGGTTCTGTTTGAGCTTGTACAATGCTCGGCTCTCCAACTGGCGGACCCTTTCCTTAGACAAACCAAATATTTCTCCAACTTCTGACAAAGATCTCTGTTGGCCATCCTTCATACCAAATCTTAGCCGGATGATCTTCCTTTCCTTGGGGCGTAAGATACGTAGGAGGTTGTGTACATGCCGCCTCATCAGCTGTTTTTCAACACTTACTTCTGGTGTCTCAATTGCAGTGTCTGCTGTAATCTCCTGCAATTATAAGAAAATGGTGGTTAATTCTTAAGTTAGGACATTCGTAATATTATGTTTCATATAAAAGCAGAGGATTTGTTCTGAACAGAAATTCACAACAAAGTAATATGGGAATAACTTAAAAATCTAGTGCTGGAACCACATTGCAGGGGCTGCTGTTACTTGAGATCAAAAGATAGGAAACAAAGTTCTGGCTTTGAATTTGATCACTAGTCCTTACATATTTAATCATGCTTTTTAGGTAGCACGATATGGTTCTATGGCTAATCACATGCAAAAATGTTATGATCTTCCAGCTCCTCCTTCTTCCTAGAAAAAAAAAAAAAATTTAGGCTAATGCTTCTGGTTCCCTTGCATCAAATTCAACTGAAGGCAATGACTAAGCGAGTTCAAGATCCTCAATAGCCTGTTAGACTTTCACCTTTTTTTAAACAATTATCAGCACAAGAAAGACCCTCAGTACAGACACTCACCAAATTAAAAGGAAAAGTTGATTAACCTTCAGTAATTCTAAGCATTGATGCAACACATGCTTGTATACTTCTTCACTTCATAGATCTAAGGAATCACAACATATCATGAGGGAAATCACATTAGCTACCACGCAATACCTGGTAAGTTGTAGCTTGGTCTGCCCATACAGCTTGCTGCATAGAAATTGGATTTCTTGCAACATATAGCAAATGGTCAATCTTTTCCTCTGTTATTCCTACCCTTGTTGCTAACTCTAGCTTTGTCGGGTTCAGATTTCCTTCTTGGATGTATGATTTCTTTGCCTCCGTTATCTTTCCCAAAAGGATATACATATTTTCCTGGATTGATAGAGAAATAGAATTGGTGCTTGCTTTTGTAAATAGAAAAGATATTATAAAAAGATATTGATGCAATGGCAACATATCATTTTTATTTCATGAACAATGACACTTCAAAAGTTGAGAGCTTAAATTTAGACAACTAAAACTAAATTTACCGGCAGACGAATTGTCCTGGAATGTTTAAATATGGCTTTCCGGATTGATTGCCTAATCCACCAGTATGCATAAGTAGCAAAGCGGCAACCAACTTGGGGTTTAAACTTCTCAACGCTCTTCATTAGACCCATACTTCCCTCCTGCACCAGAAAAGAAATGAAAAAGATGTGATACAGCTGCTAGTTTATTGACATTACTGAAGAGTGAAGATAATGATTGCAAGTGGCAACATTGCTCAAAAGAAACTAGAGATTCTTTAAGCAAAGCATTTTCCAATATTTGAGCCTTAGCCCCAACCAAAGATTTATTTTCATGTCCTTCTATGTTCAAAAATAAGTGTATAACATATAACATATACAAGACAAACAAGTAGTGATAAATAATAATTGTTCAAAGTTCAAACAGACCATGAAATAAAATATAAACAGTCTTTACTCTGGGGAAAGGAAGACCTTTGATTTCTCAAAAGTTACCTGCAATAAGTCCTGGAGGCTAAGACCACGCCCTAGATAATTTTTGGCGACATGAACTACCATGCGTAAATTGGCCTGAATCAGCTTTTGTCTGCTTCTGTTACCACAATGAAGTTGCAGCTGCAGTGCTCGGCAGCTAAGTCCTACACCCTTAGCCAGTTCAGCCACAGTTGGTTCCCTCCCAAATTGAGATTGAAGCCTGGTTTTCACTTCTTCCAATCTCAACATGTCCTGTTAATTATGTTGTCCACATTAAGGCAAAATAAACTCCTTAATAGAGCATATCATATACATTTTAAGGAAATAAGGAATTGTGTGTAACACCTGTATATGACTAATCAATTCAGACTCTTCTTCGAGTGTCAAAAGTTGCTTTGTTTCAGGACCCCACAAGAACATGCGTAGGGCATCATTTTGATCAAGTTCTTCATTTATCTCTTCTCTACACGTGGCCTTCCTCTCGCATCCTTTCTTGCAAGGTAAGTGTCATCGTCTATAGCTCTAGACTTTGGTGCCTTTCTTCGTTTAGATCGTCTCTCTAGAAGCCGTGTTGACCTCACAGTTTTATTGCTTCGAAGTGAAGGATAAACCAAACTAGTTGAGGCCAGAGTGAATGGAAGATTTTAAGCATTACACTCCAAATAACTTGGCCTATAGACAGGAAAAGTAAATTAAGGATGTTAGAGTTGGCCAAGAAGATGGAACTAACCCAAAAGGATGTGATTCATCATCATCAGCTTTAAGTGATTTCAAGTCTTCAGCTACTGAGGCTGCTTGTTTAGAGGCTGACAAAGCTTTCTTAGCAAGAGAAACCGCATTACATTGCACGCCATCTGCGGGCCTCTCAGAGTTAACAGCAACATGCTCTATAGTTGAAGAGGCGACAATTTCTCCTATTCCTGAGGAAGTCAATCTGCAATAGACCATTATGCACCTATAAGGAGACAACTCAGGTAGGACAATTTTCAATGTAGCAACTAGAAAGGAAAAAGGAAAAATCAGCATTGAACCTACTTCTCAAAAAGTAGAAACTATAATGGAAAAAACTAGAAGAGTGATTATTTTCTTATTTTACATTTTTTTATAGAAACTTAACCAAACAGATTACACAAAGTTAAGAAGTAAGCATAATAGAAAAGGGCACCCTAAATTGACATGAAAGATTGAAAGGACAATTTTATTTATCTTACAAGTTCCGTAAATGAGACCAGACGTGCAATTGCTGTCTAAAGTCATGCACTAACTGATCAGCATTGCCATTGTTATTCTCTTCATTAACCGTGGCCACATCCATCTGCCTCATATTTAAGTTCAAGAATCAGTTGGTGCATTCCATGCAAACAAGAATAAGAGTTGACCCCTATCAATTCTAATTAATTTGATAACAAAGCAAAAGATATGAACTATCTCATTCTCATTATGCATACGAATTCAGTATATCAACATAATTTGGACCTGGGATGTCTTTCTTCCTGATACATTTGCAATAGAGGCCTGTGCTCATCACGCTGCTCTTGTAAAAGAACTGAGGTAGGAAAATTCTGTGCTGAAATACTAGTAGACCAGAGAGGTGACTGCAGGGGCAGCTTGTTCGTGAAACATCAAAACTGCAGATCAAAGAGCACAAGCATGCAAAATACTGTTCAGCTCAGACTAATAGTTGGGGTCAAAATTAAATGAAAGAGGAATATTTAGGCAAAGACAAGGAGTAAATGCCATCCACAAATTAGCAGAAGCAATTCATTAAGGGTGTTTGCGTGTATGCTCCAGCTGACAAGGATGAAGCAAGGCATTGCAGTTAATTAGCTAATGGAATTTCAACAGTACTAAATAAATTTCATTGCTGCACATGTTAGAAAAATACATAACATACAATACAATACAAATACACATTGTATACGAAGATACACATGTTCCCCATGTAAAGTGATGCATAAATTAAACAGCATTGGTAAAGTATAACCAGTGGGGAAGTTTTCACAGAATAGGCAGCAAGGAAAATGATGAAAATGAGCTCTATATGTATGCATCTTCATACATTACTTGTTTTCCACTCATACCAATTTTTATCTTCAAATCCGTAACATAACACTAACAATTATCCTTATCATCAACCCAACAAGACACCATGTAAAACAACCCCGCCCCGGCGGTGGGGGGGGGTATCAAAAGCAAAAGCCAATTACGCTGTTGCTTTGGGATACCTGACACTATGCACTCATGAACACTAATAAAGTAAAACTATGTGTATATATATATATATATATTTAGAATTCATAAAGTAGATTCATGGTGGAAGAAACATAGCAATTGAATTCTAGTAACATTACCTGAAGAAGAAGAAGGTGAAGGAGATGAAGGAGGAGTGTTCAAGTGGTGAGTTCTTAAAGGAAAGGGTGAAAAGGAACAAAACATGCTTGTTACAGATTCCATAATTGAAGTACTAAGATACCATATCACATATTCACATTAAACTAGTGTTGTAGTAGAAGTAAGTTGAACTGTGTTGTATAGCATTCATGGTGTTGAAGATATGAATGTGCGTGTACTTTGTTTGGATAAATAGATAAAGCAGAAGCCAAAGGCTTTGTAGCTTATTTCAGACCTCAAGTTCCTATTTTATTTCCGACAATGGATTAGGTTGTTCTTCTTACATTAATGAATATGAATATGATATGAATAGTGGCATGATAAGGCCCAATGTCCAATTGGGTTTAGGTGGCCTTTTTTTCACAATATTGGGATCAATTATAGGCCTTTGTAAAATCAACACTTCGTTTAGCCCAAGCCCAGTTTTCTTCTAAATGCATTATGGCCTTTTGCAATAAAAAAAGAACCGACCAAAAACTATAAATAAAAAAAAAAGGAGCATTTTAGTTTAATTAAAATTTGGTTAATTTTAAATTTTAAATATTTATTAAATTTTTTATATCACAATTTTCAAGAATGGTCAACTTGTCAGTTGACTGACCAAATCTGAGGCAAAACAACGTGAATGCCCACGCTTTCCTAGGACCCAACTGTCCTGTCCCATCTCTTCACAACGACGTAATTTGTACTAAGAACAACAATTACTACGTATATTATAAATGCCCTTATCATAAAAAATATACTATAATATAATAAATAGTTTCAACACCTTTTCAATCGTTTATCTTTATATTTCTTTTCCAAAAAATTACGAAAACTTCTACACTAGATTTGCACCAAAAAAAAAAGTCATGTTTTCAAAAGTAGATAGATTATTATCTCTTAATCGTCCACAAACAAAAAAAAGGTGAAAGAAATAAAACGGATGTATTAATAGTTTTGGGAGCCTCAAAACTTATTTTCAAATTAATATTTTCACCCAACAATTTCCTTTATAAGTGAAGGAACCATACAAAGATATGAACAAATTATGGAATCCTTTTGGACGAATAAGTTAATTTGTTTCAGATTTTAAAAAAATGATTATAAAAATTTAAATTTTATATTTAATTAAAAATACTGAAAATTATTTTTTTAAAAAAGCTTCTCCTTTTAGTTTCTTTAAAGAAGTTGAAAATTATTTTTTTTAACATTTTTATGAAAAATATAACTTTAAGACTCCAAAATCCCAAACAAATGCACTCTAACTTCAGCAAAGGGTATAATAATACCCTTAGAGTGACTCTACCAAAATAATAATAATAATAATAATAATATAGCAAAAGTTGTTTTGTCGTTCGGAAGCATATAAAGCAGGTAACCTTTATGCTGGAACTTGAAACCACTATTCAAAGACTTTCTATCCTAAGATCCAAGGATAGATGTTCGTCTTAAACACAGGTCTATTTTGCATGGAGCAAAGAAACCCTGTAAGATTTAAACAATATATACTTTGTTGACTCAAATCATTTTGATTCATATAATAATATATAAACTGAATTTGTATTTTTAATTGAGAGTTGCTCATGTTACCTTTTTTCTTTGAAAAATATTAGGCCTTTTTGTACTATGAAATGAAAAAAATTTTCATATGCACTGTGGGGTATTTAATTAGGGATAAAAATAAGAGGTAAATTTTCAATAAAATAGTTTGTATAATTATATATATATATATATATATATATATCTTATTCATGAAAACTTATTTCTAATTTTTACCTTAATCAAACACACATTTGATGTTTGGTTGGAGATTAAAAATGAGAATAAATTTTTTATGATTAAGTTTTATATGAAAATTCACCTTCATTTTCAATCTTTGACCATATATACCCTGCTTCAAAGAAGTTTTGTACATACAATAGATCATGTATTAATAATACATTAATAAATGTATTTGAGTTAACCATCCACTATATTAAAAGTCTTTCAAATAAAAATATCAGATTGAATAACTATACAAAACCCTTTTAATCCTACAATATATCAATATTAATTTCAAATAAAATTACACTAACAAATAATAACCCTTTTATGGAAAATAATTACCCTTTTATTCACCCAACCACAATAATTGTACTAATGTTTTAGTATTTTTGTACTGGAAATTAAGCACCGTGCATTGCATGGTTTTGTAAATAATTTGTTTTGTCGATTAAATTTAAAATGAACCCTTAAAGAAAATTATTGTAATGATTAAAAATTACATATAATAGAAATATGTCATTGCAAATTAAAAATGATAATAATATGTTGATTTTTTTCTTTATTTATTGTACATAATAAAATGGATCAATAATAATTATATTGTGAGGGTTTATTAAACACTTCATTATATACTACATTTTTAATATAGTCTTCTTATTCTTCTCAATTGTAAAATTTTTGGTCCTTTTTGGTGAAGTTACTCATCTTGACAATACAACATATAATTATCCCTAACAAAATATTGATTTGAGCAAATATAAACTCATTTAATTCAATAATTGGCAAATATTACTCATGACAATTTAATTATTTTTATGGAGATTATTTATTCCTTCTCAAAATGAAACGGTGCTTCTTATGGGGAATTATTTTACATAAGATTAACTACATTTCAATTATGCATAAGAAGAATTAGAATTGTATGAATAAACATTTAATTGCTACCTTGCTAAACGGAAATTGTAATAGTTTCATATATGTAAATTATAAATTGCACTCTATTTTACATGTCTATTTTGTGTTTCATAAATGCAATGAAGAATACACACAAACATATATATGGATTGATTTAATTAAAATAAAATAAAAATATATAACAATATGGAAAGAAAACCAATAAAATATAAAAGCAAGTGCTAAAGTGAGATATATGCAATATTTTTATGTCGATACAAATAATTTTATTTTCTATACAACATGTATTAACATAGGGAATAGAACACAATAACAATATCATTACAAAATGCTAGTTTTCAAAACAAAGATACAAATCAATGAATTAGCATCCAACATCAACACTTTCTAAGGAAACATCAAAGTGTTTGTAAATACATGTCAAATGAACTCCTCAAATTACATGTCAAATGACATTAATAACTGCATATGAATCTAAATTGAAAATCCGTAGCAACATATGCAGTACAAATCTTCCATAAATTCCATATCTACAATCAACACCTAAAATCATTCACATACAATGTGTCCATGCCAAAGGTCTTGCCAAAAGAAAATAATGACCTTTGGCTTCTTTTACAATAAATTATATACAAGAGTCTTATGCTGCAGGAGCGAGAGGTACTCTTGGAAGAGTTGCATGGCTTGTCCAAGAATAATGCTTATGCATGGCTTGTGGCGGGTGATTTTGACGTCTATTTATATGAGCATGAGAAATATGGGGGTGGGGAGCCCAATAGGAACCTTCTCTTGTAGCAACTTTGCATCTCTACTCGTGAAGGAATGACACAAAAAGAAATAAAATGATAAATTAAAACTAAAATTAAAAACTATCATTCTTTAAGACAAAAGAAAAAAAGTTTTTCAATAGTCATGCATACCTATTTGATTTAGCTTGCTCTTGTTTATTGTCACAAATTAAAAGAATCAAGGACTCACCACCAGCAACATACAGTTTTACGTCTAGACTCTAACATTTCCAAGCACATATATAGGAATCAAGGTATAGTTTGAGCTCAACTTCACATTGAAAAATCAATACGTCACTAAAACTGCCGATTTATTGCATTTCAATTTCTAAACCAATAAAACACTCAAATTCACAAAATATTCATTAAAAAGGAAAATAAATTAATATATATAATGTAGTCAATTGTTACCAAAGATGGTTTAGAATCTTTTACAATTAAGTAGAATAATTAATGTATTGTTGAATCAAAGTAAAAATATTTATATTATATGATTTTAAATATCTTCTATCCATTGTAACTGAAAAAAATTATGCTAATTAACCCATTGATCATTGACCATTGAGTTTTCTATTAAAAAACACGTGTACTAATAGTTAAAAAAAATTATTCACCATTGAATTTTCTTAAAATTATGTAGTCATATAAATATTAATACATTTTTAATTTGATTATACACTGCATTAAATGTTGTATTAGTGAATTTTACATATATATATATCATATTAAGATTATTATGATTAATGATTATTATTAAATATCATAGTCATATGAGTATTACTATATAATGATGTGATTAAGATATATATTACGTTGACTACACATAAGGAACACTGTACACGAGTTATCAGATGTCGTGTGCAGACTCTGGAAACACTGCTACACTGTAGTGGAGGCCAGACACTGGACCGGACCCACTAGCCTCAATTCCACGCTTACTATAAATGGCGCCTTCTCTTTGTGGGGTCACTCATTAGAATCAAATTCCCAATTCTCTCTCTCTCTCTCTCTCTGGGCAAAACCCTAAAAATCCCATTTTTCCCATCAAACTAAAAAAAACCCCAAACCCTAGAAACCCTCATAAACATGAGCTCCGAAATAGTTCTCCACCAATTCCCCAACCAGACCCCAATTCCTCCACCAACGCCGCCAATTCTGCCGTAACCGTTGTATCCTCCGGCGGCGGCGGCGGTGGAGGTGGCAATGCGAAACTCACCGTCGTGAGAAAACCCTCCACTGCCTCGCGCTCCACCAAGGACCGCCACACGAAGGTCAACGGCCGCGGCCGGCGCGTCCGCATGCCGCCGCTGTGCGCCGCCAGGATCTTCCAGCTCACTCGCGAGCTCGGCCACCGCTCCGACGGCGAGACCATCGAGTGGCTCCTCCGCCACGCCGAGCCCTCAATCATCGCCGCCACCGGCACCGGCACAGTCCCCGCCTCGCCTGTATCCTCCTCCTCCGCCGCCGTCGCGTCCTCCGCTCCCTCCGTCTCCTGTGCGGTGACGGTTGGCGGCGGTGGCGGAGGGCAGTGGCCGAGCTGCCGGCTCGACCTGTGCCAGCCGCCGCCGGGAATGGAGTACACCGCCGCCGCTGCGAACGGTTACCGGCACATGCCGTTCACAGCGCTGCTTCTACAGCCGGCGACGGCGGAGGAATCGCAGCACGAGGAGGCTCTCAGCGAACAATGATGATAATTGGGGTTTTTTTCGGAGCGAACGAGGTTATTATGTGTATGTTTTGTAGGGTTAGATTTTAGGGTTTTAAAACTTTTTTGTTTGTTTGATTTTAAGTTTAGATTAGGGTTGGGGTTGGGATCAATGTGGATGTGTGTGGTTACAATGTGTCTTTTGTTCTTGTTCCTTTTTCCTAACAGAAACCAGAGGGGGTGAAGGCTATATATGTAAATTACTTGAGAACCGTGATTAATATCAATATCAATGATTATTTATAAATATGAGTATGTTTTGTATGCACAATTGGACCTGGGATTCTAATAAGTAAATTAAGATGTTAACGATCCAACTGCATATATGACTTTGGATTCTGCTTGCTTCGTGTAATCATGTATAATCAATCTCACTTAATGAGACAAAGCATGCAATATAGTTTCATGTAATCAACCTATTAATGATACAAAGGCGATGTTGTTGATTTGGGGTTTGGTGTTAAGTACTTACAAATCTCGATTTGGATTAGGACCAAGCTCGGATCAGGTAATTTCATTGATTGATACTTTGTTGGTGTTAAAAAGGTCATTTTCTTCGTCAAGGACAAATGAGTGATTTGGGAGGCGATCTATTTCCTTCATTTTGGTATATGTCAATTTTGGTTCTCCCTTATGAAAGTTTAGGTAGGCCAGAAAGTAGATAGTAGCAATAAAATGATTACAAAGGAAATGGGAAATGCCAATCCCAAACCTTACATATGACATTTTTTTCAATCTAAATCACCAAAATTTAGAGTTTACTAGACTTGAATCTAGGTTGAGTTATGAGGGAGCTAAGTTTTTTTTTTTTTTTTTTTTCACAACAATATGAAATGATCCCAAGCACAATAGTCAATTGAGCCACATGGATGGTTATCACGATGGCCAGCTGTTCCAAGATTCATTTCGTGAGATTCAATTTGCGTAATACTTTAACGTTGTGGCTCATGTTTCGTTTTAATGTCGCAATTATAGCGATGCAAATCACTGCATTGTGACACAATGATGATAAAAGTCATGCAAATTATGATAAAATCACGGTTAAAAACTTTTTTCTTGTCTTTTTAGACCATTTTTTTATTGCCCACACTTAAAATGTTGTAATTCTATTTTGTCCTCAGCATAAAATGTTGTAATTCTTTTTCACCTTCACTAAAACTATTGGAGATTCTATTTTACCCCCACTAAAATTATCGAAATTTATATAGTTTATCTTGTGCTAAAACTTTTGAAACTTTTATTTTGCTTTCACTTAACCTAAGAAAGTTTCCATTTTATCCTTGCCCAATTCATTGAACCTATGAACTATTTTAACGGTTTGAAGCAGCTTCTCATATGAAACAGAACACTCTATGCTCTTTCTTGCACAAACCCATCGCACAATAAGAGCAATATATATATATATATATATATATATCAGCCTTCTTTCTTCACAAAAGGCTACGATGTTTTGCACTTAATTGACCTCTCTGCGTTTTGATATACTTCGCATTTGCTTGCTGTATTAGCTGTTTCAAGCTTTTCCCGTCTACCCATTGTTTTGTAGCCCTTCTCAACTCTCTAATAACCATGTCATCATCACTATTATTGTCTTATTGTTCTTATTTATGGCTTAGTAATAATATTTGTGTCTATTATTATGCTATAACTTCGAACTATCAATGATAAATATTCCTCCTATTGAGTAGTTTCTGAGTTTTGAATACCGGTTAAGCATTTTTTCACATGGCATTTGTGTTTATAATATACAATGATGAGGTGTTACGGCAAAAATTATAGGGTGGCATTTTCAACAAATTCGTCATTCACGAGTTTAGATTGACATGAAGCTGCAAAAGTAAATCTGCCTTCGACGAATTCTAGGAATGTTACCTGCACGAGGGAGGGAAGTGTGTCCCCACTGCCCAATCTCCTCAACAAAGAGTATTATTTCCCTATTCCGGTTCCCCACCTCCCCACTGGGTCTGGGATCCCCAAATCAAGTAATAAAATAGATAGAAAAAAAAAGGGTGGTAATGTGTTAAAATTATCTCTTTTTTGGTGAATAAGGAACAAAGGAAAATAATATATATTTATTTATTAGCGAGACATGTTAAATTTTTTTGTTAAATCATGAAAAGGAAAGTTCCATGTCACTTTAGCATTTCGGGTTCTGATTCATATCCGTAGTAGCAATGGGTGGTTCAAATTTTGAGATTATGAAGTAATCCAGGTGTCACCAATATTTCAAAGGTTTAGAAGCTAGGAAGAAGTAACCAAATTCAATTGATTGCATCAATATAGCAAGTGTAAATCATTGAAGAATTTACGTAAGCATACAAAATCATTCAGAGCACAACTACTCTTTATTTCAATCTAACAAACTTAGGTATTAGCAAAATGTTTACACATATTTGAATAAGTCTCTGAACCAAGCTGAAAACAAACTAGTATAAATAACCCGTTCACCTGATACACTTTTTAACCCTTTATCTATGCAGACCCAAAAAAAAATGATTGTACAAAATTTTATTTAGTCCTAAAAGCGTCCAAAATGCCACAGGGTCAGCAAAACCCAGATTTATTGTTAAAGGAAAATTAAATTAACAATTCAAAAATGATCATGTGGCATATAAAAATTCAATGGGCAATTCTATAGCACCCCAAATGTTTGGTATTTTTGCTGAGTTG
Source organism: Dalbergia oliveri (assembly GCA_030441495.1). Taxonomy (NCBI): domain Eukaryota; kingdom Viridiplantae; phylum Streptophyta; class Magnoliopsida; order Fabales; family Fabaceae; genus Dalbergia; species Dalbergia oliveri. Next base: position 27,445,714 of record JAMLFY010000013.1, read on the forward strand.
ATGACATCCTTATTGGTTGTTGGCTGAGTCTAGGATGACTTTGGATGCATAATCGTACGGTCCATATCGCAGTGACACCAAATCTTTAGGTACGTGCTCAAAATGGGTGTGTTCACTAGGCCAGCTACACAATCTTAATGCCTAGTCCCAAAGTTCCACCACCTTTTCTTCCTTCTTGACTCACTTGAAGGTATATCTGGATCAATAGCAATACATAAATATGTTAAGCCTACCATGCCAAGTATTTGGAAAAATAAATAAATACATGAACCTCTAAAGTTAATGGAACTTAAAAACAAGTGAGCATATTATGAACAAAGTTGATGGGAAGTTTTTATTATATGTGGCTAAATATTAGGTATTTGATTTGCATCTATGGAAGAATCACTCGCTAAAGTAAAGACAGATTATCAACAAAAATGAAATCTTGTTTCATGCATAATCAAAGGTAAGTTGGTCACCACTGAGAAAGTTGATCTATCGATTATATTAGATTCCAATCAAAAGATTCAACCCATTGGCGAGCTTTGTTCAAGCTAAGGATAAAAGTTTTGTAAGAAAAGTACCTCCTCCTTGAGGATAGATTGAGTTGTAATGCACCTCTGCCCAAAAACTCAGAAATATCACTGCAATAGACACACACATTATGAAAGCTGATTATATGATGGTGAACTATAAAAAGGGGTCCTAAAACAAATAATACCCAAATAAAGAAAAAGAAATAGCAAAGCAATCAGTGATCCAAAAATTCCTACAAATACTTGTATGGTTAAAAAAGATACTGTTCACATAAGGTACTTTATGCAGCCAGTTTAGAGAATTAAGTTTTACCAAAGGAAATACCTGCCAACAGAACCAGATACAACAGTTAAAGTTTCATTCAAAACCATTATGGTCAAGGTTCAGAAAGATTTTAAGAAACAATGTGACGGTGAACAGAGTTAAGTAAAATAATGAAAAGGTATAAAGAAAATAAGAGACTGAAAAAGGAAAAAGAAAATTTAGTACAGAAGAAAGAGGGGTCCTAGCTCAAGTAGAACATTGTCCAGAGCATAGGGGTAGATAAAACAAAACAACATCAACTAAGCCTTTACTTACTAAGTGAGGTCACGTATATAGATCAAACATCTTACGAAAATAAAGAAATTTCACCTCCTTTTGGCTTCTCAAAATGAGGAAGGATCTCTATGCCACAGGTGTCCTTGAAAGAAGTCATCACAAATATTCTCACACAATACTGGAAAAAAAAAAAGGAAAACAATTTCAGAGGTATCAGTCATAAGTAAAAGTGCATCCCCCAAGCCCCCAAAAAAACAAAATCCACAACCCACCCCACAAAAAAAAAAAAAGCCTCACAGCAAATGGAAGAAGAATGGAACATGTTCAAACAAAATTCTATGGAAGAGAAATAGCAAGTCAGTTCAAAAACTCATACCGAATCTGCAGCAGCTTGAAGAGTGACATGATCGCCCCATTCACCAGTCCTAGTTTCATTAACAATGAAAGTAAATGGAGCTATTTGTTAGCCTTAAAGAAATTATATAGCTAGACAGATAGAAGAAGAGTGAGGACTATTACCTAGACATCTTCTCCAAATAATTGCCATATTCCATGGGAACATATCCCTCATAAATCTCTCGGTAAGACTTCAGCTGGTTAAAAAACACCATTCAACAATTAGAAATTTAGCTGAGCAGATATTACAATTCAGGCAAGCATAATAAAAAATTATCATCCAAACAGCAAACCTGGTTGACAACTCGCCGCCTGACAGACTCGTGATGATCAGGTGTGTTATAAAGTTGATCAGATAATGCACGGAACTGGTGAACAAAAATAAAAAAAAACAAATTGCTATCAGACATTCACTTTAAATATGGAAAGTTATGACTTGTGATGATGCAACCAGCTCTGCTAATGTTCAGAAACAAAAATTGGAAATAAGTGAACATTTAAAGCAACACACCTGACAATTACCATCACCTTGTACCTGATGCTCCACAAAGTCATATAACTGCAATCTGTTTTAAAATATGACCAGATTAATTTGGCATGTTGAGTATAAGTCAGATAAAAGAAATTCTACACAAAATACATTTCTATTCAGCCAGCCTAAACTCTTTTTTTCACAGACTATGAAAGAACAAGAGGAAAAAAAAAGAAGGCTAAAAGAAGACGATCTTTGACAATAGTTTCATTGTAATGGCAATTACTGGTTCGTTATATTTGTCACTTTAGTAAGATGCATAATAATTCAGAAACCTTAAATCAAGGCTTTATTATGATTTTTTTTTTTTACCAAAATACTTTATTGATGTTAGGTGTGATCAGAATATTGTGAAGGATAAAATTTGAAAATTAATCACACATTCTTCATTGATATATGAGAATGACAAAAAGTATTGACTTTCAATGATACAAGCATCATCATGCATTGTAGCATTTTCACTAGTTTTCTCTTTGGGAAAATAATTTATATGACTATACCTATCCAGAAGCCTCTGATGATCTGAAGTTGCTTCATCAGTTGAAGGAATTTCACCATTGATTTTTGGAACATGCTACACCATGGGTTAAAAAAAAAAAAACCTTTAAGCAGGTAGGTACCACAGTCCAAACCACAGGTCATACAACCAAAAATTCCTAAAATCATACCACATGACAAGGGCTATATATTGAAGAGAAAGATATAAAATTCATCACAAGGGAAAGAAAATTAACAACTTCTTAAACTGAGGACTTGGAGAAACAACCATGTTAGAAAAGTAAAGAATTTTAGTATCTTTTCTTGTTCCCAGCCACTGCCCCAAAAATGACCACTATGTATCTAAGTGGAAGATGCACACCAGAATTCATCATTGTGTATGGAAAATCAATAACAGTAGGAATAAGTGCTTACGAAATTCACAATCAAAACTTGGAAAAAAAAAAGAAGTCATACGATTGACCCTAAACATCTGACATCAATTAAGATAATTAGTTGAAAACTAGTTGTTCAGAGAGAAACTTATACTATAATTTGACAAAAAAAATAACATAGTGAAAAAGTTGTTTGGTACTTTACTGAACATTAAAAGGTGATGAATACATATTTTATTGATTCAATAGCTGATCCAAAATGGAATCCACAGAAGCATGAGAGAATAAACATACAGGAATTGGACCGATCTGATTCAATCTCCCCCCAATTCCATCATCAACGGGATCATTTTCAGTTTGCTCCAGTGGGTATTCCATCACTTCATAAGGACTAAAACCTGAACAAGAAGATCCTATGTGATCAACTCCTTGGTGATCAGAGTCATGACCTGCATATGTAAAAATCTGATTGAATTAACCAACATCATGCAAACTGAAAAATAAAATACATAGTATAAACAAGAATACAGCAGTTTTATTCCTTTAATGATACCTGCTGAACAATAGTTCACGGTAGATGTGTTATGCCAAAAGTCATATGCAGGCTCAGAAGCATGGAACCGCTCTTCTTGTGGATGTCTTGAATGCTCAGCAGTCTCTTGCTGTTGAAACTCTTCCTGAAGAGTCCGTGCAATGATCTCATCATTCTCTACTTGGTTACATTCGGTATCATAATGGCTATGGAAGCAGTGTCTGTCATAGGCATCATAATGGCTATGGAAGCAGTGTCCATTACAGGCATCACCAGTATCATATTGAATTGCATCACTATAGTATCCAGGATAATAACCGTGATCACCCCGAGAAGATTAATACCCCACTGAATAACATCTGAATGCTCATATAAACCCATTTTCAAGTATTAAACTAGACAAGGAATTTGGAAATCTTCTTCCAGACAATGTTGAAATGATTCCACACAGCAAGAATAAACCTGCCAAAATAAGCTGAACATTAAGAGATTGGAGCTTCAGCAGTAATCAAGACAATGACATGCCAATCACAGAAAAAATCATGACATTGAATGCAGGCATCAGACCAGGTATTGTGATTCAATTAAGCTGCACCATTAAGTTTCTATCATTAAAAGCAAAAAAAAAAAATCTTTAGCATGAGGCTCCGCTATTTTAAGGTTTGAGGTGGATTGGAATGGAGGATCAGATACACAAAGCCTCGGCCCCATTGAGCATAGAGACTGCTTCTACTGCTAGAACCAATGACGCAAGGTGATTAGTCCCACGGCCAAAGAGCTGTGAGGAGTCTTCCCAAAAGATATAGAAAATAAAAATGGAAGCAGCCTTATCCTTGCTCCAATTCCTCTGCTCTCAAAAGTACAAGGTAAAGCACACAAGCAGGAACTATCAAAAGTACAAGGTTAAAAACATATGTTACCCTCCATAGTCCTCCTAAACTTACATCAACACCCAGAGTCAATTCACAAATTCTCCACACTGAAAAATGGAAAAATAAAAAAGAAAAGAAAAGGACAACATGCACAAATTACTGACTCGATGTCTATAACCCACAACTCGATTGTGTGCAAGACAGTTAGTATTTCTGCATCTGCAAGTTCAACTCCGATGAAAATCAACAAAACCATCCATAATTAAAATCCAGAGTAACCCAACAAAAATACAAGAATAAAATACAATAAAAAAGAATTATCCACCAATCCAACACATAAAAAATTGATCACTCCAATTGGACCTTGAGATTACCAACTAATACCAATCCAAAACAAACCCAAATGAGCTTCAAAAGAAAAGGCTCCAACTTGGTAACACAAACTACGAATGATCCAACTACAACAACATTAAAAAAGAACCAGAAGTTGAGCAGCACAACACAACCAATCTAAACTAAGCAAAACAATGAAAAACAAAAACACCAAAGTAGAGAAGCTTCCCCACCTTGGATTCAACTCCAACCCAATTCAGAAAAATCCTCAGGGACACTTTGTTCATATGAGAAAAAGAAGTGCAAAGAGACACAAACAACAAGCAACACAAACAAGGGGCTTCACAAATAATCACTGTTCAGTTTTGAAAAGTACAAAGGCAAATTCGATATGTACATGAGCTTGATGCATTGAATATTCGTGCTTGACACGTTTATATACAGTTTGCTATGCCGTTAAAGGTCGAACACCTTCTTTCATTGCTCTGTATTTGAACCACTGTTTTTTTTTTTTTAATTTACTTTTTTTGTTGTTTTTCCAACCTTAGGCATTGTTCTTAGAATCCTATGTTTAATTCCTTAAAAATCGTGACTTTAAATCTTAAAATCCTCGACCCACATGGCTATTTATCACAATTTAAGCATCAAAATTGAATTTTGATGTGACTGGAATCGGCCAATAATTTGCATCATTGAACCTTGGATATGGGAGTGGGGAATGGACGGTTCTGATTGATTGCTGCGTGACGAAGGTAGTAAAACCAATGCCTGGGATTGGTCGAGGATTATCATAAACTCTATTACATAATCCCACCAATCACGTATTGTGTCCAAAAATTCTTGCGAAAATTTATTTCTCATAATAAGATGACGTTTGTGTGAACTTCAAATAGACAAATAATCAAGAATAATATATTCCTTCCTCCATTTTTTAATAAGTATTTATTTATAAAATTTTATTTTTCTATTATTATATATTCTTTTAAGAATTCTAAATACTATTAATTATTTTTTTCTTTAATACCCTTATTAGAGAAGGAGAGTTAGTGAATAATTAAATATAAAAAGAGTTTGAAGTAATGGTAAGGATAATATTATAAAATACATTTAAATTTATCTAACTTTTGGTATCTAATTATTTTTTAATATATGTACATATGTAAAAATAGATGCTTATTAAAAAATAGAGAGGGTATTAATTTTTAAAGAGTATTGATAGTCAAAAAAATGTACGTATAGATTATAATGAGTTATGAAAAAATTTCATATCGCTTATAATTTTTTATTTTTATGATTAAATTTAAATATCTTTAATTTAGATAATTTTGATCAATAAAATAGTTAGAGATTAATTTTAATAAATTGTCAGTGTAAAATAATTTTATATTATCATTTAATCATATATTTTTATTTGTAAGATTTTTAAAGTAATATGTGTTTAAATTAAATATTTTTTCTTGATATAGAAGTATTTACTAGGGTATTAAAATTAAATTAGAATGTTATTTATTCACTTATTTCAAAAAAATGTTAAAAAGAAGTTTATATTAGTTTATTAATTTCATATTTTATTAATATATCATTATAATTGTTTGGCATTTATTTCAAGAACTAATATATACTTAAATTAATATATTTATATAAAGATGCATATTCTAATAATAGTATGTAAATTTAAGTTGAAATGACTAAAAAGTAAGTCCTTTTAATTAATAAATAATTCTTTTCGTTTTCTTCTATAATTTTTCTTTCATGAAATTTGACCTTTCGAAAATGCAACCGAGCAGGCTTTGGTCATTTTCATTGTTATTATTCTTTTTTTAAATTATACCTAGAAACTCTTGCTCGGGTTAGGTACAATTAAGAGCAGAAATCCATCACCACACGGCAATGGCATAACAACTTGTTACTTAAGTTATTACATTAGTCGTTTCTAATTTTATTTTATTGGACCTCAATATAAACACGCGTGCAGTGCACTTTAATGTTTCGATTATTTTTGTATAGTTTAATTTTTCGGTCACATTCAGCTTAATTATACGAACAGGACTATATTATGAACAAAACATGATATGGATATAGACAAGAAACATACTAAATTTAAAAAATTATAAGATACAGACGTAGCATATATATATATATATTTCTTTATATTTGTTGTATAATTTTTTTGTTTTTTTTTATTATTTTTTTTTAATTCTTTTGTATAATTTTTTTATCTAATTAATTCTTCTTTTTTTGTGATCAACTGAAGAATTTTCAAAATGACCAACATTTTTTTGTGTTGGTGCGTGTTAAGCTAAAAAAATTATTTTTTTAATTGAACGTGTATGAATGCATGTCCAACACGTGTGATATTATTATGTGGGACACACAAACACACACCAAAAGTGTATGTAGTGTTTCTTAGGCTATATGTATATATATATTTTTTTATCAAAATCAAGATAACTGCTTAAGACCTGGTAATCCCTAACGTGAAGCCCAAAAGGCGGGCGCTAGCTGAATTCGCTCTATTTCCATGAGTAAAGGTCGAAACCCTGACCATATGGTAATGGAGAAGGTGACTACCACCATACCATTTCGTGATTACATTAAGCTATATGTATATTGAGTATTTTCATTTAATTGAAAAAAGATATTGACTATTTTCATTTTATAATAAAAGAGATTCTTCATATTTGTTGTGAGGCTGGTAGTGTAATATTAAATGGCAGAAGGAAGCAGTTGTGTAGCCGAATTTGGCATGTGGACGTGAGAAACTCGTTCACGTAGCCTCATAACCATATGAATCTAGATGCATATGTAAATAAGAAAATCCATTCAAAACATAACTTCATTTTTTACGTACAAATCACATGTTTTTGAAATCAAGATAATTATAACTGAAATTTCATAGTCAATATTTAAAATAGGAAATCGTGCTATCATCCATACACAACATATATATATATATATATATATGACTTCTCTTATCCATTTTGTTTAGAATTGACCAAATCCTTTAAATACAAACTATAATACGATCAAATATGCAAAATGCAAAATAATCTCTATATTAATCAAGATTTTTGCCTACAATGACACTAGAGCACTTTAAACGAATCAAGAATGTTTCACTCAAGTAAACTCACTAGCTAAATCTCTATTGCTGCTAGGAAGAATCCAGAGGCAGCTATCTATCTCTAAATAGGAGAAAAGGAGAGGGTGAGTTTTTATATAAAAACTAGTGAGTGAATTCCCACCTGAAACCTCCTTCATGGGACACCAAGGAAACCATGCAGTAAATGTAATAATAATAATAGTATAAAACTTTAAAACATGTCATAAAGTGTAAACATATTATCAAAATCACATCTTTCTATAACACTAGTCAACAGGACTCATAGAGAAACAAAATCTCTGTGTAATAACCTCTGGTTACATTTGGGCGTCGTATCATCATCCCAATGTACCAATCAATTCTCTATTCACAAATCTCTAGTCACATTTGGGCGTTACATATTGTCATTCCCAATTTGTCAACAATTTCTCTATTTTCTTTGGCCATGGACTACTTGGTATCAAGGTTAGTGAATTGACCTCTTCACACGCACCTGCTTTCTATAGCTCCTGTTCAATTAATCAGAAATCCAGTATCATCTCTAAACTCAAAAAAACAAAGGCATCCATCCTAGGATTTAAACTCGTAGTAGAATTTATGACTCTAGAGATCATACAATCATAAAATCATAAACACCTTTTGTCAACAATGGTCCCATGGGTTTATCAAAACATATATATGCTCTTAAATCAACGTTCAAAACATAGTATCAGGAGTGATTTTAGATCTTTATGCAGAAGTTTTCAAAATCATAGTATAAGTTATAATTCCATAAAATAATTATAATGCTCAATATAGAAGTGACAGATGTGAATCCATTCACCTGGAGTGGTGGAAGATGGGAAGGTAGGAATGACACACCGTCTTCTCATAAAAGCAACAGAATACTAAATCAACTCCTAAGACCCTTAAACATCTCAACTTTATCTCTAACATGAAGGTAGAACTCCCTACTCTGATAGGCATGTAAAGTATCCTAAGACAAGAAGAAATTAGGAGGAAAAGAAGTAAAATCAAGGAAAGAACATACCTTAAAGCTTGGAAGATAGAAAATCTAGGTAAAACTTGAAGGAAATGAAAGGAAATAACGATTTGGGAGTGGAAATGGTGTTTGGGAGTGAGAACTTGTGGTTTAGGGGGTGAGTCTTGAAAATTCTGGTTTGTACCAAATGGGGAGGTTTTTATAAAACTTTGACTACGGGCAGTAAATGATGGCTGAGGCGATCTTAGCTCCGCATCTCCTTACTCTCTTTCTGACCATGGGCGGTCACCAGGAGACCAAATACTTGTATGTATTGGACTGATTGTTTCAATACTCACTTATTTAAAGTTAAATCATTTATTTTATTTTTCATTAATTTTAAAACATAAATGTAAATAAGGAAATACCTAATTTAAATTCAAATAAAATATTAAAAAAATCAAAATTCCAACAAATCAAAATCTAATTTTTGGGTTTTATTTCAAATTAGAATCTTGAAGATTTTATAAACTTTTGGACTAAAAACGAAATGTTTAAAGATTTCATAAAATTCATTAAAAATCACTCTTTAACTTATTTTCTCTAGGGAACAATTACCTGGGTTTTTGATCCAAAGAAAATGGTTCTATCATATAGCCCTCCAATGACGTATATGATTCAGACTTAAGAAATTAGGACCAATTTGTAAGGACACGTGTACAGCTCTAAACTATCCTAGATAACAGTATGCCTAGGATATTACATCATTAAGGGCAAAGGGACGGACCTTTAGCTTAGCCATGAAGGTACATGAATGAACCAATACACACCAAATGAACATGAAACTCTGTAGGTATAAGACTATACAATTGATGATGACTTATATGAATTGATTAATACTACCTATACTAACAAGATACATATTCTTTCTAGTCTATTACTAAAGAATAACTACCAGAATATAGCATGTCAAAAAAAAAATCAGAATATAATATTATGAGAATATAACACATCAAAGAATATATTTTTTATTTTTAAACCATAAGATCTAACGATTGATAATTAATTCTTAGCATTAGATAGGTTTCAATTATTGACAATATATATATATATATATAGAGAGAGAGAGAGAGAGAGAGTTTTTGTAACCAAAGACAGTCCTATATTTGCTGTGTTAATCATTGCTTCCAGGTGATGGAGACTATTGATTCATCCAAAAGTAATATTTATTTTCGGTCCTCAATCAGAAATTATATTTTAAAAACTCGGGCATGTGTAAAGATTAAAATCAAGATTATCTGTTTGATTTTACCTTCACTTAAGTTGCCACATATAGTAAGCGACGATCATGATTTTATGCAAGTTGTAATTTCAGAGAATAAAAATAATTTAAGTCGTCTTTCTGATGTGGTTTATTTTGAATGCTTTCGGTGTAGACAATAAATTGTACTAATTTTATGATTTTAGTTGTTAAAGACAAAATGTGGATTGCGACTTTTTCCGAGAGAGTTGTTGGTGTTTGTTTTGGAAAAATTGTTGTCTTCTTTTCGTTTTTATTTTTAAAAAACTAAATATAATTCGAATTAAGGTTCTCCTGGACCAAATCAAGGTTCCTCTCATTACCAAAAAAAAAAATCAAGGCTCCTTTTGCAAACTTCATAAATTACTTGTTATAGTTAAAACACACACACACACACACACAGATGAAAAAAAGAAGTGAGACAAATTTAGGATAAAGATACGTGGCTTCACCTGCAATATCGATTTGAATAAACAGTGTCCCATACAATCCAAAAAATTGGTGGAGATCCTCAAAGTGCTCTCCAATTGGTATGGCCCTCATCAATTCTGAAGATTTGTTGTTTATTAATTTCTTGAGAAATGTTGTTATCTTTTACCTATAAACACAACATCAAATAAGATATTGGAGAGAGCTAAAGAATTTTTTTTAACATAAATTATTTTAATTAGGTCTCATGTATATATGTCCATAAACCCCATATTTATTTGGAAAATAATTGTCTTATATATTATTTGATGTCCTAAAATTAATTCAAATAATAGGACATTTATTTATTTAATATTGTGAAGTTTAATTCCTATTAAGGGTGCGTTCATTTAAGATTTGAAAGTCCTAAAATAACATTTTTTTATCCAAAAATTTCATTTTTTATATATTTAGATAATTTTTTAAAATAATGAGAATTTCAAAACAATCTGTTTGTAGTTTTTTTATAGAAACTAAAAAAATAGCTTTTAAAAAATAATTTTTAAATTTTTTAATCATATATAAAATTTAATTTTATAATTATTTTTTTAAAATATGAAATAAACGCATCCCGATTGCCACATATTATAGTCAAGCATTTTATTGTGCATATCCTTATCGTATCCCATTAATCAGTCAAATATTTCCTTCCACTCCAATCCTTCTCAACCTCCACCATAAAATTTTCCCATATTTTCAACATCTCAAATCATTCGGAGGAAAAAGCCTTCATTCATGCAATAAAAATAATTTAAATAAATGCCTGTGTTCTTAACGTCAGAGTTGATGCTCGCCTTATCTTTGAAATTATACACACAGAGAGGCCAAAAATGACGACTGTATAATATGTCAAGCTGTTCAATATATAAGCAAATTGGATGAGTGGGGTTTCAACGGAGATTTATTATATATTATATGTATGTTATAGATAATATAGCCAAAAAACCATGAAACCTAACACAATTAGTGTCTCTGAGCTAATATGTATAAAGAGAATTTATTATTAGATACAATGCTTATTATGAATTATATTCTAGAGGATCAGTTCTTATTTTAGGATAATGGATACCTAAGTTCACCTAAAAAAATTATGACCAAAACTTATATTCAGCTTTTTTTTTTTTTTTGGAAATCTTTAAAGAAAAGTATATTTGCACTTTCTACACTTCACAGCTGATAAATGTGTATGCACACTTTTCAACTTTTTATTTATTTTGCAAAAATATTTTATGATATTTAAATAACATAAGTATACCTCTAATAGCAAATAAAAACAAAAGGAAATACACTTCAAAAGCAATAAAGAACCAAAGAAAAAAAAAACACAAAAAGGAAGTGTACATGCAATAGTTTTATTCTTTGTCACTACTAGCTAGTTTATCTTTTTTATTTTTCAAATTTTTGGTTGAATTGAATCATTCTTTAGTGTTGAATGAATTTACTTTGACTATACTTTGCACGCTTATACTCTTTAAGGTAATGATTATTCGTCAAGCAGCCTCCCCTGAAATGCCGCCTGCAAAAATGATTTAAATTATACATGACGGCCCAATAAATTAAATAATTTATGTAAGTCATCAGAAAAATGAATTAAATGATAAATAAATTCTAGTTTGGTTCGATTGAAGAATTGTTACAATGTTATAAGTTTGACTGTGTGAAGAAGTACTTATAGCAAAAGTTAATTTCAATAGATAACTTATTCTACCAAATTGTATGAGCCAACATCATAACTTATTTATAATAGGTAAAATCTAAAGAGAAATAATTCCTTAATGAAACAGCTTATAAAAAGCTGACAAAAAGTTTACAGGTCATTGATGTAAGCTCACAGAGAGTTTCTAGACGTCATTGATGAGTAGAAGAAAAAAAATGAAGCTCTAAAAAAATGAACAGTGATGATTGAGATTTTGGGAGGCATATGAAAAATACAGTATCTATAATAGAATTAAAACTTGCAAAGAGAGGTCCATCACCCTCATGCCTTTTTTCCTTTTCTCGGTACATCTAGTTAAAGAACACAACTGCTCTGAGCTATCTTTCAAAACAAGTGTTTTCCTATTCTTAAAGATATTCATTAAAGAATAAGAAATAGTAATTTTTTAAACTATTTACTGCACTAAGTATATTAAAAACTTAAAAAGTTTACTCTTCAATATAAAAATCACCACTTTTTTATTCATTAAGACGCTCATTCGAACACCCCCTAAATTTATCAATTTTTGGCTCATGAATGCGTAATCGATGAGGGAGAAGGTAAAAAAACAAAAAACTCATTGTCTTTCATGAACTATAATTGTCTTCCATGTTTTGTTTGAGTATAAACACCGACCATTGAATAAAAATGTTTGCATTAGGCACAATGAAAGTGACCATGTTTGTTGGTGTGAGTCACAAATAATATATTAATATCAAAGTAAATGCAATGCTTAGTTGCTTACCTACCCAGGCATGAAGCAAACTCTCCTCAAGCCACGGCTAGCCCAGACAAATGAAGAAATAGTTTTTAAGCAACTCATGTCACAATGATGTCACAGTGCATGATACATAAAATGCAAATAATACTCAATTTAAGTGGAAACAACCAAGATATTTGACAGTTATCTAAAACCATTTCTCAATAAACATTTAGATCCTCACAAGCCAACAAAAATTCCCTATATCTTATTTGTTGCCTCCAATTGAAGGTTTATTCCTTGTTGGCCACTTGTGAACATTACTCAATGTATATCTAAATAAACATAGCAAAACCAACAAAACTTATTTCATTGTTGGGAAACATAATAATCTACATATTTTGATGTAAGGCTTCCCCTAACTTATAGGGAACTCTTGATGCAAGGAGGAGTAAACTTACAATTTGCACATATGGATTAACTGAGAATTAATCTGAACCATTTTACATCCATTGAAGTGACTGGTTTTCACTTTTCAGTATCATGTCTTCTCTCAGATTCAGAAAAACCAAATCCATCAGGCATATCAACATTGCTAGCTTATCATAGAAACTCAGCCTCCTCCACCTTGAAATTCATAAACAATTCCTCTCACCTACTTGAGTAGCATCCCAAGAATTTTCCTCAAAATGCTTGACAAGCTAAAAGTACTCATACTGATAAGTAGAACTCGATGGCAGCTATGTACACATTGATAGAGCCTACAGGAAAAGGGAGGTCACATTTTTTCTTTGTGACAACATTACATAGCATTAAGATGAGCTCTTTATGGTGTCTAAGTATGGTAGTTACAGTCTTATAGATGATTCTAGTCACACAGAAAACGATCCCTGAAACTCACGGGCTTGATTGATTGACTTAAAGCTATAATAATCAACATGCTCTTATAAGCTTTGGTCTCCACATCCTAAACCAATTACAATCTACTGGTTTTGGATCCATCAGCCTTTTTTTGTTATTTATTTCAGTGACCTGGGAAGCTTCTGCTGATGCTACACTCTTCAAGGGTGGCAGTGGATTAGCATTTGCATAAGACTCCAGAATCTTGTTCAACATTCCCAATACCTCGCTCATCTTTGGCCGATTCTTTGGATTTCTAACCAAGCATCGGTTAGCTATTATAGCTAGTCTCTGAGCAGACTTGAAGAGGTGTTTCCTCTCAAGTCTTGGATCCAATATTATCTGGAATTTCTTAGAATCTGCGAGGTATGGCCTCACCCATTCCAACAGCTTCTGCTCACCCTTGGGGCGATTTCGATCTAAAGGGCGCCTGCCAGTAATGAGTTCATAAAGGAAGACACCATAGCTCCATACATCATTCTTTGATGTGAGACGCCCAGTTTGCATATATTCAGGAGCTGCATACCCCATTGTTCCAACAACCTAATGAACGTACCAGCCATAAGAACATAAGTTGTATGTCGATTCACTGAATTCCAGCTATAAATGGCTGGTTACTTGTGTTTGGATAATATGATGTATGCTTTAACTATAAAAAGGTGACTTTTTAACCATCAACGTGCTCATGTTACAACAGTTCTCATGGCACAAGAGATGAATAATTTTTAACCTATGTAAGACTTAAAAAAGATGTATATCAAAAGGCACCAAGAGAGGTCTTATGATATGCAGAAGTAAATCATGATTCATATGATGACATACTTGACATGACCATTTACTCAGTCCTAATGTCCCATAAGATAGCTACCAACTTTAAGCCTTTAGATTCAGGTCCCTATTCTTATACCAAATTCCTCTTGTTGCTTATGCAAAGAGCCACTTTGAAAGATCAAAATCAACTACGTCTATGCTTACTTGAACAGCGGAGTGATATATGAAATCAAAGATTAATAAACATGGCCATACCGCTGTTGAGACATGAGTTAAGCCATCAGATGGTCCCAATCTTGCTAACCCGAAATCCGATAGCTTTGCATTCCACTCCTCATCCAGAAGGATATTTGAAGATTTGAAATCTCTGAAAATTATCTAAATATCCCACACATAATTAGAACAATTACAAGCTGCACAACATATTTGAATATTGAATAAATTATTTCCAAAGAATTTCAACTCAGCTCTTCACTGCTTCCTTTCCTTTAATATTTTGATGGGAAGTTGGATATTTAATTGAATGGGGAACTATATGCTATATATGCCCATACCTGAAAATCCATTTCCTCGTGCAGGTATGTTAAGCCACGAGCGGCGTCTTGCGCTATCTTCAACCTCCTACTCCATGGTAGAGGAGTCTCTGATCGATGGGATAAGTGGTGTTCCACACTTCTGTTGGGCATATATTCATAGACCAGAAGCCGCTGGATTCCTCTTTCATCATCATCAGCACAATATCCCACTAGTTTCACAAGATTAGGATGCTCAACTATGCCTAGAACATTCACTTCTGTTACCCATTCCTTATGCCCCTGCAAGCCAAAAGTATGGTAACACAAAATTTAACACACTGTAATATAGAGTACAAGGTAAACAACAATTCCTATCTTGTGTAGCAATCAGGGCATCTTACTTCACAGCAAAAGTCTTTGAGGATAAGATTACTAAACATAATAACAACTTGAACCATAGGAAGATAAGTAGATCATTGTAACTTGCAATAGTCTTTACCATTCACGAAACCATCTTTGGGTTTCTCTCTCAAAGGCTTAAGCTAATGGGTAGAAGCACATGAATGGTTTTTATACTCTAATATCAACCATTAGCCCTATAACATTATGCTTATGATAACTTGCATCATGACATTAAAACACATAATGATGCAGCATACCAAAGAGCCAAATATCTATACACCCGTGCATAACAACACCTAATCATATTTTACTAAGACACCTCTTGACATTGCAGAAGCAATACAATTTGTACAACTTTCAAGAGGAGAAGTAGAAGTAAAACCCTTGCCTGAATTCCTCTTTTACCAAGCTGTTTAACTGCAACTTCAATTTTTCTGGAAGGATCATCAACACTCTTGATCACTCCCTTGTAGACACACCCGAACCCACCCTCTCCAAGCATAACAGATCGGCCGAAATTCTTTGTGGCCGATTTCAGCTCAGATACAGTAAACACTCTCAGGTTGCTGGGCCTTTGGGACAAACTGGGAAATGCATTCCTCCTGAAGGAATCTGTGCTATTGTCTGAGGTATCTTGTGAATTTAATTCAGAACCAGATCTCTTCATCTCACCCTCAACATAAGCAGAACTGTTGGACCGTCCCGAAATCAATTGTAAGCTCTTGGGATCATCCTTCTTCTCCCCATAGTTAAATGGAAAACACTTCATTGCAAAGGGACTGGAACTGGACTGAATCTTCACAACATTGAAGGAAAATTAAACAACACAAATTCATTGAAGAGCAACATGGCATCTCAACTGAAGGTCTAATTTCAGAATTTGCATTAAGCCATCAACTAACCTATCAAACTTCAGAAGGTGCTTTTCATATCCCGTAGCGGCCTAACTTCCCCACTCCCAAAAGCTCTAATTTCAGATAATCAAAACAGAAATTTGGTTAACTAATGAAACATTTTTTTGCCAACATCATCCAGAGAACCAATCCTATTATAGTGAGTCAATTTCAAACCCCAAAAGTTGTAACAAAACAGGTTACAGAAACTATCTGTTTTGAGAAATAAGAATAGCATAACTCTTCAAATCCTAAAACAAAGGATCAATTGCAGGCCAAATTTGTACATAAAGAAAGAAAAGATATATTTTCATGAGATTGAAACTCACCTCTAGTCTAAACAATAAATAGATATAGCTTGATGACCAAAAAAAAAGCTTCAGCTTTTGTGAGAGAGAAACAAGATGACAAATATCCCCTTTTTGTTGCAGTGAGATTCTGAGAAGACCCTCTTAAGTCATTGCCTCAAAAAAAGAAAAAGAGAATGAATAGAAAGACTACACACGGCAACTTCAGGCTGCAGGCTGCAGGGTCAGTTCAACAACCAAGTATTGGAAGCTAAATCAAGGAATCAAACAACCTCAATTGATGGTTATTCAATGACTATTATTTTAAGACCAAAACTGGGTGCAATGTGAACGTGACTATTGGATTTGATAGACCAAGTAAAAACAGTTGGAAGAACATGACACAGCCAGCTTGTGTACTTGTATTGTTGTTAAGTTGGCAAGAAGCATCTATCTAGCATGTCGAGGTGGCACACTCCTGTGTCTTTATCTGTATTGTCACTGCCATGTAGTTGCAGTAAAGTTAACTGCAGAAAAGGACACCTCAAAAGATAATAATTAAAGTCATCCAAGTCTTTTTTTTTTTTCTTTTTTTTAAGATTCTGTAAGATATCTACCCTCTTATTTTAAGAATTTAATTTAACATATTTATATTATTATTTAATTATATATTGTTATATTTTTTGGAATTTAAAGTGTGAATGTTCAAATTTCACATTAATTTAAAGCTTATTAAGGGTTAGGTTGAGATAAGCCATCCAACTTGTTTTTAACATTGTTCGTTTAGCCTATTGATTTAAGTCCCGTCGAATTTTCATTTTTTGTCGTCACTGACTGGAATAGTATCCAAGACCAAGAGGCCATGTTTAGGATAGAAAGTACGAGGAAGCTAAGGGAGGAGCTAGGAGGATGAGTGCTTTTGCATCAAAGTGAACCTTAAGAACCATCCTGGATGGTTCCAATGGTTGACCAAGAATGTTTGAACAAAGTTGGAAAGTCCAGTTTGAGTCCTTGAAAAGTGAGCATAAATTATGGAGGCTAAATCAATTTGTGTTATACACTATCTTTTGTCTCTCTCTCTCTCTCTCTCTCTCTATATCAAAAATTTGAGATTAAGTTAACTTGATTAATCCAGTTGTATAAGTCATTATTGTGTGATCAATTATGATTGTGGTTTTTCCACCAAACACTGCGGTGAAAAGTGTTCACTTTTTTATGATTAAATGTTTGATTATTTGCATTTGATAGCGCTTGGTGGAAATAAGTTTTAGACATGGGTTTCATGTGGTGTGGAATTATTTTTGACTTTAGGGGTATCTTTAGTATAGTCACTTTTTGCATTCCTTTTTTGGTAATATAATTTGGTACGTGTCTTGATTTCTAACTTTATTTACCTGTTTTTCTACTCCTAAAAGATTGGTGTCGGTCATTTTTCTTTTGAAATGCATAAACGATGTTGAAGAAATAGTATAAAATGTTACATTATATATGTGAAACTCGTGGCATGTTTTTGGCATATTTTCAACGGCCATACTGGCAATTTTGTTCAACAACAAAACAAAATATAATAATGTTAGCACTCAAGCATTTCAGCTACTCTTTAATTGCAAAATCTCTTTATTATTCCAAGCTTAGGAATTCTACTATCATATAAATTTATACGAATTCAACCCTCTATGCGTGTATTTTATAAGGAATCAATATTCATAGTTTGGTAAAAATGTAGCGCAGTTTTGCTAAAGTTTTGAATTATATTCAACTCTTTAAAATATATAGAACGAGTAGCAAGGGAAATAAATTAACCAAATTACGAAACATAATTAATTAGTAACTAGTTGAATTTCTTAATCATTTAGTTTCTTGACAGTATATATAAAAATGGTCTTGTAACTAAAAGTTAATCCCCTTAAAGAAGCTTTCGTTTAAAAGAAATTGATTATTGATGTCATCGGTGATACTTTAAAAAATAAAAAAGAGATTAAGAATTAGAGCTCAAATTAAAGACTCAAACCTTTGAGAAAGAGAGAGAGAGACTCTACACTTGAGAAACAAAGTATATAATATGTAATTTTGAGTATGACAAGTTATATTAGTTCACTAATGCTACACAGTCAAAATGATTTAATAAAAAAATTTAACAGAATTTATGGAGATAGTTGAATTAAATGTTGCAATGTAATTCGTTTTACTCACTCAAAATTTATCAATTATCACATTATTCTAATATTTCTTATGACAAAATTTTTTTAACAGTCTAGTATTTTTTAATATCAATTTTGTTATTTTTTTCTGTTGGTATAAAATGAAACCATTTCAAAGAGATTGCATGCAATTTTTCATGCAAAATGTATAAGACCCAAAATTAAAATCCATGCACATCCCTCCAATCTAGCCACCCATTTCTCTAGGCCATTTCTTCATCCCAAAACCAGGACATACTTCTCTTCCACATTTTCCCACAAATGAAGAAACCGCAAAAGGAAACTCCTTTCACCCTCTCTTCATCACCCTCTATCCTCTTCCTCCTCCAGCTTTTTCTTCAACCTCAGTTTCATGGCCACAATTATTCATTAATATCTTTCTTTATGATCACCTTTTTACCATAAAGTATGGTTTGATCTATTTGAATAGCCCATGATCAAACAACTTTTTGGGTCTATGAGGATCGCACTAAAATACCTTCTACTTCTAATAGTCCATGAACTAGATAAGAATAATTCTCAACGAATTTATAAGAAGTGATCCAATTTTTGTCCATCAAGTCCTAATAGAGCCCAAAGTTCTTGAGCGACTGATCTAACAGAACAACTCAAATAATAAGTATAATTAATTCATTTATGTTTGTTCAACCGCCATTACACAAGGTTTATATAGTCTCTACAAGAATTATTTCCCTAGGATCTGAACTTAAGTCCTCCTCATAGGATTAAGGTTGCTTACCACCTCAACCGACCCTTTGTGGATATAATTCTTCAGTAATATGGCATGGTATTATTCATCAAGGGGTACTTGATTTGGTGGGCCTCAAATTGTTGAAATGAATGGAATGAGAAATAGTACTAGTGGTTCCTGGGTTGTTCTTTTTTTGTTGTTTCTCTCTTTTGTGTCTTTGAATTTGCTACCTCGAATTGAAAGTGCGGATCAGAATTTTGCGCCCTCATTTTACTCAGAGGAAATCTATAAGGAGCTTGATAATCTTGGCAAGCTTTTAACCAGGGACATCAAAGCAAGTTTAAGCTTCTGCATAAAGGATGTGTGAGTCATATTCTGTTCTTGCCTTCTCCTATGGTTATTTACTTAGAGAAATTCTTATGTTCTCGTAGAATAACAAAAAGTTGGTACTGCATTCCATTCAATGCTCAACATTGTAGTTTTATGAGTAATTATTATTTACTATTTTAATCATATTTTTAATATAATTGCTGAAGTATTGAGCATTGAATTGACTAGTTCATAGCACAATTTTTTTTCATATATACTTTTAGGATGATTTTTCATTCAGTTAAGATCACAATTGTCTTAGACTTGGACAATCTAATCTAAGAAGCATGGATATGACATAAGGACAATGTGAATTCCGAGGATTCAAGGGCATTGTGATAAAGCACAACATATAAAAATAACAAACACAGTACAACATGAACATTGTCGCATTAATGTTTAAAGGATTAGAATGTCACCGCAGACACCATACATCCCAATTATCTAGGAGTATCCCACAGCAACAAAGTAACTATTTTGAAGTGTTTGTGCTTAACTATATTGTTCCTATCTTTTAGGGACAAAGATTGGGAGGAAGCATTTGATTTTCAGGGAAGGTTGGATTTCTTGGACTCTTGCGTTAAGAAAAAAGGTATGAGCTCTTATATTGACATTTTAGTGTCATTTACACAAAGTTCTTGACTGTTGAAGTTTGGGTGATTTACTAGTAGCCTAGGTTGCTTTTGTCCTTGAATATGTCAAAGAAGTAAGAGTAAGTTTTCCCTTGGGGCTATAATTGAAAAAACGAAAAAAAAAGTGTGTAGAATTTTTCATTTGAAACTCACATAAACACAAAAGAACCTGTAGTGTGTTTAAAGGTAGTAGGTAACATTTGTAGTTCTCCTTATGAAAGAGCGAGTTACATTTGTCATATATGTGTGTTGCATGTGATTGTTATCCATTGTGCTGTGCCAAAGACATATTTTTGTGGAATCAAGGCATTTGAATTTTGTAGGCAAAGGAACTCACCTGCATATGCTGCTTAATCTTGCTTTGTTCTTTTGTTGTGCATGTTGTTTTGATTGAAGCAAATTCCTATTATTAATTTTACACTAATTTCTAAATATAATGTGATTTGATTGATTCAGGAGATTTCAGAGACAGAATATGTACTACAGCTGAAATAAGGTACTACTTCCAGGGTTTCTTGGATCAAGGGGCATCATCTACCAATTATGTAAAACCAAACAAGAATTGCAATTTGACCTCATGGGTTTCTGGTTGTGAACCTGGTTGGGGATGTAGTACTGGCCAACAAATTGACCTCAAAAAGGAAGTAAAGGACATTCCTTATAGAACCAAAAATTGTCAACCATGTTGTGAAGGTTTCTTCTGCCCTCAAGGATTAACTTGCATGATACGTAAGTACGCAATGCTTCTCTTCAATTTTTACCTTCTATAATTAAGGAATTTAGATCAAGTTATATATGCAATTGCAAATTGTGTTGTTGTTGATCATCTATCAAAAAATCTGTTCAAATGTTGATCCCTTTAATTATATGTCTTCATGATTGTAGTACAAAACTCGAATTGTATTTAGTACTCATATTGTAGTATATAACATTATGGAAAAAATTAAACAATTCTGATTTCTTTTAAGATATTTGGAATTTTCTTTTGTGGATGAAAACTGGTTGGTCCAGTGTGATGTATTTAACTTCATCTGATGTTCCTCTCAATGAAGCTTGCCCACTAGGCTCTTACTGTCCAATTGCAAAACTGAATAACCAGACTGGAGTATGTGACCCGTAAGTACTAATATTGGCCTTACACAAATTTTCTCCATTATTATTGTTAGCTATCATCACTAGAAATCATATATGCAGATATAGTTACCAGATACCTGCTGGAGAAAAAAATCATACTTGTGGCAGTGCTGATATTTGGTCTGGGGTGGTGAACAACAGTGATATCTTTTGTTCTCCAGGATCATACTGCCCATCTACAACACGCAAAGTTTCTTGTGATAGTGGGTATTGAATTGTCCTATGGTCTCCTTTTACTCCTATCTAAGTTGTGTCAATTTCTTTTGTTGCAAGATTATGTCATGTGTTAAGCTCCATTTTTACTCTAGAAATGTTATATCCACATCATTCTTAGACACCCTTGTAGACACCATTTGAGCAAAGTAATAAGAAGTAGATAAAATAAAATAAAATTAAAATGAAAATTCTTGAGTGCTTTTTTAATGCATATATTTCAAGGTATCTCTGTCTACAAAGAATAAAGATTATTGAAATAACAACCTTCTTATTACATAGACTACTACTTTCTTCTGTTCATTACAATCAGCCTCATACTCATTTATGAGCATCCATACTCATATTATTATTTTTTTTCCAATTTCAGATATTACTGCAGGATGGGTTCCACTCACCAAAGTTGTAAGTCCAGTTTATTTGGTTAATTTATGCCATTGTGGGTGTCTTAAATTGTACTTCATGATTTTGAAACACTTAATAAATTTATGACTTACATTGCTGTTGTTAACTAGCCACTCTAGGGAAGTATTAAAAATTCCTTTCACTTTTCACCCATTGGCTTAGAAAAAATTCAATGGCAATGGGTTAGATATCCAGAAATTTATCCATCATCAATTGGATATAACTTTTGTTCTCATTTATATGCTCTGCTTTGTTTGATAATGTGTGGCATTAAATCAGAACCTTAGTTTGTACTATAAGTTAGAACCTTAGTTTGTACTGTTCACTTTTGCAGTATGCTCCAGGTTGAGTTCTTGTAATCCAAAGACAGCAACCCAAAATATGCGTGCATATGGTGCTTTGCTTATTGTAAGTAGATTCTAACATTGCATGAGCTCATGCTTTTAGCCCCTCTCTATTTCATTTTTCTTTATTATTACTTATTCACTTATGCAGTATGAAAAACTTCCATTCAACTTTAGTTTTTTCTTCATGCTTTATCAAGGTTTTCATTGTGATCAGTGTGATATTATTTGTCTATCAAAAGGAAAATATGAATGGATACCATAGACATGGAGACAATGTATGTATAATGATTATTCTTAAATGACATATGTAGCTTGTGCATTAAATACTTTCTAATATTTGTTAGGTCCAGTTTATATTTGGTATAATTTTCCCCTTGTAGGTAGCATTGAGCACTCTCCTGATCTTCATTTATAACTGTTCTGATCAAGTTCTAGCTACAAGAGAAAGAAGGAAGGCTAAATCTAGGGAAGCTGCAGCA
Organism: Dalbergia oliveri; assembly: GCA_030441495.1. NCBI lineage: Eukaryota > Viridiplantae > Streptophyta > Magnoliopsida > Fabales > Fabaceae > Dalbergia > Dalbergia oliveri. The sequence goes on from JAMLFY010000013.1 coordinate 27,468,777, forward strand.
AAACATGTGAGAGAGATTGCACAAGCCAGAGAAAGGTGGAGAGCAGCAAAAGATATTGCTAAGAAGGGCCTATTGAATGAGAAGCTAAGAACCTTCTCACGCAGAAAATCAGTGAGGCAACAAGAAGAGCAGTTAAAGGTTTTTAGTCAAGCCAATCCTTCTTCAGGTGATAATACCTTGTTGCCACCAGTGGCTCCAAATTCTTCAAGCACATCTGAGGCTTCAAAAGCCAAGAAAAAAGAGCCTAGCAACCTTACTAAGATGTTGCATTCACTTGAGAATGATCCAAATAGCAACGAAGGATTCAACATGCAGATTGGAGATAAAAACATTAAGAAACAGATGCCAAAGGGAAAGGATTTACACACACAAAGCCAAATTTTGAGGTATGCTTATGGTAAGATTGAGAAGGAGAAAGCTCAACAAGAGAAAAACAAGAACTTGACTTTCTCTGGTGTGATCTCAATGGCTACTGAGGGTGAGGAGATTAGGACAAGGCCTGTGATTGAGGTGGCTTTCAAGGACTTGACTCTAACTTTGAAAGGGAAAAGAAAACACCTGCTGAGGTGTGTGACAGGTAAACTCATGCCTGGTAGAGTCTCAGCTGTGATGGGACCCTCAGGTGCTGGCAAGACCACATTTCTCTCTGCTTTGGCAGGGAAAGCAAGAGGGTGCACCACGACTGGCTCAATTCTAATCAATGGAAGGCCAGAATCCATTCATTGTTATCAAAAAATTATTGGTTTTGTGCCACAAGATGATATTGTGCATGGGAACTTGACAGTGGAGGAAAATCTTCGTTTCAGTGCAAGATGCAGGTACATTACTTGCCCTGGTTTTGTGTCTCTTCCTCTATTTCTATGGTGTCCACTTCACTTTTGATATTAAACTTATATTAAGTAACTTTCTGTCAATTAAACGATAATATATGCTTTAAGAAAAAAATCAATGTAACAAATAAATGGTATCTAACACATCTTAAAATGTGATGAATAATTAAAAATTGAGATAATATTCTTTACATGGTAAGTAACCATAGTTGCTCCTCAACAACTCCACAGAGTGTTGGCACGTCTTTTCACATTGATTTATTTTATTCTAATTAGTTTTTGTCTCCTTCTAACTTCATTTAAATGGATACAAAGACTGTCTGCAGACATGCCAAAAGCAGATAAGGTTCTGATTGTTGAGAGAGTAATTGAGTCCTTAGGGCTCCAAGGAGTGAGAGATTCACTTGTTGGAACAGTAGAAAAAAGAGGTATATCTGGAGGGCAAAGAAAACGTGTAAATGTAGGGTTGGAAATGGTGATGGAGCCTTCACTATTAATCTTAGATGAGCCTACAACTGGTCTTGATAGTGCCTCTTCCACTTTGCTCCTTAAAGCACTTAGACGTGAAGCTCTTGAAGGGGTCAACATATGCATGGTACTTCACCAACCTAGGTAATAATGAAACCTTCCTCTTTTGTTCACTCTTTCCTAGTTTTATTTCTAGTCAAGTACAGATATACCTAAGAACTTGGCAAAATTGACAAGATGAATCCTGTTATGTTTCTCATTTCCATTATTATGTTATACTAGGAGAAAGGTATATATAAGTACTTTAAATAAATGGATCTAGTTAAAATTTATGAAGCACAGTTTAAGTACTTTTGTCTATCTTGTAGAAATTTTAGTTCTCAATTATGTTAGTATACAAATATAATATTCCAACATAGAACACAATTCTTTTGTCCTATTTCCCCTAATAAAAATTTGTCACCATATATAATATTATGTGTAATTTGAAAATGTTGATTTTGAGAACAACCATAAGTGGTGATCATGTTACAGTTTTGAAAATATGAGTGGAGGAGAAATGGTAGTATATATGAGAAACAGGAGAATGAAAAGAAAGACACATTTGCAATAGTAACATAATCTAGAGAATATATGTCCTTCAAGCATTCCAATTACATGCATTTCATGTCTTATTTGGTTTTGTTGTGATATGCAGCTATACTTTGTTCAGAATGTTTGACGATATAATATTTCTAGCCAAAGGTGGCCTTACTGCATATCATGGTCCTGTTAAAAAAGTAGAGGAATACTTTGCTGGCATTGGAATCACTGTACCTGATCGTGTGAATCCCCTGACCACTTCATTGACATTCTAGAAGGCCTAGTGAAACCAAGCAATCCAGGTGTCACTCATCAACAACTTCCTGTGAGATGGATGCTTCACAATGGTTACAGAATACCACCTGATATGCTTCATTTTGCTGATCAAATCTCTGCTTCATCATCATCATCATCATCTTCCTCAAATGTGAATGATGCAATAAAGGGTATTGGTGATGAAGATGGTTATCACCAAACCTTTTCTGGAGAGTTTTGGGATGATATGAAGAGTATTGAGAAACAAAGAGATCATATAGAGGCAAACTCCTTAATTATCAAGGACTTATCTAACCGAAGAACTCCTGGTGTAGCCCGGCAATATCGATACTATCTTGGCCGGTATGAAATCCTTTGATTTAATACAAAAATAATTGCACACGTATAGAGCTAATTAATATATGAATAATGTAACAAAGCTAGAAAAATATAGCCAGAATCTTTGTTATCAGAAATCATAGTGATTGATGAATGAAATATGACGAAATGACTATGACTCAACCACTGAAGAATTAATAATTAAGTCATATCATTCTGGCAACTAAATTTTGATGAAGATATTCCTCTTTATCATTTTTCTTAATGTACATATACTTTTATCATATATTATCAATTATGGCTTTCTGATTGAAATTAAAGTTTTCAGCAAGAAAAGTGATGGTATTTTAGTTAGTCTAGTCTTTCTCAAATATTAAATGTACATAACTTATTATGAACAAATTGAGTTGTTTATCCTTTTTGAACTGCAAGGAGTAATTTACTATATAAGTTGATTACATTGATTAATTATTAATTGGGTTCATGCCTTTCAGGGTTGGCAAGCAGCAGCTGCGAGAAGGAAAATCACAAGCAGTTGACTATCTCCTTTTACTAGTTGCTGGTGCAATCTTAGGAACTCTCACTAAAGTGAATGATGAAACATTTGGTTCCCTTGGATATACATACACAGTTATTGCAGTCTGTGAGTTTGAAAGCTCACTATTGAATTTGAGTCTCCTTTTATGCTTTTAGAAATGAACATACCTTATCTTTCTTGGGGTGATTTGGAAATCTAGAGGGCGTTTGAATGGGATTTTGTGAGGTCAAAATCACTTTTTGCACCCAAAAAAAAAATAGTTTCAGTTATACTAAATTTTTGTTCATAAAACTCCCTAGGAAAGAAGAAAAAGCATTGATGCTCCTTTTTTTCCTTTTAGAACAAGCATTCTAAATGTGTCTGTGCTCATTCAAATTGCATATTTTTTGCAGCTCTACTATGCAAGATTGCAGCTCTCAGATCATTTTCTTTGGACAAATTACAATACTGGAGGGAAAGTGCATCTGGGATCAGTAGTCTGGCTCATTTTTTGTCCAAAGACACAGTTGATCTTTTCAACACAATCATCAAGCCAGTGGTTTATCTATCCATGTTCTATTTCTTTAGCAATCCGAGGTCAAGCTTTGGAAGTAATTATGCTGTCTTGCTTTGCCTGGTGTACTGTGTTACTGGCATGGCTTATGCATTAGCAATTTACTTTGATCCTGCTCCTGCACAACTGGTATGGATATCATTTCAATATATGATCATATTTTCTCACATGATATTGCTGATAATAACAACACTTATGTCCTTTTTCCCCCTTTTTCTTTTTTCCTTTTTTTCCATCTCTTGTAGTGGTCAGTGCTTCTACCAGTTGTTATGACACTAATTGCAAACCAAAAAAGAGATACTATATTTATGAAGATCTTAGTAAATTGTGCTACCCAAATTGGGCTTTGGAGGCCTTTATCATTGCAAATGCTGAAAGGTATATTTTTAACTAGTAACTTCTCATTCCCCTCCCTTCTGATGGAGTATTGAGTGAATGCATTTATGCATTTACATCTGAAAACAAATTTATGCTCACACCCTCTATACATGTAGATGTATAAACTATGACTCAAGATTAGCAACATAATATAATTGAAACAAGGAACAAGGTTTGGTTCAATAAAATGAAAGAATATATACAACTTTTTTGTGTACTGATATATCCAACTTAGCAAAAGACTATACAACTGATGTAAAATGTAGACATTAACTTGAAATTAAAGGCATTATATTGCTCATGTTAGGAAATAGAGTGCAGTTTCTGTTGCCAACTAATTAATCATTACTCTTTTAATTCTGCTTTCTATATCTCAGGTACACTGGGGTGTGGCTGATAACTCGATGTAGCTCACTGATGAGTAGTGGCTATAATGTGAATGATTGGACCATTTGTCTTGTTGTCCTCATTTTGTATGGTATAGTTGCCCGAGCTGTGGCCTTCTGTTGTCTTCTGATCACCCAAAGAAGAGATGATATATATATATATATATATATATGTCACTCACTTTCATCCTAGCTAATGCACAAATCAAGCTTGTTCATAATGCCATTGCTTATATGTGTCACTTGGCACTTGCAACCAGATATAGGGTGAGTTTGTTTCAAATTTGAGAGAAAAAAAAAAAAAAGAAGGTGCCCATGAATCTTAAGTTTAATATACAGTTGAAAAGCCTGAATATAGATTTTCTTTTTATAAGCTACTCTTTTTAACTTCTAGACAAAATTTAAAATTGAATTTTTTAGACTAGTTATTTTTAAAAATTATTTAAATATACAAAAAAATAATTTATTTTAAAAAAAAGTTATTTTGAGCCAAAAAAAATGTTCATCCAAACGGATCCTATAGTTTCCAATTTTTCAGTAGAATACTTGATGCAAAATTCAGTCAAATCTTTGAGGTCAGCAGTTGGTTGTCATTATTAGTTTAGACTTTTGGGTAAGTTACTTTTTTTTTTAATCTGTTTAAGTTTATTTTAATATGATTTTACCCTTGTGTATCTATATAAACGAGAATTAGTTGGTGAAAAGAATTACAGTAGCAAAATATAAATATTAGAGTCCATATCTCTTCAATCCAATCATTACTTAGAATCTGATAGTTAATATGTGCTTCTTCATGCGGTTACCAAACAGAATACTTACTAGAAGAAACAACACTTGTGGTGATGTTGTTGAATACGAGGTTCTTGTGTTTGATGAGGAAAAAAATCATGGAAGGTTGATCTCTAAAAGTGATAGTAAAATTTTCAAAGGATAGTAGAATCATGCGAATCTTCTTTTAAATTCATTCATGAAAGGATAGTAAAATTTTCAAAGAGTTGATGCTTCATTTTTTTTAGATTTATTTTGCTGGATTATAAGTGGGAAAGAAAGTTAATACCTATTTAATCCCTTACTTTAAATTTGTAAGTTATTTTAGTCTTTAATTTTTAAAATACGTCAAATTAAACTTTAATATTACAAAATATGAGTTAAATTAGTCCATCATTTCACTTTTAGCTAACATTTTATAAATTAAATAATCACGTGTAACGATAAGTAATATCTTGATATACCATGTGTCCTCTGAAGTTTAATGAAATTTAAAATAATTCATTCTAGTATTTAAAATTGCATAAAATGAGTCATTTTTATGACTTGGAATGGAGATTTAAATGAGTCATTTTATAATTTTAGACATTAAAATGAGTTATTTATAGTTTCATTCTACTTCATATGATAAATGATATGTCAATATATCATTTAAGGTTACTTATCATCATTTAATTTATAGAATATTAAATAAAAGTGAGTTAAGGAACTAACATGACTCATATTTTATAATTTTGGAACTAAATTGACTCATTTTAAAAATCAGGGATTAAAATGACTCACAAATGTAAAGTCAATTATACGATGAATATTAACTCGCAAAAGAAATTTATACTTCTATCGACCAATGTCTTTTTCTTTTCAATATAACATGTTTATATATGTAAAACTTTTTAAATAGTAGGTGGTTGAATGAATCACTTTTAAAGTTGTAGATGGTTGGATCCAATTTATTCAATCACATATTGTCAAATTAATTATAGTTTTTAACTCTTTTATCCACTTTTTGAAAAGTCATGTCAATAAAATTTTTTGATTAAATAACAATGTAAAAATATTTTACATTTTCAATACATAAAAAATAAACTCTGAAATTAATATATTTACAGTCTTTTTTTTTTCGGTCTAACATATTGTTCACATAATTTTAATAAAGTAGAGTTCTTTTTAAAGTGGTCATCGCAAAATATATATATATATATATATATATGTTAGTGATGAGTGATCAGGATGTCTAAAGCAAATATTGCCAGTAAAATTTATTTGAAACTATATTTTATTTCTAAAGTTTAATTTTTATATATTAATAATTATTTTTATACGGTGTTTTATGTGTTCCTATACCAACAAAAATAGTTGAATTTCATGTCACATTACTTAAAATATTATTCAAATAAAATAATTTGAACAGTAGCTATTGTCACTCCATTTTCTCTATTGCCACTCTTATACAATCAATTTTTATAATAATTTTACTAAAGTGCCCTTTCTTATGTTTATAATTAAAATAACAATAAAAACAGCCATAATTGGTTTCGGCAATGCTGTTTCAATGGGTTGCTAGTCTTTCACTGTTGTTGAGACTTTCATGTTGTTTTGTTTCGTTTCTTTTCTGGCGATATTGCTTATCTATTGAAACAATAATAATAAAAAAAAAATAAGTAAACACCTAAATTGGTAATTTTTTTTAAAGGGCAAATTGATTCCAAATAATTATAAACATCCAAATTGATCCTCACAATTGTTAAAATATGACATTATAAATCCTGATCGCCTTTATGCGAAGTAAGAGGAGAGTGACAAAATAGCTCGGTTTGGAGAAGGTGAAACTGTTTGAGAGAAAATATAGCTGGACAAGACAAGAAGATCTGAACTAAGCAGAGGTCCTGGCCTGGTAAGGCTGATAGGCATGCGAAAATCAACCACCTTTCATTTGAGCTTGTTCCTCAGCCAAACTTGGCCTCTCTCCTTTAGTTATATTTCCTTAAAGCTAGTTCCACCTCACGTAGAACTTCTTATCCCTCCCTCAGGAAAGTTTAAGCCGGTAGGAGAACTGTAGTGTCCTATTTTTACAATTGTGACTAATTTGGGTGTTTATAATTATTAGGGATTAAATTGTCTATCAAAAAAATCAAGGACCAATTTGGGTGTTTACTCTAAAAAAAATAGTTTAGATGTTGAATTAAATAGTTACTTTACGTGTTTTTTTAACATATAATATTTTTTATACCTTAATTGTGCCACTTCCATCTAATTAAATTTTATTTGATTTACACGTCAATTTTTTTAATGATCTGAAGTACTTTTCTTCAGTTCGTAGTGAAATTAATTGTATAATTTTTTCTCATTGTAACTCCTAATTTTATTTAAATTCGTGAAAGTTTTCTAATTTTTTCATTATCACTATTGATTTTTGAATTTATAAATGTACTTATTTAATACAAAATTAAAACTTAAATATAAATAAACCAATGATTTCAAAGATTTGAAAAAAAATTTAAACTATGATAAATTCATGAGTTAATGAACCTGTTAATGTTATTAAAAACCATGTTTTCGAATTCAGAATTTAACATATTAATCAAAATTTATCAATCTTTTTCTCATATTTTTTAAATAATATTAAAAATGTAAAAACATAAAATATTATATCCTAAAATATGAGAAGTAAATATTTAATTCAGCCTCTATACTATTTTTTTTAATGAATGGCCTCTACAAGATTATCATGACAAAAAATATAGGTCAGATCAAAATTATTTTATTTATTTATTGTTGCTTGAAATTTTAATCTAATGTATTTTATGAAAAGAATTTTTTTTTTAATTTTGTTTCAAAAGATAAGGAATAATATTAAATCTGAGTATCATATTTATTTTAAAGTATGAACATTTTAATAAATTTAACTATGACTAGAAGGGTATTTTAGTAAAGCTAATAAACACATTAGTTTAGTTGGAGTGACAATAGTCACTATTGATGATTTGATTGAATGATAATGTAAAATATTTGTTTGACTTACAAGTAGTATGGTAGAAAGTAACTATATTTGTTAATGTGTCATTACATGATTAGATGAATGTGTAAATTTTTTTTAAAACCGTCAACATTTTAATGGAATTCAATTTTTATTATATTCAATTGAAAATGAGCTCTCTTATATTAAATTTTCACATGCACTTATTATGAATGTAATCTATTAATTCTCTTGTATTGTTTTTCATCGCCTTCAATTTATCTTCTCAAAAGTAAAGAAGTTGACAAAGTGTAAAAGTAATAAGTTAATTATTATTAGATTAATAACTTTCATTTTATATATATATTATGTGAAGATTTTACTAAATAATATAACAATAATTAATCTTTTACATTTATACATTACTAATCTTCTACCTTATAATAGAAAAATCTTATAGCCTTATTATATGAGAAATCACAGGTCAGAAAGCCATGTAAAAATTTTCTGAGAAGATCCATTTACACATTGAATCAACTGGAAAGTGAATATTTTTTAATTTTTTATTTAAAAAAACTGTAGACAAAAGATGAGTAGGCTGGATAGTTGAGGATAGTAAAGGCTGGTGAGTTGACACGAGAAAAACGAGAATGTGAGAATGATTAGTTTAGTGGCTAGTGGATAACGTAAAACATGCAGTACGACGTCGTGCGGCGCAAGTGGTGTGTTTGACAGGACAGGACCGGACAGTACAGCGCCGTGAAAGAGAAAGAAAGAGAAAAGGGTGAACGGTCCAAGTTACATCTCATTTCTTCTTCCACCAATCATATATTATTATCTATGAAAAATAGGTGCTGATATACACATCAGACACAACACAATATAGATATAAAAAACACATTAAAATTAAAAAATTATAAGATATAAATATGATATATACAAGTAAAAATTTAATAAAAATAATATATTATTTAAAATATCATTTAACTTTATTTATATTTTATTTTCTTATAAATTTAAAATATTATGTATTATTTTTTTATAATTATATTTATATTTTATTTTTTATATTAGAATAAAAAAATATATATTTAAAATTAAATTTATATAAATTTGTGTAATTGATATGTCATTAATATATCATATAAGGTTAATATAAATTTGTTAAATACAAATACGTATCTGATATATAAACATGTCACCTAATTGATATATCTGTTATGATTATAAAAAATAATATTATATGTTTAATAATTATTTTAAATTTTTTAATTTTTTTTTTTCCTTGACAGAAAATATATAATTGATGGGATAAGATGGGAAATAATTTGGGTATAAAAGATCTTTATCTGCGACAGACAAACAATGCAAACAAAACGGCTGATGGCTGAAGGCAAAGCCAGTGAATGTCGTACGCGTGTCCCACTCTCAGCGGACTCCACACGCCACAATTTGGATTACAGCTCCTGCATAGAAGAAACACAAAATAATCAATTTAAAAATATTTTAATTATGTATAATCATACCAATAAATTTGTTTCATTCTCACCATCATTATCCATAATAAAAATCCCTTATTATATTCTTCGAATAATCAACCTAAAAATCCTTTTGATTCAAAATTTTATCCATAATAATAGAACTTATAATTTACACAATATTTCAAAAATGTTTTATCTATGTGAGGAAAATTTTGAATCAAAAAATAAGTAAATACACCAATTAAAAAATTTAACATTTTTCTTAACTTAGAATTTATACGTATAGCATGTAACGAGGGGAGATGGAAATTCATACCTCATTAAAGGGTGATGGGTTGGCGACACAAGATGACCGCTCATTCTTGTCCTCGTCAATTAGGTGAATTGAAATTGGAGGGGGTGTACCTACAAAGATTGCAACAAGCAATGAGCAATAATTTTGACAGAAAGTAAAGGCATAGTAATCAAAATGTAATTCATTACCTGAAACTCGTGGAAGTATTTATAGGGGATCTCGAGAGTGGCTATTGGGGTTAAGAGCTCGCTCATGGCTTCAAACCCACATCCCCACGTCAATGATCATGGGTGAAGTGAGAAGGTGGGCATACGTGCTCGGGCCGCCGCCACGTGTACGCCCTTTGTGCGTTAGAGTTTAATGATGGGATCCGACTTGGGGCTTATGAGGTAAAGGGCCTCTATGACTGAAAAGTTGGGCAATTGAGAGTCTAGATCCATCCTTACTATTGTCCATAACATAGCAATATATGATTAATTAATAATATAAAAATTGTTATTATAGTGTATCAAAATTAGTGCATATAATTATTATTCCAAAATTGATATGCTTGATAATTATGATTAGAATAATAATATAAGATTAACAAGAATGGGTTCATTGAATCTACTTTTAGTCATGTATAGTGTAATTGTAATTGTAAATTTGGATTAAATTTTTATGATTTTTCTTCATTAAGAAGTGGTCTATAAATATATTTATAAATACTTGATAAGTATAGTTATAGATAAATTGGGATGAATTTTCCTTCCACCAATTTCTTTTTAGCTATTGTTGACTTTATTTAGCCAATATCACCCTTAGAATTCCTTTAACATCTAAACCATGAAGCCCATAATGGATGAAGGCGTTTAATCCAATTAGTGTATTTGGTTGAGTGGTAGAATTTGGAAGAATTATTTTATGGATAAATTTCATATGTAAAATTATATATAAAGCCACTCATAAAATTTTCACTTCATTTTTTACCTTTTCAACCAAAGATGCTTGAGAATATCTTGGTTGAAGAATAAAATGCTGATAATTTTTTTATAGATAAGTTCTATTTATAAAATTGTAAGTGACAAACACAAAAAAGTAAAAAAAAAAAAAATCAAGGGTGTTTTTTCTATATTTGTGACTAAAAATGTGATATTTATCCTACTAATTTTAAGTTTTTTAAATCAGATCAAATCATAATGGTTAGTTGTATTATATATCAGTTTGTAACAGTAACATGGGTACCCGAGAAAAAACCAAAAAAGGAAAGGAAATCTCGAAAAGGCCCTTAGGATTTGGTGGAATAAAAATGCGGCACCTTCCATCAGACAACTTGCTTTCTGTTTCGTGTCGCTTTTTTGGCGGTTTTAGCCTCTTTTTCGGTTTACAGACGCAACATTCTCTCTCTCTCTCTCTCTCTCTCTCTTCAATTCAGCTTCACATCACAGGTTAGATCTTCAACCTGCTCAGTCCCTCTACTCTGCTGTTTCTCTCTCCTTTCTGCTACAGATTAATTAATTAATTATACATCTTAATCTCTTCTTTTTCTTTTCCTTTTATTTTTTTTTTTTTGCTTGATTTGTATTTATGAGTTTTAAGATCGGTTGTTTCGAGATTCCTTTGGTTGCTGGGCAAATGATGTTAGGGGCTTTTTATTTTTTCGTAATTTCACTAATTTCATGCCTTCAATTTTCTTAATTAGCTTAATTTTCACTGAGAAAAAGAGAGGAAAAAAAAATGAAGCTACGAAATTATAGCTAAACTTGATTGGATTGTGTAGTATGTGATGTGATTTTCACTGTTGTTGTGATTCGTGTGTTTATAATTCAATAGAGCTAGTCAGTTACCGTGGAATTTGTGTGTTTAGATGAGCTTATTTTGAGTTCAAAACAGCTTAATTGTAAGTTTTTCTGAGACAATTTTTGAAAAAAGAAATTATGGACAACTATATCACAGAAAAGGATTTTCCTAACATGCATTAGAAATTTTCTTGTGTGGCCTTTTCTGTGCTTCGTTGTTTGACCCTTTTGGTTGCTCTGAAGGATGTATCAAAAGGGTGGGAGGGATTTTGTTGTTTGCATTGTGTTTACGTTTTATGTTTTTTTTTTTCTTAACTTGATGGAGGGCTTTTGTCTTCACGTTTGTTCTTGTTTATCTGTTTTTTCCTCCCTTATTAGCATTTGTTCTGAATTTTGAAGAAATGACTAATTTGAATCACAAATGGTATTCATGTGTGTGATATACTGATTGGAGAACAATGACAAAAGTTAGTAGCTGATCTGAGATATGGAAATCATAAGGGGGCAATCTAGTCAGATTGGATAAATGGGCAGATATTTTAGAAGGGAAGGAGATATTGCATTTGTAGTAGTAATGTGGATGCTGTATGCATGCTTATGTTTTGGTCTTTATAAACATGTATTTTATGTGTGAATGTGAATGAGCAAAGGAGTAAACTGATGCATGTTGAAATTGTAGGATAATATTCAAGAGATTATGAGATGGATCGGGAAGAGTATTTGCGGAAGTGTTCCAATATGAAATGCCAAAGGGTAAGGACTTTAGTCAATATCATCATGTCCTAAAGCATACAGAATTACAAATCTCTTAACCAATCTTTGTTTCATATACTTTCCCATTTTGTAAAATCTTCCATATCCTTCAGAAGGGTTTTATAATACAGAGTAAGTTTAATAGTTCAACCCTGTCCAAATTCAAGCCAATGCCATGGATCCCTTCCCTTTGGGTTGAAAGTTGAAGCACAACCCCTGATTTGAATTTTGACAAAAATAAGTTCTCCTGTTAACTTTTGTTGTGTAAAAGTTGAACCAGTGCTGGTGTAGCCTATAGGCACAAATCTCAGAGATAATAACAAAATTTTCCTTGTGGTTATTGATTGTTTTTCACTTGCTGAAGCAATTCTCAAGTGAATGATCATTGTATTTGTTCTATGTAATGAGTGTAAGTCAACTTGTCTTTGTTTGGAAGGTTTTTCTTCATAAGCAGAATGCTAGGTCCTTGTATAATATTTCAAGGGAAGCTTTTGAAATCTGGTTATGTGTGAACATTCATGTAAATTTATGTCATTGTTTCTTAATGCTCTTCTTAAATTAACTATGAGTAGCAATATGGCATTGCATAAGGTATATGATTTCTGATATCTGTCTTACATTCCCCTAGGTTCAGGTGGATGAATCATTTGTACCTGCTCTTCGAGATGAAGTAATGGAAGTTGACCATTCACTTGCAGAACCTAGAAATGATCATGTTTCAGTGGATGGTATATTTGTGATTTAATGGGAATGATAATAGGGAAATACTTTGATGTTGAAAAATTTTCTCGTGGATCTGAGTTGAGTTTAAAATCGAGTATTGGTAATTCTAAGTGTTTTTTTTTTGTCCAATTTTTACTTGTGCTTTTATCTGATACTAGTGTGTGTACATTCATCAGGTGTTTTGGATATTAATACAACTTTGAATGGAAAGGATGACTTGGAGCTGGAGGTAGTTATCTATATTCAGTGTTGATTTGGGGTGATTTTGAAACTAGTAGTTCAAATATTTTGAAATTTAAACTGCTTGTTATTGATTGCTTGGTGGTTGAGTCTATCCTTTCAGGTGAATACTGCTTTGTCTGATGTCCATTGTATGAAAATTATCTTTAATCTTGGATGATATATATTGTTAGGTCCTTGATGGATTTTTGGATGATGTTGAAATTGATGACCTTGAAGGAACTGATGGTTTCTCTGGTGCATGCCAAGAGTTCATTTTGGGTAAATTATTAACTCTCAACATCTTATCTTCTGCTATGATTCTGATAGAAATGAAGAAAAAAGGATTAGTTTCAGCTTCCTTTTTTCCTTTCTGTTTCAAAATGTTGTAATTAGTTATTTATCTTTTCAATATACAGATTTTGAATTTGATAACAAAGCTGAGGTACTAGGCTCTGGTCCTTGTGAAGGTTCACTTTTCAAAACTCAACTTCGGAAAGTCATTCTTCAGGATTGAGTGGAAGCAGCATTGTTGGCTGGGTATCAGAATCCACAAAAGTACCCATTGCACAATCTGAATGCAAAAATAATTCTCTTGATGAGACAGTCACCTATGAATCACATGGTGCCTTCAGGAACAATCCCAGTCAACCATCAAATGAAAATTGCATGTACAACATTTCACTTGATATGCCGCATCTATGTCAGTTGGATGATGGCCAAACTGTAGCTGGGGGTATATTGTATTGTAAGAAGGAAAAGGTCTCCGATGAAAAATGCCAACCTGCTACTCTTAGAGAAAAGAGATTCCGAAAGCCTACTCGGAGGTATATTGAAGAATTTTCAAATTCTAAGCCAAAGGAGGAAAAGGTGCCAACTGCTGGTACAAAAAATAAACATTTAAGTGTGTCATCATGTAATGAACTTCATATTAAAATCAAAGCATTGAGAAAGATTCCAGGCGAGAAGTCTAGTAATGGAAATAGTAGTATGACACTTCCGGAGTTGAAAGTTCGCAAGGGGCGTCCAAAGAAAGAGGTAATGTTTTATTTGACATGAATTTGCTTCATTCTGCATGCCTTATGTCTTGGTTGGCTCCAACTGGGGCTTGGATTCTGTGTACCCTATTTTTTATTGTAGGTTCATTTATAACCTTTAGTTTGGTAGCAAATCTATGTTCTGGTATTTTAATACCGAAGGTTGATATTCATGTGCAGTTCATTTCATTATTTGTTCTGTGACTCCCCACATTGGAAACACAGTGGTTCCTGTGGCTGAGATAGTATTTAACTTTCTGCTAGATTAAGTTTAACTCATGTTAGTTGTAAAATTGGAAAATTTTAATATAGTAACTGCTTATCAATATAATTGCTGAATGTTCATGGCTAATGGTTTGTAAACCCAAATTATTCTTCCTCATCTAACAAGACATTTGTTTTGTAGAAACTTGAGTATGATGAGGAGCCATTTCCGTCAGAGTCCGAGGATGAATGTTTTACACCAAAAAAATCTAGAAGGAAAGATCGGAGAAAGCATCAGAGGATGTGGACTCTCTCTGAAGTGATTAAGTTGGTAGATGGCATATCTGAATACGGAGTTGGTAGATGGACTAATATAAAGAGGTTTTTGTTTTCTTCTTCTAGCTACCGAACGCCCATAGATCTCAGGGTACATCACAAAGCTTTGCTTTTCAGTTGTCACCTTTCTTCCAAACCAGTGTTTTCTAAATGTCTTCTCTGCAGGACAAGTGGCGTAATCTTTTAAGGGCCAGTTCTGCACAGAAAACTAACAAGAAAGAGGTTAGATAACTTTCTAGTTTCCCTTTCAGAAAATTCTGTTAATTGATTTATTCTGTTGGGGACTTGGGGTACCAATGCTTAATGTTATTTTTCAGTTTTATGTGCTGTAGTACTTTATTTTATTCTTTTTCAAAATATGCTTTTTCCGTTCAAATTTGGCTTGGGGTCAAGTTTATGTAAAAGATCATTTGGTGATTGCAGGATGAGCAAAATGATGATCTTGCTCTACGTCCCTTACCATTTAATGTGGCATGCCGGGTGCGCGAATTGGCTAAAATTCACCCTTATCCAAGGCAACGTGGCTCAAAGAAATCACGTGTTAGCCAAGTTGGTTCTTCTGCTGCTGTTAGTCAAAGTAAAGCATCTCCTCTCATTAGTGTAAGCAAAAGAAATGCTCGAAGGAAGAAGTGTACTTAAAAAGTAAAACTCCTTCTGCAACAGTCTAGTGAATTAATCCATAGTCGAAAGAATCTTGTTAAAATTTAGGTGTAACATTTGCACAACTATATACATTCGAGTATTTTCTGCTTGTGTTTACAAAGGCACAGAAATTTTGAATTGTAAACATAAGGAATCATTAGTTGGCTTGCTTGAGTTTTTCCTTGCCTAATGCCTAACCCCTGCAGTAGTATGATTTTCTTATAGGACTTAAATCTAGTAATGATGTCTGACATGTGTAAAAACCGATATAAATTATAATATCTGAATGTAAAACCATTTGACATCATGTAGGGAAGGGTGTTTTGAGCTTCATCTTGCAGCATTTTAGCTTCTTTTGCTTTCTACACATCCAAATGAAGGCTGACATACAGAGATGACTTCGATTGTTACAAATTTTAAAAAAATTGACTATGAAACAAAAAATTTATATATAACCGAAAAAGTTGAAATTTTATTTTTTCAAAACTCTTTTTTTTTTAAGCTGTTATGAAAAAGCTGAAAACTGACTTTTTATTTTAGTGAAAAGGTTATTTTAACTTCAGAAAATCTAATCCAAACACCCCTTCACATAAGTCGGTTACTTTTTATGTAACTTTTGACTCGTACAAAGGAGCAGAATGTTTTTATCCATATTTAATTGATGTAACAATAGTGTAGACATTTTTATAAACTTTGGTTAATCCATGGTTAAGCATTGATTATATCAACCCAATAGTTTTAAGATATTTAGATAATACTACATAAGTGTATGTGTATTTAGTAATTTTTTTTTATCAATTAACCCATGTTTTAACATTTGTTAATAAAATCCTCTTGTATAATATTTTCCCAATTAACAAAACTGCACTAGCAAATTCACTTGAGCCGTCAAATGATATGAAATGAAGGCTTACAATAGTGCACACAGCACAACTGACGTTAAGCTAGATTTTGAAGTTTTGACGCGGAATTCTGAGCAAAGCAAGTTCCCAAAAGAAGAATGAAGAGGGACTTTGCTTCCTTTTGGGAGGCATGGAGAGGTGTTAATTGAAGGATGTAGAGATGGGGCAGTTAGGGAGAAGTGGGAACAAACAAAAATGATAATGTGATCCAATATGACAGCTCAATGGAACAGAGGAATGCACGTGGGAGGAAAGCAAAGCAAAGCAACGCTTGTCTAATCAAAATAATTTAGATACACATAAAGAAAATCGCCCTTACATAATCGATCTTCTGTTCATTATTGACATGTCTTGAGTTTGATTTGCGGATTTTGTTAGCAAATCATTTTTTAGTATTTTTATAAGTGTTTATTGAGCACAAAGACATATCTTAATTCTAAATCAAGATGGACTTTTTTCTTCACCTAAAAATTTTGTTATAAAAATAAATGAAAATAAAAAACACTCAAAAAATGTAAATAGGAAAAAATTTTGTCATGTACACACCAAGGAAGGGAGGCAAGGACAAGTGGTTTTGGACAAGATCTAACGAGTTCAAATCTTCTCCCTTTTATGTGGTTACTCAAGATAAGAGATTTTATCTCTAAGTAGTGCGGTAGCACAGATGACACACGTTGTACCCTCTAAGTAGTGCACCTGGGCTCGAGCCCCTAGCAGAGCTGGTGGATGCTGCAAACCCATCCCCCACCCCCTACCCCCTTTTCACCTAAAAGTTTTGTTATAAAAATAAATGAAAATAAAAAACATTGAAAAAATGTAAATAGATTAAAAAAAAATGTCATGTACATATCAAGGAAGGGAGGCGAAAGGCAAGTGGTTTTGGATTAGATCTAACGAGTTTAAATCTTCTCCCTCTTATTATGCGGTTACTCAAGATAAGAGATTTTATCTCTAAATAGAGTGAATGGTCCAGATAACACACGTTGTAGCCTCTAAACAGTGCACCTAGGCTCAAGACCCTAGCAGAGTTGGTGGGTGCTATGAACCCACCCCCCCGAAACCAAAAAAAGAAAAAAGATAAGAGATCTTGCCACTTCACCATAGGTCTAGGCGACATAAAAATAATTTAGATACACAGAAATAGCTGCAGACCATATGTGTGCCTTGAGTTGTCACCAACTATGACCCTTGGCCCTTTCTCTAAAGAGTTATGACACATAATGTCCACACCCACCCATGAGCCTCATGGCCCAATCCTCATGCGCGTCACATCCCTCCCTCACTATGATATAAACCTTCTCATCACTTACTTGCCCTATCGTTCAAAAATTAATGTATTATCTTTCTTAGCTTTTTCACTTTAATGAAAGTGTAGTGGTCATGAAGCATTAATTATGATGTGATCATGTTTCATTACAATTGGAGTTTCGCTTAAATTTTGAAAAGCTATGCATTATGTCATTATATTCCTTCAACTTTCTACCAATTTGGCGACACCAGGAATATTTTTTATGAAAAAAAAAAGCTAATGCTGGTTACTACAAATGTCAAATTCTCATGCTTTTGTGTGAATACTGAATGGTGCGGTAAAAATTATTTTCACTTTTTTCACCTATGATTTTCGTCTTTTTGTCCATGATTTCTGACTGTCTGCTATTTTGATAGAACGCATAATAATTTTCATACTAAATTCAAAACTTCTTTTTTTTTTTTACGTTTGGTACTGCTGAAAAGAAAAAGTTCATGTTTTATATTCATTGTTCAATTAATTTCTGTGTACTTTGACTAGGTGATGTGCATGTGACATAATTACAAGTCACTACGTGAATTTGGACAGCAAAGGATGCATAAGAACTTTGATGGCATTTTGCAATATGAAATGAATAAATTTTTGGTGTGTGTATATATATATATATATATATATATATATATTGACCAATTTCATAAGATCCACTGAATGGCTTTTTTAAAAAAGCATTTATAAACTTTGGCTTTTTGTCTCATGGGGAAGAAGGGAGTGTTGACAGTTTACTGCAAAAGATCATGTGTGAAACTGGGCATGCTATTCTTTTCAACCAACCAAGCACAACCCACATTTGTCTTAAAAAGGGGATGAATCAGTGTGCTGGCTCTCAATCAATCATCTCTCTGAGCATCTGCATAAGATGAGCCAGACCACAAAAAAGGTGAACCTCAAACATTGTCTTCCCACAACCCTTTGCAATGTAATAAATGCTGCAATAGTACTACTCTTTAAAGTTCAAACTCTCTCTTTTTAATTTCCTAATTATATACCACTAAAGCTAGGAGTTAGAAAATACTCCCCTTAATTGCTTATTTCCGGCTATAAATTATTTTTTTGTCTGAATTTTTTCAGATATTTATGATCGTATTTTGTTGATTGCTCATTTTGGTGAAATAGTTGTTGTATTTCAAGTGTTGGACAAAAATAGTTTGTTATAAGTTATTATAAATCTAAAATAAGTTAAGAATAATGTTACACACACAGTGAAAAAAAATTGCTAAAATTTTAACAGAAATCATAATAGTTATTAACTAAAGTAAATTAATATGATTTACTAATCTATAAGGACCATATTACCTCCATTTCATAATATTAGTCATTTTTGATAAATTGATTTATTGAAAATTTAATGTGTCTAACTAAATTATAGTCATACACATTGATTTTTTAGTGGACCAGATCGTCCAAAATAACTAATATAATGAAACAGAAGAAATAGCATTTTAACAAATAAATTCTAACAAAGTTTTTATTGTGAAAGGATTGTTAATTTACTAATCCAAATAGACATAGTATTGTGTTCGACCTACACCTTAAACAATATTAATGATGCTACATTGAAAATACCATCCTTGATTGAAAGTGAAGCCAATTAAAAGCAATATATCCTTATCTTAGACTTCCAAAGATCGTTGATTATAAAACATAGGAATGGAATCAAATCAAAGTCCCATCTACCAAGGTATTGAAGAAACTGTGACTTCCATTCTCCTCTCTGCAACCCAAGGTATTGCAATGCATAGCCCATCTCCTGCATCCCTGAGATCGACGCAATGAACAGTAAAACTTATCCCAAATCAGGATGAATAATTCTATTTTGATATTCATATGGGTGTAGGCAATGGGTAATATGAGATGAGAGGAGTAATGAATAGAGAATAAGTTAAAAGAAAAAGTAAGTGGTGAAACTATATTATTTATGAGTAAAATGTTTAAAAAAGTTAGGTGTTGAAATAAAAAGTTGTTACAGGATATACATATATACATACATACTAGTAGACTTGTTTAAAATTGTAATATTTTGTACGGATAGTAGTACTCTATGTAGTCCCTTAGTTAAAACAATATTGGTTTGGCAAACTGAGATTATTCAATATAAGTAGTGAGCTAAGACCTATCCAAATGGGAATAATAAAAAAATCCACATCTCAATCCATGCGTAGAAAAAGCTAGTACTACTGAACTTTGACAAAGACACTGCCACTAATGCATTGTTCTTCATAGAAAGTGGCTGGTCGATTAATTTAGTTCATACCCCACAAATCTAAAACGTGATCAGTAACGGTGCAGATCCACTTTCCTTAGCAGATCTCAAAAATATTGGAGTAATGCCACATAATACATATCTAGAGTTATTTGCCAGAGTGATAGCTAGATTGGTTGAAGTATTTCGATGCTTATTTTTTGAAAAACAAAGTCTCGATCGTGAGATTGATTTAACTCGAGTCAAATTAATTTAAATTTGTTAAAATTTAGATACTAATGATTTTTTTAAAAAATATTATCAAAATTTACAAGATGAGTAATTAAATAAATTAAACTAATAATAAAAATCATCAATTCATCCAAAGTTTAAAATTATGTCACATTATTATGAAGAAGAATTCTCGTAACGAAATTTCAATGGTTTATGATTTTCTAATCCATTAATATCAGTATCCGCTATCCACTACATAACCAATCCAATCTTCATCCACTTTCTGGCACTAGAACGAGTTGTCTCACCGACTTCTAGCACTTGGCAGTACAATTTTTTTTCAACAATTACGACTCAAAATAAAAGTTGAAGCCTCCCCCATGAATTTAATTAAATAAAGTGCCTAACATTTTAAAATATCCATCCCCATGAACATGAGAAAAATAAGTGGGTTAGCACTTTTACCAAGAAACTTATCCCATTCCTCTATTTCATATCTTATCTTTTCCTCGAGTTGATTGTGGGGTCTTAGCATTCTAGAACTTCGAAAGAAACAGTGATTAAGCACCACACCCTTCAAGAATTGCAGAGAACTTTACTTCCTAGGAGGGATGTTAATCAGTTATACATGATATTTTATGTACCCTTAAATCATTGCCATGCACATTCGTACAGTTTCGTATCAAAAGATGCAATGTTGTATAAAAATAGTACTAGCTAACGAACAAGGCCAGCAACCATATCAATAACTCGCAAATTTAAAATAATGTGTCTATATATATGTTGATACCCCCCAATAAATTATTATATTATCAATAGCATAGGCTTCCAATCATGTCAAACATTAATGCTCCATTGCATTGCCACTTCACATGCCACAATTATATAAACCTTCTCACTCTCTCCAATTACTCAACGCACATCAAAATTTTTTCTCTCTTTGACATCTCTTTTTCTATATCTCACAAAATTATATTCCAAGAACAATGAAGGCAAGATTTCTTAGAGGGTGTCTTAACAAGTGCAAGAAAACGAAGGATTGCAGCCAATGCACTAAATTGTGGCCTAACTCTAATTCCTTGCATGAGAGTTGCTCCATCCCAAGTGATGTTCCAAAGGGTCACTTGGTTGTGTATGTGGGTGAGAACCTCAAGAGATATGTCATCAAGGTTGCTTTGCTCCACCATCCACTCTTCAGGGCCTTGCTGGATCAAGCTCAGGAAGAGTATGATTTCATTGCAGATTCAAAACTCTGCATTCCTTGTGATGAACATATCTTCCTCAGTGTTCTTCGTTGCGCAAGCTCTCCACAGAGTGAACGTGTGTGTCTCTGTCTTTGAGAAATCACTTATTGAGAGATTAGTATTATTGTTTGAACATAGTTTTTGTAGACACTTATTTTGACATTCGAGAAATTATATATAAATAAGTGAAGATTTCAGTTACCTTAATGGTGAATTTAACTTTGTCGGGTACTATATGTTAATAATTGAGGATTTCAGTTATCTTACGGAAGAACGTGGTAAAGGATTTCTCATTCATTATTTATCACTTTATCACATCGGCCATATTTATTCCATTGAAGCTCTAATATGTTGATACGTAGCCACAATATGTTGTTAGCAGATTGAAGCAAAATTAATCAAGTGTCACGTAGCTAGCCCACGGATATGTAAATCATCATCAATTCAAAAGGAGAGTATTGTAGCCTGTTTTCTTGCTCCTATGAGCGCAAGATGTTCCTAAAGGCCCAGCAGATTGGTGCATTAATGAATAAATACTTTATATGAATGCAATAAGGCCTTAATAATGAACGAGAAAATTGCATAAAAAACAATGTTTTGCTAAACCAATGCCCTTATAAATAAGGGCATTAGTTAAGGGATCAAAATCTTCTATCCTCAAATTATGTATCATTCTCTGTCCCAAATTATTTATTGATACATGGAAGGGGTTTATTATATATTTGATAACTTATTAATTTTTAAACCTAGCTTTATTCTTATTTTACCATGTGGCAACAAATAATTAGAGAAATAGGGAAGGGGACACCATTGGAACAGAAGATTTCCATTGTGTTAAAAGTTACTAAAGAGTTAAGTTTTAAAACTTTGTTATAATTTAAATACTTTAAAATCATAAATTCTTATTTTTTTTCAATGCAAATATTTTCTTTTTTGACCCCTTAATCTGTGTCCATAGGGCATTGGTTAGATAAACCCAAATACTATTGGATTTTCAAATTATATATATATATATATATATATATATATATATATATATATATATATATATATATATATATATATATATATGAGCTAATGACTCAAAATCTCAAACAGGTTACAGTTGCATGAGATTTTCATGAGTTATATGTGTACCCATGAATTAGCTTCTCTTTTAATTGTAAAGTTTAATCGATTTATGGTTGGAGCATAAAATTAACTTCATTCTTTTTATTTTTTTCAATTTTTCTGAATGCACATTGCGCTCTTAATCTGTAAATCTTGTGGTACTTTCACCGAAACTTATATAATTGAACGAGACCCTAATTTAACGTGATATACTGCAATTTCCCCTTTCTTTTGTTATTATTTAATTTAATTTGAGAATAATTAAGATAAATCGTCCAAATTAAAAATCCCTCCTATCTTCTCATTTCATAAATTCTGTTTCCTCACTCTGTAGTAGAAGTCCCGGAATTACCAGTAGTTAATGACCTTTGAACTTAAAGAAATGGAGAGATGGTAAAAAAAAAATTCTGAAATAGTTGAGAGCAGAGAGCATAATTGTCACATTGTGTATCGTATCGTGTAACGATTTTCAAATTTGAGCATATCGAAACGTAACACGATTATGGTAAGATATTTTGATATATTTTGATATATTATAATATATATTTATACTGTATTTACAAATTAAAGACATATAAATAAAAAAATATGAATAAATATAACAGTTACCATTTTAAATTATATAAAAATAATTAATCATGTAAAGTTTAAAGTAAAAAAAAATGTAAAACTCACTAATCTTGTATCCATTTTGTTGATATCGCTAAGATATTAGGATACTACTGAGATATCATAATACATATGATAAGATATCAACCACAAAGTTTGACAAACATAAAAGAATGGTATATAATTAGACTAAGCTGGTAGTGTACAGATTCAAAGTATATTGGTATAATAGGTAATACATAACGAAATCGAGTGGTTTAGCCAAATCTTTCTTTTTCCTATGATTATTTTTATAATGATCCGAAGGCGAAATTTTGAATGGTTGCATGCATTAGCAACCAACAATAAATAATTAAAAGTATATAATATATTCATTAATGGGAGCAAATTGGCAAAGGCATCATCATCTGTTTTTCAGTCAACAAAGGCATCATCATCATTTAGAAAAGTTATGGACGGCAAAACTTGGTCAGATATGTGTAGCTAGTGTTTTCAATGGGAGAATTTGGTCCTCTTCATTCATTTATTTATTTATTTTTGTGCAATGAAGAGAGCATTGAGTATAAAACTTCACGTTGATTCATACTCACAAACAAAACCATTTTAAACTAGAATGTTTTTCAGAAGCAGCATTTTCAAAAATAGAGAATTTAATTGAAAATATGCAAACATAGAGCGCAGGTTAGATTATTAGCCAGCGGGTGAGAAGCAGTTTATCTTTTGTGATTAGGATGGAGCACAAAGCTTTCATGAAAAATCGAAAATGATACTTAGAAGAGTGTTAAGTCGCAAAATATTGTGCCATTGGCGGAAATTGTTCATTACTACCTTACGTGTGAGTTATAATGCAGGATGATTCTTGCCAAATACATATGAATACGATTGTTCCTTTTACGTTGTGCGCAGCTTTGTGACGTAGGAGATACCTTTCCGCTAACCAGGGAGGGAGCTTCAGCTTTGTTTAGTTTATTAAACACTCAATGCCACATTGAAACAGTACAACTAAGCCAAACAAATTAAGGCAAACATGTAACCCAACCCGAAAAAAGACACGATGACAAACATAGATATAAGAAAATGATGCCATGATAGGAATACAAATATATCAACGATAGTAATGTCTCTCTTCCTGCAACTTATTCACCTTGTTTTTTGCTAGCCAGGGGATTAAAAATATCCAAGACCAGATAGAGTGCCACAATCAGAATGCAATGAAAACTTTCTCAATAATCAAAACTTAATAACAGCAACAGAATCGGGAGAATCACTCAATGAAAATCAGGCTTGTCGGGGTACGTGCAGCCAGACCTTTGGATGATCACGTTTGCTGCATAGCACCCAGCTCTCACACATTCTTCAATGGGTTTCTCCTGAACCAGCTGTGAAAGAAATCCTCCAACAAATGCATCTCCTACAAACACAGAAGAACAAATTAATAAGTATACTCTATCATAGTATCATGTTTCCGCAAGCATTGGACAGACAAAATAGGCACTTTTCATTTGGTTGTGTCACTATGATCAACCATTAACACAACACATTCTGTGACCATGAATAGAACACTTTTGTAATTTAGAGTTCAACTGCATGTATAGATTCCAACTTCCAAGCATTTTATATCACATATCATTGATAAGCTCAATTGCACATAACACATTGTTCCGCGTTTAACTACCAAAAGCAATGTGGATGTACCTGCTCCATTTGTGTCAACAAGTTTCTCCTTGGGCAATTTTATCACAGGGAACAGTTTCACCTTCCCATCCTCAGCAACACACACAGATCCGCACCTTGTGTGATAACGGTTATTCTTTTGTGTGTTCCTGATGCCTTTGGCCACTGGGAAATCTTAATTGCTATCTCCTCAACATTGTCAGTCTAGTCAATAGAAGAAGAGTCAAGACATGATAGATTAAAATTTAAAATCAAAACTGCAAGCCTACTCTTGGATTACCTCCCAGCCATGAACTTTAGAAAATGTTCTTGCTTCAGTCTCATTTCCAAAAACAAAGTCCATATACCTGAACCCATGGAACAGGAAACCTTGTGAACAATAGATCAATACGTAAAATTTAATTAAGTCAGATTTAGCAGATAAGGATTCTTACGGCAGAGCTTTCTCCTGTACATCCTTGAAGAACTCACAGATAAAAGGGGCAGAAAGGTTCATAGAGAAAACCTGAACACAGGAATAAAATATTTAAGTATCAGAAACAACTAGTAAAAAGGAAATGCCATATTTTAGTGCATCTTACCTTGTTATTAGCAGCAGCATGTTCAGCAACTAATAGTATCGATTCTGGAGATACAGTGAGGAAAAAGCCAGCAATATAGAAATACTTGGCCTTTTCAACTGTTTACACACAAAATGAATGATAATAAATGTCAGTCATCTGGACTATTCATATATGGAGAGAGACAGAAAATAGAGCCGAATGGATCAACAAGGTACCTAATGCCCAATTTTCTGGTCTCTTCAAGTGCTCGGACTTGTAGCAATTAGCAGCTGCTAAGTTGGCAACAAGTGACCTACATTTAGACGTAATCAAATATAAGTCTTCAGGTAGTTGTTTTGCAATCAAGAACATATTAAGCTGAAGACATATAATGATATATTTAAAAGCATAATGAAATGTAAGTATTTGAGTTCTTTCATAATTAAAATGAAAAAATCAGGGAAAGCATGACAGTCGAACCTTTCACCACCAACCACACAAACAGCACAAGTTCCCGTAGGTGTATTTTCATCTTCATAATAGTGAACCTGATCATTGAGCGAATAAGTTAATTTCAGAAAATGGAATCTAAGGTGACCTGTATAGAGATAACAAGATTAAGCTCACATTAACACCAGAAGCTCTGCAGCTCTTCTTCATCTCTTCCCCAAATTTGTCCTTTCCTATGCAACCCATATAACTTGTTGCACCAGGTACTTGAAGCATCCACTGTGGGTGACAAAGGTAAATGCTAAGTTACACTAATCACGACTATTGCATATTATGCTTACTATCTATAACACAAGGAACATACCTGAGCAACCCTGATTGAATTTTGAGTAGCACCTGCCAGAAATTAAGAAAAACATAGAAATTGTCACTATGAATTGTGCACTTCAACTTTCACTTTCCTTTTCTTTTTCACACTTTAGTTAGCAAGTTCATGATACTACAAATTACTAGTAAAGCAATAATTTGAAGGGTGAAAGCCAATAATTCAGATCTGGTGTATTACCTCCAGCAATGTATTCCACATTAAACTTGTTGGCCATTTCTTCGTACCTGGAAATGATGGATTGATCATATGAACTTTCAATATCTTACCCCCATACAAAATTTCCAACAATTTAAATAATAACAAGACGAGAAAAAAAAAAAAGTGGGTAGTGACACTGACACCTAGCAATCTTTCCAGAAACGTAAGTTGAATGTCCAAATTTAATTATTACATCAAGTACTTAATCTGAAATACGAAATTCCAATAATATACACACAAAGTATTTAGTAAAAGAAACAACTAAAACTCGAGCTTTTCCTAAATTAGAACATTTTATAGAGAAAACAGGGTGCATTTATTCTGTACTATCCAAGGCCATGAAGCACATCAAGAGTACTTTCCATAAAGTTACTTTTTAACGAAAAATAGAAAGTAGTTTTAGACAATACTCAGGTGCATAAGCAAGATCAGAAGCAACTCCTTTTTTGTTTCCTTTGAAATGAAAGCAACTCGCTTCCCCCTTTGGGGAATGAAAATAACTCCTTTTGCTTCTTAAAAAAGCAAATAATAATAATAATGATAATAATAATTGTACTCTTTCATTTTTCATAAGCTTATCCTTCCAAGATAACACAAACCTAACAAAAGTACTTTTCCTATTTAATTTTAAAAAAGACAAAACAAAAACCAAAACACACAAACACAGCATAAAATAACATTTTTTTTTTTAATTTACTTAATGAAATTCAGGCAAATGAAACCGAATGAGTAAAACTAGAGTAGCTAGCGGAGTAACTGAAAGAGGTGTTGAGTCTTACATGGATTTGTGCTTATCCTCAGCAAGAATTGCATTGTTCAACTTTATATCATACCTGCCACCCACACACGCACACATACAAATTCAGAGTCAGAAGCGCCAGATCTGAAATCACACTCTAACCTTCTTCCTTCTTTTTTCTTAATTATTCATGAATCAGTAACACCATATAAAACAAAAACAAAAACACAAACAAAAACAAAAATAAAAAGGAAAAATGAAATATAGTTTCTTCTTCTTCTTCTTCTTCTACGACTACGGTTAGTTCTAAGCTCGGAGCTACAGTGAGATAAGATACAGAGAAAATGAAATTAAAAAAAAAAAAAAAACAAAGCAGAGAGAGCGAGAGGGAAGGTACTTTTGGAGGAAATCGTCGTCGACGACGGCGGAGATGTCAAGCAGAGGGTTTCCCATTCCGACGAGAATGCCTTCGTACGACGATGACGACGCCATTGAAATTGCAATCCAATTGCTGCAGATTGGGAGAGAGAGAGGGTAGTAGGTGAGTGAGTGAGTTGGGGGTGAGATGCAGATCTTGCTCTTACAATTGGCTTTCCTTTATAGGCCCCCTTCTTTTCAGATTTCTTTTTGGTTTGAATATTCCTTTTTAATTGGAATGTTGTATATACCCTATTGGGACAAATGGTTAGGCGTTGGCACGTTTTTTTTGTTTTTCCCTTATTATATTTGATAGGTTTAATCCTTTAATTTCTATGTATTGACTATTAATCAATAGAACTTAAAAAAAAAAAATGTACAGCTGTGATGGTAATTGGTAGTTATTATATTGAATGGTTACATATAACCCATAATAAGAAAAATTTGATAATTGAATTTAAGTCATAACAATATCTAAATAAAAAAAATTGATCAAATAAGCTAATGCTATTGATTTTCTATATCAATACATGATTCTACTTGATTAAATAGCAAATTATTGAATCAAATATTTTTGTTACCATTTCAATAGATGATTAAATATATGAATACAACTCTACATAAAAAATATATATATATGTGAATAAAATTTGTTAACACTAATAATATATGAAAGTTCAGTTAAAAAAATTATGCCAAAGTTGAATTATTAAGGGAAAAAATTCTTAAGGTGTGCTTATTGATTTGTGAGTAAAAATTGGATGAAATTTCTATAGATTATGTATAATGATACACATGAAATATATTTATGACATTTTTTCATTATATTTTTACTCTATACCAAATATATCCTAAAGTGATCATTTTTATAATTTGAATACTTAGAAGTGTGTACAAAAAAACTCCTTAGAAGTGCAGTAAAAAATAAGAAACAATATTTGACATTGGGTATATCCCCCAAAAAAAATTGACTTATGGTGACATATTAAATTATGAATAAATCGACCTATAATTTTTTTTCTTGACTATAAGAATATATGAAATTTTCTTCCGTTACCCTCACCAAATACCGGTCAGCATCCACCAACCATGCAACCAGGGAGGGCCCTCAGCTCTCCCTCAAATCATCGGTCACCATTCCGTATTATTATTTTTAAGATTTAATTTGAATACATATAAAATAGTAGTTTATATTATTGTTATTAGTTAATTATGCATTAGATTATGATTTTGCATAAAAAATAAAATTCATAAATATAGTTAATTTTCATCTTCAATATTTAAAAAGTCATATAAATAAAAAAATGACTGAGTAATAGCTAGTGTATCAAAATTAATCTATCATTTTATTAGTGAATTTATATTTTTTGTATTAACTTCTATATTTATTTAAAACTAATTAGTTATTTAATAGAAAAAATGCTTAATTACAGTTGAATGGAACTAAAGAGAAAAAAAGGAGAAAAAGTGTTAGTTTGTGTTTATACTCTTTATTTATTTATGTTTAAATAAATGATGGTGTAACAACAAAATCATTAATGTCATTTTTTTCTCAAAAAAATAGTTGCATAACAGAACCTAAATGGCTCCTATAGTACTATATAGTAATATAGCGTAGATAAAAATATTGAATGCACGTTAATGATATAAATATCGAATAATATATAAATGATTGCGTGTGTAGGTAATACGTTGAATTGTTGTTTTTAAACATGGAGTATGTAAATTCCACAACAACCCCGAGCATACGGGGAAAAAAAAAGAGAAATACTATATCCTTTTTGGTAATAAAATGAAAAGTTTTACCGTTCTAAATCTAAAGTGACACTACGATAGTCACAGATGACTAATAAAAGAAGGTGCCTACTGACATGAAGATGTTAATCAATGTCTTCAATGGAGTTGGCATGTGGATGTTAAAGAAAGACAATAATATCTTGTGTAAGATTAGGATCAGTTTAAAGATAAAGTAGTAATTATATTATTAAATATTATTTTGTATTTTTTTAACAAATCAATTAAAAATCAGAAAGAAACCCCACAATAATGTTTTTAATTTTTCCAGTTTCTTATTTTCATTAATTTTAATATTAATATTAATTATTATTTATTATGAATTCGATTTGTAGAAATATTTTGTGACAGTGCATTGTATTTTATTTTTTGTGGTAACATTTTTTATTTTAATTATTGTTCGTGAAGAATTTCACTTTTTAACTTTTTATTTTCGTAAAGAATTTAAGCTTTTAATTATCGTTCAAACACGATTTTTAATTTTTATTTATTTTATAAATATTTATTTCAATTATTATTTAGTAAGAAATCATTTGTCGCACATTTTGTGAATGTGCATTTTTATTTTATTTTTTAGTTTCATGTTTTTTTAATTATCAATTACCAAGAATTGGTGTTTTTTTTTAATATTTCTCTTCCTAATTTTTTTTATTTTAATTATCCTTTGTGAATAATTTAGATTGTCGGATTTCAATATTGTAAACAGTTTTTATTTTGTCATTTTCTTGTTTTAATTAATTTTAATATTTATTTCAATTATTATTTACCAAGAATTCAGTTTGTCTGAACAATTATGTGAAGAGTGCCTTTTATTTTATTTTTTATTTTCAAAGTATTTGTATTTTAGTTATCGTTTATCAAGAATGCAGTTTTTTTATTTTTTATTTTCAAACTATTAGTTTACAAGGAATTAAAATCTAAAATTCATTGTTGTGAATAGTGTTTTTTCATTTTAATATTCTTTTGTATTTTAAAATTTTTAACATTTATTTTAATTATTATTTATTTGGATTTGCATTTGTTCAAACATTTTGTGAATAATGCCTTTTATTTTATTTTTAATTTTTATATTTTTATTTTAATTATCGTTGATAAAAAATCAGTGCTTGTTATTTTACTTTTTCCCTTCATATTTTTTGCTTTAATTTTCTTTTATGAAGAATTTGGGTTTGAATTCATGTTGTAAAGTGTTTTATCCATTCTATTTAAAATATTGTTGTCATTTATTTTAATTAAATTAATATTTATTAAGAATTTAGTTTATTCGAAAATTTTTGTGACCAATGACTTTTGTTTTAATGTTTTATTTTCATATTTTTTTGTTTTAATTATCTTTTACCAAGAATTTGTGCTTTTATATTTCCTGTTTCATTTCAGATTTTTTAATTACCTTTTATGGAAATTTGAGTATCCAAATTAGATGATATGAAGAGTTGTTTTTTATTTTCTTTCTTTTATTTATAATATTGTTAATAGTTATTTCAATTGTTTTTAATTAAGAATTTGATTTGTTCAAGTATTCCCTTTCTCTTTAGCATTTTGCCCAACATTTTCTCCATTTCCCCCGTTTGTGTTGGTTGGACATTAACCCACAACACCACATGTTACATTTTTGTTGCCAGATCGTGCCAAAGGTAGCATAGGCATTAACCAACAAGATGAGAATGCGCCTTCATAAGATACTTGGCCACCATCCATAGCATTGTATTCATCTTGTTGTGGCTTATGAATTCTCAACAAACTTGAAAAGGACCTACATCCAATTACGGTCAAAGTTGTAATAACCCTTGACATTATGCGGTTGTTGGAAGCTAATTTGGGTGAAGTGTATGACCCTGTGTACATAATGAACTCTTTGCAAGCCAAGACAATGCTGTGTTTGGAAAGATACAAGCAACAGCGACATAACATCAAGATGAAAAAATAGACTACTATTATCAAAAGTTCGCCAAAATAAACAAATATTTGATATTACAAAGTACTAGTTTTATAAAATGATCAAAACGGGTATCATTATTCAAGTATATTTATCGTCTCATGTTGTCTTGTCCTGTCCTGTCCTGTCCCAGATTACCATATTGCTACTGCTGGAAATATTATGTTTCTCATGTTTTTGGGCAAGCCAATGACCAATGATCCATGTAGACTTTGAAAATACAGCAATAGCAACAAAAGTTAAGTTAAGAACACATGAGACGCAATTTCCAATTAGTTTAAAAGTTAAGATAAGAAAACAATAGCCAGCACAAGAAAGGTGATAAACATGATTGAATGAGACATCATATGGTACTTTTATTTAGCGAACATGATTGACAAAGAATACTAAAATGGACTAAGATGGGTTATCAATCGAAAATACTCCATCCCTCTCAAGGCCTAAAGGACTTTCACCACTAACCTTTCCAGCAATATCAGGTGCATGGCCTCAGCTAGTGCAATGCCTCCCTCAACAATTAATTTAGCCGCAAGAGACATAAAATGTTGTCAAATGATATGATTGTAACTTCCACATTGTTTCTTTGACTAACTAAAAAAAATACCTTGGGGTCATCAAGCCCAATTCCCAAACCAAGTCGGCAAAAAGGTCACGGTAATATCACCATAAAGGTGTGTTTGGATGGGGTAAAATGGGGTGAAAATTTTTATGGATAAACTCCATGTGTGATTTTGCACTTGGAGCTCATCGACAAAAATTTTCATCCCAATTTTTACCCCTAGCCAAATACACCCTAAAGCTTAGGCCAGGATTCTTCACAAGCTGTGGATAGTCAACAAGTTAAGCAGTGTCAAATCGTCAATCCTTTTTCTGATAGTCAAAAAGAATTTCCAAATGCAGTTGTGCTTGTACCCTAAATCCAGTTCACCAATATTCCCATCATGAAGCAATTGCCGATGACAACTTCCTCATATTTATCTCAGGATGGTTCTCAACCTCATGACAGCACTATATATTTCAAAATAAAAGGTTAATATTGGGATTTATGAATAAAATTTGGGGGAAATGTTTTTAGGAATTTATGTGTACTGATTTACCTTGAGGAACAGACCACTAGTCTTCTGCATTGTGATGTTTGTGTATAGCAGAACCCCTCTCTCTTTCACGTGCATTGGCATAGTGAAAAGCATACTGACCACCCTTAAACTTGCTTGATGTGTAATGATTTTGAGACTTTCGACTACCCCTCTTACAACATGTTTCCCAAAAATACTTAAAAACATATTAATCAGAACTTGGGGCGATAGTATGCAACATCAATTGTTGTGAAACTTACCTGATGTTCAAGTCCACTGTACTCCCCTACCGTATTTTCACGGGTCATGATGAGATTTACATTATCACGCGAGTTTTGTTTGTAGCCGAGGCTGTAGCGAGGTTGAACATTGGCATACATTCCATACAACTAAAGTTCTTTTCTTAAGTAAGGCTCAATGAAAATATGCCCTTTTCCAATAGGGGTCATTGGCCCTTTCAAGCCAAACCCATTTCGCTATCCTGATTCTAAACTTTCCCATGTCAATTTCAGTCCCTACATAATGCTCTTCCCATTCTATGGGCACTGAAAAATCAGCACTTAGTTCCTAGAAGCTTCTACAAGACATACATCCACTTCAACGGTGCAGGATTTTGAAGAAAGATCTAGAGCTAACATTTGGGTGCAGGAATAAAAGCCTATAAACTAACTGCCATTTTTCGAGAAAGACCAATGCCTTTTTCTGCGTGCCAGAGAAATGAAGTGATAGTTGAGTGAGTGTTGTGCATAGCATTTGGTGAGGTGTACGGGGTGTAAGTGCCACGTTCCGAGAGGTGAGGAGCATTGTATCAAAGTGAGGGAATAGTGAGTGAAAGTGACTACAAGAAGCAAAAAGATAAGTGAGTGTGTAGGAGTCGTAAAAGTATACTGTGTGTGTCCCATAAAAGTGTAGTTAATTACTTGTACAAAAAGTTCAAAGAAAAAAAGAAACACGAAAATTACTATTTTTTTAGCACTTCTCTACTTTCAGGCACTTTTCAATATCCAATCATTGCAATGGTAATAATGCAGAGCATTACATGTAATTAAACAAAACAACTCAATTGCTATGAATATATAAGTATACACAACAAGAACCATACCTAGTAATACATTAAACTTGAGATTATTAATAAAAGATCTGTAACATCGTAAATGTTCATCATGTTATGAAACATGACCCTGGAAATGGGAAAAATCACAGACAAAACATGTTAAATGTTTGTCATTGTCAACCGCACACGTCAAACAAAATATTTATTTATATTGATCCAAAACCACATACATGCCAGGACCACCCTCCATCACACAAGCCGGTTATGCTGATGCCATAATCATAGTCTCAACATCTCCCTAAGAATATGATCCCACAATCTCCATAATGGCAACAGTGGTTGGAGAGAGTACACAAATTTTTGTGTGTGTGTGTGTGGAGAAAAGAGAGGAGGAGGAGGAGGAGGAGGCGGGGAGGGAGGTAACCAACCAAGAGAGCTATGATAACAACAGGTTACAGGACTCCAGGAAATGATGCCCTGATAGGGCCACAAATATATCAAGTTATTTATTTGATGTCTATGTCTTCCTGTAACTCCTAACATGTAACCAACATAGATAAACATGATTGTTTCAAATAAACTGAACAACCTTATACTAGATTTGAAAAACAGTCCCAAATAACTACATACAATGAGCAACCATATCTTTCACTTTGAAAATTTACTCGTACGTAAAAGAAGTCTAAGCATGAAATTGACGCATAAATGCTTTGCGTATGGTATTTGCACGGCGGTGATACTCATGTTTAAGTGCCTTACAAATGATCCTACATGGCATAACAGCCAGCTTCAACACATTCAGCAATGGACTTCCCCTGAACCAATTTTGCAATAAATCCTCCATCAAACGCATCTCCTACAAACACACAAGAAACAAAAACGCTCCTGTCATAGTGTCATGTTTCCAGTATACCAAAAAATAGCGTCATGTTTCCATTTAACCAAAAAATAGGGTCATGTTTCCACAAGCATTAGACAGGCAAATAGGAGCTTTTCCGTGTTGGTTGCGTGACTATGATCAACCATTCACACACACACTCTCATATTTTGTGTTCAGGAATATATAATTAAGACCTCAACTGCTCATATAACTTCCACACCATTTTATGAGCACTAATAATTGATGATTTGTTGACCATGAATGGAAAATTGTATACTTATAAACGCAATTGCACTTGTAATATACGTAGTTTGTTCAACATTTCACTACCAAAAGCAATAGTGCTGTACCTGCTGCATTTGAGTAAAGAAGTTTCTCGGGAAATATTATCTCATCGTACACTTTCAGCTTCCCATCCCGTACACACAGGAGCTGCACCTTTGATGACCACTAGTCTTTTGTGTGCTCCTGGTGCCCGGCGCGGGAAATCATAATTGCTATCTCTCCAATAGCAGCAGTCTAGTCAATAGAAGAAGAAGAGTCAAGACAATAACAGATTAAAATCTAAAACCAAAACTGCAAGCGTGCAGGCTGCTAGGTAAATATTACCTCCCACTCCCAGCCTTTAGCTCTTGCAAATGCTCTTGCTTCAGTCTGATTTGCAAAAACAATGCTCGTATACCTGAATCCGAGAATGGGAAACCTTGGGGTCAACAAGTGAAATTTAATTAATTTAAATTTAGCAGCTGATAATGATCCTTACCAGAGCATTCTCCAGTGCATCCATGTTGTCTGCACATATAAAGGGGGCAGCAAGGTTCATCAAGAAGACCTGAATACAGGAATAGAATATCTAAGTGTCAGAACTGCAAGTAAAAGAAGGAAATCCCATGCTCCAATTGTATCTTACCTTGTTATGCTCCTGCATGTTCACCAAGTAATTGTATAGATTCTGGATGCAGCGAGGAAAGAGCCATCAACATAGTAACACTTGGCCTTTTCAACTATTTACACAAAAAGATGAACAATGACTAATGTCAGCCATATATATGGACCATCAGATATGGAGAGGAGATAATAAAAAAGGGGGGGCTTGAACAGATCAACAGGGTACCTGCTGGCCAAATTTCTGGACTGTTCAAATGCTCAGAGTTATATCTAAGAGCAGCAGATGGTCGACAAGCCATGCCCTGTATGTATTTAAATGCAATCAAATAGAACGCTTCAGAATTTGCAGTCTAATTGTACATTAGGCCGGAGACATGTAATAATATTTAAAACGGCATAATTTTTGGGGAAATCCAACCTTTCAGCACCAACTAAACAAGCAGCACGGACTCCCGTAGATGCATTTTCATCTTCATAATAGTAAGCCTGGTCATTGAATGAGTAAGTTAATTGGAAAAGCTGGATTCAGTGGTGACCTTGTACAGAGAAGCATATGTCGCAAATGAAAGACAAGATAAATCAGGATTAAACTAAACTCACATTTACACCATCAGCTTTGGAGGCCTTCTTCAGCTGTAACCCAAACAAGTCCTGTCCTATGCTACCAACAACAGTTGCTGCACCAGCACCAGGTGGTCCAAGGCACCACTAAGCGGAAAAGGAAAAGTGTTAAGTTACTTTGCCACAACTATTTCCCGACTGGGCACTTAATTATTTGTACTATTAATGTGAGAGAGAGAGAGAAAGAAGAGTACACACCTGAAAAGCCTTGGCAACATTCAAGCATTACCTAACAGCCAAAGAGAGAAATCAAAGCATATTCATGATATTTATTATACAATTTACACGGATCTTTTATATGTATTTTAATGAAATTTTATTACAATAACCTCTCTTATCCCTAAATTTTAATTTCTTAAAAATCTGAAAAAAAAATACATAAATTGACTACTTTACTCTTCATAATTTATTCTATTTCTATTTCATGGCACTTCTCTTCACCAATCACACCCACAAGTCACAAACAAAACCCTAAATCCCTAATTTATTGCATAACACCATAAGGGAAAGCTAGATGGATGTGGATCTATCTCACTTTAGAGAATAAATTAAGAAAATTTTACCTTTAGATTAATAAAATTAAAAATGAATTTATCTTCACTCTAATCTAAAATTGAAATTCCTCATTTTATTCTTCAAAATGAAATTTCACTTTAAAGGTATAAACCTAAGCTAGAGTGGAACAAGATCCAATAGTTCACAAACACAACATAACGGAAAAAAAATACCCAAATAAGAACCCAACACTTAAAGCTTCAATAGTATTAAACCCCAAATCAGAATACATAGTAATTCAGCCCACAACCCCCTATAAGTATTCCAACCACAGCAGAAACATTATTAAACACAATAAAAATTAGACAAAATTCTCATTTTAATCTATTTAAAATTTTAAGTTAAATAAATTAATTTTTATTAAAAAAACTTTTAAATTAATCCATATAAAATTAAAGAATCAGATAAATTAGTCTTTATAAAAAAATCTTATAAATTAGCCTCTATAAAAATGACTAGCATGTCTATTATTTATTTTATAAGGATTAATTTATTTTATTTTTTAATTTTATAGAGATCAATTTAAGAATAATCTTTTTATAAGGATCAATTTATATGATAATTTAATTTTATATAGATTAATTTGAGAGTTTATTTTTTATAAGGATCAATTTATTTTACTTAAAATTTAGAGGGAGAGTTTTCTCTAAAAATTAAGATCTGGCGTGTATTATATTACCTGCAGCAGTGTACTCCACACCATCCTCGTTGACCAATTCTCGGAACCTGAAAATGGTGATTTGAAATAAAATGAGGGCAGGCCAGCTAACCAGAGAGGAAGCAGCTTATTATGAGTCATAAATTGAATTTTGCATATGAAAATAATATTACTATATCATTATAATAAAAAGGAATCATAAAATAAATAAAATAGCACTCTCAATCTGTTATTTTTTCCTTCCCTCATACCCTTTCCTTGCCTCCATTGACTACTGAGTCCACCTCTCACCCACACAGTCACACTCAGCAGGGAGGGAGGAAACCAAATTGCCAATGGCGTCCGTAGATTTATACAGAAAAAAAGGGAACAAAAATGAATTCAAAACCTGAAGACTCAGCCATACACAGCTTTTTCAGACATACTAATTGGGTGCTGTTCTTTGTGCATGTGTTGGGTTGGGTTGGGTTGGGTTGGGGTGGGGCCAGGCGTTCCTTTGCTTTTTTATCACTTTGTTTGAAATCATCAATTCGACAAAAACTAGCAACCCGCACGGGTTGAAAGGTAAATAAAGGAGCAAACCCACTGCTGGACAAACAAAACCCAATTACAACCCAACAGGCCCGGAATGAACCCCGCTTAGGCTCCATCACGGTCAGGGTGTTTGTGTCGAAGAACGGATCTTTCACGACCCAAAAAAAACAAAAAAAAGGACGGTGCTTGTTGTTTTGACTCTTGACTCGAAAAGTAACAGTATGTATTATTATGCGAATACGAATACTATCAAATTGTGTAAAGTAAAATATACCCGAGATCTATATCAATAACATTACACATAGATACTACTACAACAATAACTACTAAGCTTTGTTCCACCAAGTGAAATGACTATATAAATCAAGTGATATTATAGAATTTTATTATATATCATATTCATATTAAAACTATTATACACAAATTTAAAAAATTGATTTGGATGAAATTGTTCATTTGGATAAGTGTGTTTAATTCGAAAGATGTCTGATCGATGAAGTTAGAGGTTTACCTTAACACAAAGTTACATATAAATTGGCAGAGATAGAAAACGCTAAGTTGGATTTCGAGTTTAGGGTTAAGGTAAACACAAAAGATAAATAAACACAAAAGCATCTCTTCAGATTTAGAAAATAAAAATATATAATAAATAAACGAGTCAAGAAAAGCATCAATAACTTTATAGGAGATGAAAGGAAAACAAAAAAAAATGGAAGTCTTACGTTGCTGTGTGCTTGCCCTCGGCAATAACCACACCGCCCAACTCCATTCCATGTCTGTGTCTCACACACACGCAAATTCATCAGAATCAAAACTCATCAGATCTGAATACTTTAACATTTTTTCCTTTAATTTCAATGAGATATGAATGCCGATCATAATTTAAAAAAAAACACACACACACACACACATGCACGCAAGTACTTGTAACTAAGTTCACAGCTCCACAGAGACTAGATAACACAAGACGAAATAAACTAATAATAATAATAATGATGATGATGATGATGATGATGATGATGAAAGAAAAAACAGAAGAGCTAGTATACATTTCCGGGAATTTAGAGTTGACTAGGGCAGAGATTTGAAGGGAACAGGTCCCACTACGAGGACAGAGCCTTGGTGCGAAAAAGGAGGCCATTAGAGTTGAGTGGAGCTAGGGATGTAAGACGAGTTTGGAACGGTTTATTAGAGAGTTGAGTGAGCTGAGGGATTTCTCCAAAGCGAAGAAGATTGGAAGAGAGGGTCTGGGAACAAGTTTGGAGGAAAGGCTTATATAGAGAAATTTGCTTGATATGCTGTTCATTTTCGCCTATCTTTGCTTTTGCTTCCTGATGCTGCCTGTCATTTTCGCTCCATCTTTGCTTGTGCTGCCTGATGCTGTCATTTTCGCTCTATCTTTGCTTGCTTCCTGATGCTGTCATTTTCTTTATCAAATATTAATATTGATAATATTGATTCCATGCATTGATTCCTTTGACAGTTTTGACTTTTTACTTGCCATCATTTTCTCTAAAATATTCACTTTTTGATTGTTTATGTACCTATTATATTACGAAAACTTTAAGTAAAAAATGTAATGCATAAATTTAAATATTTATAATAAAATTTAATTATGGGTACTTGTACTATTTATTGATTGTATAAAAATTAGATAATGAAATTAATAATAAATATGTAGAAGTATTGTATAGCGATTTTTTTTTTTTTTGGTTGCAACAAAGCAGCGAATATATATAGATGTTGCAATTACAAGAATATGCAAGACATAGCTGAAGGATTTGGAAATTACAACAAGATATTAGGTGGCCTCTTTGTAGTCCACCTGTTCGAACAATACAAGAAAACCCTCTAATAAATCTCGTATTCCTTGAATGTTGTAGCTGCAGTGTTTAGTTTAAGTGAAAGTATAAATATTTTTTTTCATTCAACTAAGATGATACGATAACTTTAATTGAAAACTTTCATTATTTTGTTGTTGTTATATATTAATTTCTATTTTAAACATCTATATGCTTTTTTTATATATATAACTTAATTTACATATGCTTTCAGAATTTTGCAACATTACCACGAAGTGATTGTAATAACTGAAAACTTCTTCTAAATATGTGACTGGGAAATGTGACATATATGGACTTTTCGGGTACACTCGCCTCACATTTCCAAGTAGTATGACCAGTGCCAAAAACATGATTGAAAAATTAGGGAGGGGAGGGGGTGGCACATAAAATGATGATATATTTTTTAAACATCAATATAATTTTCTTAATTTTAAATTACACTCGTAATGGTTTGAGCTTTAATTAAATTTTTTTAAATTCAATAACTATTAAATACATGTCAGAGAAATTTCAAATTAAGAAAATTTTATACACACTAATTAAAATTATTTATTATTTATTGACAAACATATTAACCAAATAAATTTTAAAAAACTATCATGAAAATGAAATGTCTCGATGGCAATACAAAGAACATAGAAATAAGTTTTAGTGAATTTTTTTTCCTCTTAAATTAAAGAACAAAAAACCCATGAACTTATTATATATTTGGAGGGTTTTTTTCCCTCATATAACAAGACTAATTGACTCTCTAATAATCCTAATAACCATATGTATATTTTTAGATATAATAATTATTTCATCAGGAAATGATTTTGTCAAGTTTGCAACTTTCTCTTACAAAACACAGCTTGTTTTGATCAAATTTGATTAAATATAGATTGAAATTGGAACTGATTTAAGTTATGATGGGAACTTCAATAAAGCTTTCCCTACTATGGATATTAATTATATGTCGGTATCATTGAGTTTACTTTGCTCTGTTAAATTTGGACAATAATTTATTTCCCTTTTGTACTCCTTACCAGACCAGTAATATGGTTTGCTTGGACCTTAACATTAGGATATTTGCCCATCATGTACACGGACGGCGTAATGTCCATCTGGTAGCATATGGAATTATGGATCTCATCAAGGACCTCAAGCCACTTATAATCAAAATTGTCAATTTGTCGTAGTCATTCGACACCATGCGCCTGTTGTAATAAGGTGTTCATTGATGGACTCCATACAAGTGAATGAAAAGAATACGCTGCTTTTTGGGAAGATTCGAGGATCCATCCCTACCGAGATAAATGTTTATTATAGCATTTTTTTTTCTAACTGAAAGGAAAATATATTAATCATCAAACCTTGTCCAAACGAAGAACATGAGAAAGGAAATCTGGGAGATAATCCATCCCCATTATTTCGAAGGACAACCTTTGGCATAGTTTGGCAAGACATCAGCTACTTTTTTTATTATAACATAGCTTTTACCTTTAATTTTGAAGAAACTTATGTATAAATAAATAGAAACTATCTTACTGACGAATAATATCATAAAGCAACTAACGAAAAATAAGAAATCTTTTTGTCAAGTTTATTATTAAAGATAATTGACATTTCAAGTTATTAACACATGATTTCATATATATGCTTTTTCATAATAAGATTTATCAATGACGTAATAACAATCTTTTTCTTTTCTTTTCTTTTTTTTGGGTCAAAATCCCCGTCACCATTTAGGATAGTTTGGTTATGGAGTAAAAGTATGAGTAAAATTTTCCTAAATAAATTTTATATATAAAATTACACATGATTCTAATTTAAATTTTTTTTACTTCATAACTAAACACACACAACAATAGAAACAGCTTTTACACGTGATCTGTATTGTATGATGATAAACCATTATTATTTTGTTATTACTTAAAAGTTGTATGAGCTTAATTTTTATATATTCACGATGTAAATGTTAACTAATAAAAATTGAGGAAGTTTCAAATTATAATAGTTAATTATTGTAGTGGATAATTAACTTCTATAATTTAATATTTTTTTATTTTATTGATTGACGACATGTAAAAATTAAGTATTTTAGACGATTTAAGGTATAACCACAAGGTGTGGTATGATGGTAGCTCAACTTGTCCTCTAATCATATAGTTGAGAGTTTGATCTTCACTCATGTAAATGAAGTGTATTTCAAACTAACTATTTATTTTTTTAGGAGAGCTTCCACAATAAGAGAATTAATTATTGCTGTCAATGTGACTAATCCCTTTGAGAGTATAAAAATAAAACTTAAATTATATAAGATTTCAGTGATGAAAATAATGTAGAAAGAATTATGCGTAAATATCAACACATTCTATTATAGGATAAATTTAATTTAATTTTAATATATTTATAATCATTCAATTATATATTATCATATTAATTATAATAATTAATTTTCATCTTTATAATTTAAAATAGGAGAATGTGATTGAAAAATACTATAAAAATCCGTCACTTCCTCAAATTAAACTCTTACAATATTGTCTGCAACCTCATCCTTTAATTGGCACCAAAAAGTCAAGTCAAATTTTTCTGGCTGTCCAATAAAAAATAATTTTCTGGCTGTAAATTGAGAAAAATCAGCCTTCATGTTGGCCCTTCCCTTTCTATTTGTTCACTGCTCCTTAAACCGCTTTGAAAGAAGGACCCCGCATCCAATAAAAAAAAAAATCATCTCACATACGCTATAAAAATGCCAAAAAGGGTCTTGGGGAGTAACCATCATGCATCAAAATTAAACAAAACCATAACATCCACAGATGGAGAAATTAAAGCTACTTTTGTTGTGTGGACTGTGGAGCCGAAGGTCCAAGAAACAACAAAACTAGCTAGAGAATTTCGGAAACGCAATCCCATGCATGATGCACCATCCTGTTGACATTCACAGAAGGAGGAATGCTTTCCGTAACCAAACAAAATATGGATGAGTCCTTTCTAGTGGGAGTTACCCTCAACCATGGCTCTGAAGAAGTTTTTCTGTTTTTATCTTTATTGCTTATTCAAAAGGGGGATTAGTGAAACATAATTTGGATTGCAATACGATAATAAATTCACTACTAAACTTATATTATTATTTAATGTCGCTGTGGAGAGCACAAATATATTGGTGTTCTGTATCTAATAATTTATTGATTAAGTGCTGTGTATTCTATATATTCATGTAATGGTATGTCGTATGGGATGTAGTATTTTTTGCTTCTTAAAATAGTTTTTATCAAGTTAAAATTTTGTCTTATTTTTTATATCCCGATAGAGCCAATTGAACCAATTAATCACTGAACCAATTCCTTATCTGGTTTATTAGTCGGTTCGATTTTCAGAACTTTGCTCTCAACCCACACTTTGCAAACACCCTTGCTCCAAGCTAGCCAAAGCACATGATACACATACCACGTAATATTATTGGATATTTCCTCAAGAGTGCTGACCCAGATGTGACTTTGAGGTCAACAGGAGAAGGGAAATCGATGGTGTAATTTGCTTGCCTGTGGTGCTCTCTCTTTCGTGTGTGGGAAACCATTTTTGTGTGTGTTTGTTTTGTGAAAGTGTGTGCGAAACTGTACACCATAAATTAGTTTGAGGTGCTCGACCAAAATACATTTACATTATTTCATTTAATAATGACTCGTATCATTATTTTTTATTTTTTTTATGTATATTTAACACAATAGTTAATGTGCTATTTATTGAATAAAATAAAATAAATATATTATATTACCTCTAAAAGCTAAAAATTTCTCCTTAATGAATATCATAAAGCAACTAACAAAAAATAAGAAATCTTTTTGTCAAGTTTATTATTAAAGATAATTAAAATATCAAGTTATTAACACATGATTTCATATATATGCTTTTTCATAATAAGATTTATCAACGACGTAATAACAATCTTGTTTTTTTTTTCTTTTGTGGCCAAAATCCCCGGTCATCATTTAGATGGAGAAATTAAACTACTTTTGTTGTGTGGATGTGGGGCCAAAGGTCCAAGAAACAATAAAACTGGCTAGACAATCCCCGGTCATCAAAATCCCATGCATGATGCGGCACCCTGTTGGTGTTGGCAAATGTGATAAGGATGAATCCTTTCCATGAACAAACAAAAATGGATGAGTCCTTTCTAGTGGGAGTTGAATAAGCTGGAATGCACTCTTGGAGAGTCACCCTCAACCATGGTTCCGAAGTTTCACTGTTTTTCTCTTTATTGCTCATTCAAAAGAGCGATTAGTGAAACATA
The DNA here is from genome assembly GCA_030441495.1 of Dalbergia oliveri. NCBI lineage: Eukaryota > Viridiplantae > Streptophyta > Magnoliopsida > Fabales > Fabaceae > Dalbergia > Dalbergia oliveri. The sequence goes on from JAMLFY010000013.1 coordinate 27,512,409, forward strand.
ATTTGGATTGCGATACAATAATAAATTCACTACTAAAGTTATATTTGATGTTCTGTATCTAATAATTTCTGGATTTAGAAGGTGCTATACTGCTATGTATTCTATATATTCATGCAATGGTATGTCGTATGGGATGTAGTATTTTTTGCTTCTTAAAATAGTTTTTATCAAGTTAAAATTTTATCTTATTTTTTATATCCCAATAGAGACAATTGAACCAATATAATTAATCACTGAACCAATAACTTTTTTGGTTTATTAGTCGGTCCGATTTTCACAACTTTGACCTACCCACACTTTGCAAACACCCTTGCTCCAAGCTAGCTAGCCGAAGCACATGGTACACATACCACGTAATTTATTGGATATTATGAGAAAATTATATTTTAAGGGAATTGATTAGAGAAACTCATTAAGTTTCATTTACATATACGTTAGTCTTTCTAGTATTGTCAAATTTTTAATTACATCCTTATAATTTAAGAATTTGTAACTACATTTCTATAGTACATAAAATTTCATAATTAAATCCTCGAATCTAATCATTGTTACGAAAATGTGAAATTAATTGGCATAGTGGTATCATAATATTTAATAATGTCAATTTGTGGATCTCATCAAGGACCTAAATCTACTTGTAATCAAAATTGTCAATTTGCCGTAGTCACTCACACCATGAGCCTGTTGTAATAAGGTGTTCATTGATGGACTCCATACAAGTGAATGAAAAGAATACGCTGCTTTTTGGGAAGATTTGAGAATCCATCTCTACCGAGATAAATGTTTATTATAGCATTTTTTTTATCTGAAAAGAAAATATATTAATCATCAAACCTCGTCCAATCGAAGAACATGAGAAAGGAAATCTTGGAGATAATCCATCCCCATGACTTCAAATGATAATCTTTGGCATAGTTTGGCAAGAAATCAGCTACTTTTTTTATTATAACACAGTTTTTACCTTTAATTTTGAAGAAACTTATGTATAAATAAATAGAAACTATCTTACTGATGAATATCATAAAGCAACTAACGAAAAATAAGATATCTTTTTGTCAAGTTTATTATTAAAGATACTTGAAATATCAAGTTATTAACACATGATTTCATATATATGCTTTTTCATAATAAGATTTATCAATGACGTAAGAACAATCTTTTTTTTTCTTTCTTTTTGGTCAAAATCCGGTTCACTATTTAGAGTATGTTTGGTTGTGAAGTAAAATTTTCTAGATGAATTTTATGTATAAAATTACACATGACACTAATTTAAAAAATTTTTATCTTTACTTTTACTACCTAATAAACAGATACAATAATATAAACGGCTTTTACACATGATCTATATTGTATGATGATAAACCATTATTATTTTATTATTACTTAAAAGTTGTATAAGCTTAATTTTTATATATTCACGTGTAAATGTTAACTAATAAAAATTGAGAAAAGTTTGAAATTATAATAGCTAATTATTGTAGTAGATAATTGACTTCTATAATTTAATATTTTTCAATTTTATTGATTGATGGTACGCAAAAATTAAGTTTTTTTAGGCAAATCTATGGTATAATCAGAGATGTGGCATGATAAGTTAAACTTGTCCTTTAACTATATAGTTAGAGGTTTGATTTTCACTCATAAGAATGAAGTGCATTTAGACCAACTATTTGTTTTTTCAGGAGAGTTCTCCCAATGAGGAGATTACTACTATCAACGTGATTAATCCTTTCGAGATAATAAAAGTTAAATTTAAATTATATACCACTTCAATGATGAAAATAATGTAGAAAGAATTATGTGTAAATATCAACACATTCTATTATAGTATAAATTTAATTTAATTTTAATATACTTACCATCATTCAATTATATATTATCATATTAATTATAATAATTAATTCTCATCCTTATAATTTAAAATAGGAGAATGTGATTGAAAAATACTATAAAAATCCATCACTTCATCAAATTAAACTCCTACAATATTGTCTGCAACCTCACCATTTAATTGGCACCACAAAGTCAAGTTCATCATATTTTTCTAGCCGTAAATTGAGAAAAGTCTTAAATCAGCTTTCATGTCGACCCTTCCCCGTCTATTTGTTCACTGCCCCTTAATTCCCTTTGAAAGAAGGACACCACATCTAATCGGGTGAAGATGGGAAACAAAAAGAAAGAAGGATCCCACATCCCATCGGGTGAAATTGGGTGAACATGGGAAACAAAAAGAGAGAAAAGAAAGAAGGATCCCACACCCATGGGGTTAAATTGGGTGAACATAGGAAACAAAAAGAAAGAAGGACCCCACATCCAATCGGGTGAACATAGGAAACCAAAAAATGAAGGACCCCACATCCAGCCGGGTGAACGCAGGGAACAAAAAATCAATAAAAGTTTCAAATTTCTGTGCACCTTTTTTGTGGTTTTTTTATGGATTTCTATTTTACATTCTTTAATTTTTTTAAATATATTTGAATGCTTGTTTTTGCTTAGTATATGTACCACAAATAAATAGCTTAGTTCTTAAGCAATATGTTTGGGGTTACAAATTTTATTTGAAAAAAGGAAAAGAATGGCAAATATATATCATTAATCAAGCATAAACTATCTTTGAATTTTGTCGTGTCCTGGCCCGGCCGTGTACTGCTCCAGCCTCCACCTGAAATATTTTTGTTTATCACGTTTTTGCCTAGTCAACGACCAATGAGCCATGTATTGTGAACAAATAGTCAACTTAGAAAAATATATTGAGGGATAAATTAATTTTTTAAATTTTAAAAATTTTAAAATAATCCTTCACATTTTAAAATAGCAGATAAATTGATTCTTTCATATAGTAAAAGAGAGACTAATTATCCCTTCATGCATTGTATAAAACTTTAAGTAACTAATTTGCTCATTTTTTAAAATGTGAGGGATCAATATAAAACTATTAAAATTTAAGGAACTAATTTATCTCCTAATATATTTTTTAGGGACTAATTTGGATATTTTGTCTACTTTCAAACAAAACAGAAACTTCTGAAATATGCATACTCTAAAATGGCTATCGTACTCGTATTGGGTACTACTAAATACTGGTATTTATTGGGTACTCTGGTAATTGTTAATCGACTATCACAATAAGTAAATATTATTTAAATATAAATTAATTTTTTATAAAATAATAAATTTAATAATTAAATTAATTAAACTATTATTTTACCCTATCAAATGTTGTGTTTCTTTATATATTTTTACTTAAAAATCATAAAAAAAACCATTTATTTTATAATATAATTATTTTATTTATTATAATTTTATATTTTAATATAATATATCTTCTCATTTCCATATTCTAATTTTTAGAAAATTTACGTACCATATCTATGCCTGGTACGCAAATCATATCTATGCAACATAGATAAGAAATTTAGTACAACATCCAACCATGGCATGATTGCATTGTTGCGAGTTCCCCAAATAAGACTGACTTTGACTCCGAGGAAGACATACAAGTCGCAATTTTTATTAAGCTTTTAAAGCTAAATTAAGCAAACAATAAGCGGCATTGAGCCAAGAAAGAAAGGTGATAAACATGAATGAATGAAACATCATATGATACTTTTATTTAGCTAACATTATTGACAAAGAATATTAAAATAGACTGAGGAGGGGTTATTGCATTTAGAAGTGTAATAAATAATAAATACTCCATCCCCTCCCAAGGCCATAAGACTGCATGGGCAGCGAATATTGGAGTGCTTGCCCACTCCTCTTGCCTTTGGTTTTTAAGGTCACACACTCAGATGAGTTTTTCGTTTAGCTAAGGCAATCCTATGAAAAATATCAACACTAAATTTAGAAGTTTCTACATTTATGAAGAACTTACTATTGAATTTTGGAAGCCTTGATATTAGAGGAAAACACTAGAAGCTTCAAGAATATGAAGCTACTAAAACAACAAACATCTAAATTAGAAGTTACTAGATATGCTTAGAAGTTTGGTACCAACACAAGAAGTTTCTAGAGTTTACTTAGTCTAGTCCAAGAAAGAATTATTTAGAAAATGCAGTAGATAAGCTCCTAGAGCTTTCTAAGTCTATACCCCATAGGAATTTTCTAGAAACAATACTAAGCTAACATGATACTAGAATGTTCTAGCCCTTGTAAGACACCTACATTGCAAGGCTATAAATAGATCTTGTGTCTTTGTGTAATGTGCACTAGTACAACAAGCTAAGTGTATATTAGTGAGTGCTAGTGAGATTGAGCAAGTGCTCAAAAGTAAGTGCTTGTGAGAAGCATTAGTGAGTGCTTGAGTAAAAGCACAAGTGTTAGTGTACTCTAGTATATAAAGTGTAAAGTTATTCAATAACTAATAAAAAGAGTTTTATTTTTAGTGCCTCTTTTCTATTTAGCATCAGAGTCTTGATGGTCTGAGGATTCAAGTGGGAGGATTATTAGTTCTAGGGGAGCTCTTGCAAATCGCAATCTTGGACCAAAGCAATGGTGAGAAAATTTCATCAAGTCACTATGGCAGATATCCAAGTGGTTGGTGGAATTAGGAAGTTCAACACCCAGAATTATAATATATGGCAGACATGTATGGAGTCGAACCTCCAAGGCCAAGACTTGTGGGAGGTTGTTGGAGGCATGAGATCACCCCACCTTCTACAAATGAAGCCGAAGCGTCTGAAAATGGAAAATTAAAGCAGGAAAGACGATGTTTGCACTCAAGACCATGGTGGAGGACGAAATGCTGGAGCACATAAAGAAGACGTTAATGCCAAAGGAAGCATGGGACACATTTGCAACACTGTTTTCCAAGAGGAACGACACAAGGTTGCAGTTATTGGAGAACGAGCTCTTGTCGACAACATAAGGAGACTTGATGATCAATCAATACTTCACCAAGGTAAAGTCTCTCTACCAAGAGATTTCTGAACTAAATCTTGATAGTAAAATATCTTATCAACGTATGAAATGAATTATTATTCATGGATTGAGGCCGGAGTATAGAGGTTTTATTGTTGCAATTCAAGGTTGGCTTACCTAACCTTCCCTTTTACAATTAGAGAATTTATTGGCTACCCAAGAGGCATTAGTCAAACAAATGGATGGGGTATCAGTGAAAAGTGAAGAAAAAACATTCTTCATTGGAGAAGAAAGGGAAGAGGAAGCCACCTTTTAGTAAGAATTCAAATAACAAGAATGAAAAGTCGAGGAAGGATGAAGAAGGAGATTCTCGACTTGAAAAGGCAAAGAAAGGTGATAATGCCTGCTTCAATTATGGGAAGCGGGACACTTTGCACAAGATTGTTGGTTTAAGAAAAAGATGGCATAGAGCAACACTGCAACCTCAAGTCGTCTAGTGGAAAAAGAAAATGACGTTGAAGAAGATTGGGATGCTTCGCTTCACTGGCATAGTTAAAGAAGAAATTTCCAGGAAGAAAAAGAAATAAGTTTTGGCAAGACTGACGAGAAGCTCATGGAGTCACCAAAGGCAGAATTGGCACTCGCCTGACAAGCCCATTAGCTGTTGATTATAATAAGGATTGGATTATTGATTCAGGATGCTCCAATCACATGACAGGAGTTAAGGAGAAGTTGGAGAGCCCTACAAAGTACAAAGGTAACCGAGTTGTGGTGACGGAGACAATTCGAGGTTTCCAATTAATCATGTTGGGAAAACAGTCTCACCTTGCCTGTGATGATCAAGTACACTTAGAATGTCTATTACGTACCTGGAATGAAGAAAAATTTACTTTCAGGATCACAAATAACAAAGTCAGGGAAGTATGTAATATTTGGCCCAGAGGATGTTAAGATTTATGACAAGATAAAAATTATTGGGACACCTGTATTGAAGGGGCAACATTTAGAGTCAATCTACATAATGATTGGGGATCTGCTTACGTAGATGAGACTCAAAAGAATGATACAATTGATTTGTGGCATGCACGCCTTGGGCATGTGAGCTATCACAAGTTGAAGGTGATGATGAAGAAGACGATGCTCAAGGGTTTCCTTTAATTGGAAGTGCGAGAAGACGTCATATACCTTAGATGTCAATACGGTAAAGCTCACCAACTTCCGTATGAAAGTTCAAAGTTTCAAGCCAAAGAGCCGTTGGAGTTGGTTCACTCAGACATTCTTGGACTAGTTAAACAACCTATCAGTGGATATTATTATATGGTGACCTTCATAGATGATGCTCAAGGTACATATGGGTCTACTTTATGAAGGAAAAATTGAGACATTATCAAAATTCAAAGAGTTTAAAGAGGAGGTTGAAAGTGAAGTTAGGAAGAAAATTAGATGCCTTCGCATAGACAATGGGGAGAGTACACATCAAAAGAATTCTATGAGTTCTTGAAAGAGTGTAAGAATGAAGACAAATAACGTGTCCTAACACTCCTCAACAAAATGGCGTAGCAGAAGAAGAATCGCCATTTGGTTGAAATTTGTTGGAGCATGCTACATGCCAAAAATGTCTCAAGAGATTCTGGGTCGAGTGTATGAAGACTGCAGCACATGTGATAAACCGACTTCCACAAGCCAAGTTAAGGTTTGTGTCACTGTGAAAAGCTATGGAAGCTCAAACCCATGGTGAGTCATTTTCGGGTATTTGGATGCGTTTGCTATGTCTTTGTGCCAAATCACTTGAGGAGCAAAATGGACAAAAAGGCTATTCGTTGCGTCTTTGTGGATACGATAGTCAAAGAAAAGGATGCAAATGTTGTGATCCCACAAGGAAAATGTTATATATAAATGTAGTGTTCGATGAAACCTCCTCTTGGTGGTCGCCACAACAAGTAATTCTACCTGACTCTAAAAATATTGAAGGCATGACAGAAGAAAATGGGGAGCAAAAAGACAATGTAGAAGAACAGTCTCCAAGTCCAAATAAGGTGGACAAACACAGAGAGCCCTTGGAAAATAGGAGTGCGTCAAAGGCAACAAGAAGAAATTCAACACGAAGAAATCATAGAACAACCGACACTTAGGAGATTCAGAGAAAGAAGCCTAATACAAAGTATGCAAATGTTATAGTAGTTATGGAAAGAAAGAAGCCTACAACATTTGAAGATATTTCACGAAAGAAAGAATGAAAGAAGATCTAGTGTTGAGGGAAGAAATGAAAAATATCAACACTAGATTTAGAAGTTTCTACATTTATGAAGAACTTACTATTGGATTTTGGAAGCCTTGATATTAGAGGAAAACACTAGAAGCTTCAAGAATGTGAAGCTACTAAAACAAGAAGCATCTAGATTAGAAGTTACTAGATATGCTTAAAAGTTTGGCACCAACACAAGAAGTTTCTAGAGTTTACTTAGTCTAGTTCAAGAAAAGAATTATCTAGAAAATGTAGTAGACAAGCTCCTAGAGCTTTCTAAGTCTAGACCCCATAGGAATTTTCTAGAAACAATACTAAGCTAACATGATGCTAGAATGCTCTAACCCTTGTAAGACACCTACATTGCAAGTGTCACGACCCAGCTTGGGTGACTACGTGAGAAATCTCATTTCACGTAAGCCTCATGTCGTGTATCGTTTCTATATGCACAAAAAGATCCATAATATAGTTTTATTTTTTCTATATAACAATCACCCACTTTCGATATCATGATTATAAAAATAAACTCTCGTAGACCATGGCAAAGTATAATGCTATATTAACACGAAATATACGAAAAGCCCTTGATATACAAAGTGTCCACGAAAGTAAAAAACTTATACAGTCCAAATAACATCCTAATATACACAACCATGCAAAAGAGCATGCTCTAAAATTCCGAAATCCTGCATCATACGGAGCACGTCTAGAGCAAAATACCTGACACCTTACCTAATAGCTCGACAACTGTAATGTAATGCTGAGAGAAGATGGCGTGGAAGTATCCGGGCAGCCATATCTGAAATAGAGAAAAGGAAAGGAGGGGTGAGTTTTGCTACCAAAACCCAGGAATGATCCTCACCTGGAACCCCCTCCATGGGACATCAAAGGGTATATGCAGAAAATCACAATAATATAAATAATATTTTACCAATTCATATGGTCATAGGAATATAAACAAGTGCAAGAGTACCAAAACGCTTTATCTTATAAAACAATTCAATAGTACCGCAATAGAAACGTAATATTTACTCTGGTTATGCATAATATATATAGCATAACAAAGCCTCTGGTCACATCTGGCGTTATGTATCGTCGTCCAGTGTGACAATAATGGGTAACTAGGTCCCTCTCTAAATACTTGGCCCTAGGCTACTTGGTACCAAGGTTAGTGGATTGACCCACTAACACACAGCCTATTTTTCCATAGCTCCTTCAATTAATCAAGGAACATAGTATCATCTCTAAACTTTAAAAACAAAAGCATCTATCCTAGGGTTTAAACTGAGTCAGGTAGAATTCATAACTTCAAAGATCATACAATCATAAACAATGCATGTTCTCATAATTCAGCTTTATCAGAAGCATCTTTTATCAACAATGGTCCTATGGGTTTATCAAACATATGTATGCTCTTAAATCAACAGTTAAACCATAGAAAATCAGTAAAAATCTTAGATTCTTTATGTAGAAATCTCTAAAATCATGGTATGCATTATAATTTCATGAAAATAGTTATAATGCTTAACATAAAAGTCATAGATGTGGACCCACTCATCTGGAGTGGTAGAAGTTGAGGGCTAAACATTGAAGGGTTCCTTGGAGTAGAAATGACACCAGTATCTATCATGGGAATGATAGAACCTTAAATTAGTTTCTAGAATCACTAAAAACCTCAAATCTATCTCTAACATGGAGGAAAAGCTCTCTACGCTTATAAGTATAAAAATCACTCCGAAGACAAGAAGAAGTTGAAAAAATAGGGCAAAACTAAGAAAACTACGTACCTTGAAGCCTTAGGAAGGAAGAATTGAAATTAGAATTGAAAGAAGTGGAAGAAAATGGAGATTTGGGGTGAAGATGGATTGGGAGCGAAGTTTCTCGCTTTTTGAGGGTGTGAAATTGTGTTTTTGGTGTCTGAAGGTTCCAGACAAATGGAGATATTTATGTTTTCTGCGAGCGCTAGCGCCACCAGAATGGTCACTTCACTTATTTACTTTAAAACATAAATGTAAATAAGGGAATACCTCCCATTTGAATTCAAATAAAATATCAAAAAAATCAAAATCCCAACAAATCAAAATCTAATTTTTAGGTTTTAGTTAAAATTCTGAATTTCAAGGATTTTATAAACTTTTAAGCTAAAAACGAGGTTTAAGGATTTCATAAAATTCATTAAAAATCATTCTTTAACTTGGTTTCTTCTAGGGAACAATTACCAGGACTTTTGATCCAAGAAAATGGTTATATTATATAGCCCTTAAGGGCGTGTAGGTCAAGACTTAGTGAAATTAAGAACAGGAAATGAGAGAGAGGGTAACTGACACCTTTTCTAATTTAAAAGAATTTTCTAGCCTTATTTATTTAAATTAGGATATTACACAAGGCTATAAATAGGCCTTGTGTCTTTGTGTAATGTGCACTAGTATAACAAGCTAAGTGTGTATTAGTGAGTGCTAGTGAGAGTGAACAAGTTTTCAAAAAGTAAGTGCTTGTGAGAAGCATTAGTGAGTGCTTGAGTGAAAGCACAAGTGTTAATGTACTCTAGTGTATAAAATGTAAAGTTATTCAATAACTAATAAAGAGAGTTTTATTTTTAGTGTCTCTTTATTCCGTCCTACTCCTCTAGAAAAACCGGAGTGACTACAAGAAACGTAAAGACAAGTGAGTGTGTAGGAGTCATAAAAGTGTAGTGTGATTGTCCCATAAAAGTGTAGTTAGTTACTTGCACAAAAAGTTCTGAGAAAAAACAAAACAAGAAAATTTGTGCTCCTATTTTTTTAGCTCTTCTGCTTCCAGGAACGTCAGCTACTTTGAATATCTAATCATTGCAATGGAAATAATTGACAGAGCATTACATATAATTCAACAAAACAATTCAATTTCTATGAATATAAAAGTATACATAACAAGAACCATTCAAAGATCGTGTTAAATATGACCCTAGAAATGGGAAAAATCACGGACAAAAGATGTAAAATGTTAGTCATTGGCCACTGCATACATCAAAGAAAATAGACCATCTATATTTATCTTTTAAGTTATTTTATCTTGAAATTACCTTGATTCACAACCACATACACGCCAGCACACTACCCTGCATATCACAAGTCGTAGTTATGCTTATGCTGACACCAAATTCATTACTCTTAGCGTCTCTCCTAGTAGCATCATCCCATAGCTTCATCTCCATACCAATTCTTAACTCTTTATCACCCTTTCTATCAATGTTGAGAAACCATAATGGCAAGAGTGATTCAAGACAGAGAGTACACAAGGAGGCATGCTAGAAAGGAATTTGTATCTAAAATTCAACTCAATTCTTATTCAACCCAAATCAACTTAGACGTGTCCCATTTACATTATTTATAACATTTTATTTTTTTAATTTTAAGGAATATAGTAAGAAACATCTTGACACACCCCTTATCTTTGGAAAAGCGAATTACATCATATATTTGATCACTGTATTTTTTTGAAATGTGTGACTATTCAGTTAAATGTCTACAACTCAAAGTCATGGCAAAAGGCTAAAACCAATTGACACTTTAATTGTAGGAAAATCTTCTCCAAAGTAAATTTGTATCTAAAATGAAAACATAGAAGTGTATGCATGCATATAGAGGATTATATCATTCCATACATATAATCATCAAACCAATTAAAGTTGAGTCCCAATAATTCATAGTAGCATTTAAAGAACTGTCCCAGAATCATGGGCAAATTGCAATGATTCCTAGTGCGCAAGCACAATTATGAAGTGTGAACACATTTTATTCATTTGATAAAACAAGAAGATAGAGCATGTAACAACCACCACCAATAAAAAGATTAAGAGATACATGTAACAAGAGGATAGACAGTATGTTCAATTCAAATAAACTGAACAACCTTATGCTAGACATGAAAATGTGTCCAAAATAACTGATACAATGAGCAATCATATCTTTTATTTCAAAAGTTTACTCCCAGGTAAAGGAAGTCTAAGGCTACAGAACTTGACGCATACGCATATATGCTTGGATTACGGCATATATATAGCTGCAAAACTCACAGAGCAGTTCAATACAGATGATCACATTTGCTGCATCCCACCCACGTTTAATACATTCTTCAATGGGCTTCTCCTGAACCAATTTTGAGATAAATCCTCCAACAAACCCTTCTCCTACAAACAATGAAGAGACCGAAAAAATAAAAAGGAAAAAACCATCATAGTATCGAGTTTCCACAAACAATAGAGTGATAGACAAACAAATAGGGGCTTTTCCATGTTGGTCGCATGACTATGAGTCTATGATCAACCATTAACACACATACCACATTTTCTGGGCAGGAATATATAATTAAGAACTCAACAGCCTATAACTTCAAAAAATATTATTGACATGCGTCTTTATTGGATGAGACGTGAATCCATTCAAAGAGAGTCACGTCTCATTCAATAGTAAATAGGGTGTGAATCATTGTCAGATTCAGGGAAATAACACAACTCATTGAGACGACCATATAAGTATAGTTTATTCCACACTTAACTACCAAAAGCAATAGGGCTGTACCTGCTGCATTTGAGTCAAGAAGTTTGTTCTTAGGTAAGGCAGGGAACCGTCCCACCATCAGCAACACACACAGGAACTGCGCCCTGTGTGATGACAACTGCTCTTTTGCGTGCTCCCGATGCCTTTGGCCACTGGGAAAGCCTCAAAGCTATCTCCTCAGTATTATCAGTCTAGTCAATAGAAGAAGAGTATCAAGACATTATAGATTAAAATTTAAAGCCAAAACTGCAAGGCCACATTATCTGCTAAGTAATGATTACCTCCCAGCCAAGAACTCTTGAAAATGCTCTTGCTTCAGTCTCATTTGCGAAAACAAAGTCCATATACCTGAATCCCAGAAGGGGAAACCTTAGGATGTTAGGATCAACATGTAAAATCAAATTAATATAAATTTAGCAGCAGATAAAGATCCTTACGGCAGAGCATTCTCCAGTGCATCCTTGCTGAAGTTCTCACAGATAAAGGAGGAACAAAGGCTCATGATGAAGACCTGAATACAGGAATAGAATATATGTGTTAGAAGCTGCTAGTGAAAAAGGAAACCCCATATTCTATCATATCTTACCTTGTTATTTTCAGCAGCATGTTTACCAAGTATTTGTATGGGTTCTGGAGATGTGGCCAGGAAAGAGCCGGAAACAAAGAAATACTTGGCCTTCTCAACTATTTATTTACACAAAAAAATTAACAATTACTAATGTGAGCTATATGCATCGTTCAGTTATGTAGATGAGTTAAAAAAAATTACCTGATGCCCAATTTTCTGGTCTTTTCAAATGGTCAGACTTATAGTTAAGAGCAGCAGATGGGTCCACAACCCATGCCCTGTATTCATTTAGATGCAATCAAATAGAAGGCTTCAGATAACTAATTTGCATTTGCAATCTAAGAATATAACTATCTATACATTAGGCTCAGGACTTGTAACGTTTAAAAACACCATAACATGTATGCAAGAATTTGAGTATATTAATTATTTCATAATTTTGTTGGAATAGCAGCATATACCTTGCACCACCAAGCAAACAAACAGCACAAACTCCCGTAGATGTGTTTTCTTCTTCATAAAAGTGGGCCTGATCATTGAATGAATAAGTTAATTTGGATTTTGAAGGCTCGATTGATTCAGAGGTGACCTGCCTGAATAGTAGAGACAATGTTTAGAAAGAGAAGCTGGCCGGTTGAAGGGTTGGCAGAAGGAGCTAGCTATCCAGTCCAGTTGAACCCTAAACCGTCCTGAAAGACCATAAAGGATGAGGCTGGCAAGGTGGGGCAGACAAACCTGGCCAAAAAACCTTTAACCATTTTTAAAATGCAAAATTGCATTATTTTGGGGTTTTTTTAAAAAAAAGACCTAAAATCTCATATTTCCTTTTTTTTTTTTTTTCTAATATGGGAAATAGTAACTTGAGAGATTTGATCTATATGGATAATGTTTATTTTGATTAAGAGATGAATTATGTTATGTTCTATGGGTTTTGTTGATGCCTAATTTAATTTTTAGTTATTTTATAACATATATTTTATTTTATATATTTATATAAATACATATTTTATTATATACCTTATATTTGGTAAGTTGATTTAAGCTTAAACCTCTAACTTGCCCTGAGCTTGAATGTCTGGTTGGTTTTAAGAACCTTGCTAGAGAGAGAAGCAAGCATATGGAATATGGAAAATACAGGAGGAGACAAATCACAGGGTTAAACTAAACTCACATTTAAACCATCAGCCATGGCAGCATTCTTCATCTTTAACCCAAAAAAATCCTGTCCTATGCTACCAAAAACAATTGCTGCACCAGGTTGTCCAAGCATCCACTGTAAGCAGCACAGGAAAAGTGTTAAGTTACTTTGCCCACAACTATTTCCAGATTGGGCTTGATTATTAATTACAAAGTACACACCCCAACAGTCTTGGCTACATTCAGAGCATCACCTGCAAAGCATGCCATAAGATAAAAATCATAGAAATAGTCAATAAGGATTATGCATCACCTCTTCTTATTTTCCTCTTTAGTTAGCAGTATGTTCATGATATATACTATAGTGAATCAACAATCAGATATATTACCTCCAGCAATGTACTTCACACCATCTCTGTTGATCAATTCTTGGAACCTAAAATGGTTATTTGATCACATAAATTCAACCCGCAAATAAAATGAGGCTGGCTCCAGAGTGAGGGTGACTTCTTTCTTACATAGGACAAGGGGGCTTATGGCTTATGAGTTTAAAAAAAAGGTTATTTAACACCCAAATGTGAGCACCTATTGAAAAACACTACCCCTCACTCAGTCTTTTTTTCTTCCTTTTTATTCCGTCAGCAGAGATAACCAATGTTAATGGGGTCTGAAGATTTATACAGAAAAAACAGAAAAATCAAAACTTTTTTTTTTGGGCAAAAAAAAAAAATTGAATTTTTCGGATACCAGTGACATATACTCAATCATCAGTAGATTTCTCTAATTTTTGTATAAGTATGCCTAAAAGAATCTTTGAAATTGTGCTCTTACTAGAGTTTTTCGGACACCAGTGACACCTTCCCCAGATGGACGTTGAATCTCTGTCTTAATTTTTTTATATCAAGTTCTTGATTTAGAAATAAAATTCCAAAGCCAAAATACTTCCGCACACAGTATTTATTGAGAGAGGCACCTGAAGAGCAAAGGGTATAAAAAATAAAATATTGATTTGGATAGAAGAGTTTTTTGGATAGATAAGTCTATTTTTGGAAACAAAAAAAATTTATTTGAAGACAATAATATATACTACTCAAATGCGGACAGAAACAATTCCCCACTACTGTAGTTTCTAAAAGAGTATAAATAAAAAGAAAATAATTGATATTTTATTTTCTCTTTGTACTGATTATAAGCTTATACATTTTCTCATTAAAAGCAGGGGTTTGTTTTAAGGCACTAGTTAAAGTTCTAGGGGAAAAAAAGTAATTAAAAGTCAAATTTTATAAGTTTTCAATGCGTAAAATATATTAAAACCTTTAAAATTTTTCTTTTGGGCATCCTTGACCGAAACAAAACCCTTTAAAAAAAAACAGACACATAATAGCAACAATGTTATTATAACACTCAATTTTTTTAAACATTCAAATATGCTACTTATAAAATATATAGATTCTACTATTTATATATTTTTTCAACTTATTATTTCCCTTGTACTATTATAGATGTCTGCCTCTTATATTGGTTTTAAAATAACATTTTCCTCACAAAATAGAACCACGCCCAAATCAGCATGTCCTATGAATTCATGCAAATTCCCGGGATGTTACCCACAACATGGCCCAAAAAAAAAAAAACTCGGAGTATTTAATGCGAAAAGACACCCAATAATAATGGATCTACTCAGATTTAGAAAATACGGCGGAGAGGATTTTACCACCGAGATCCATTAGCAGTGACGGAGCATGAAAAAATTTTAGGAAGCCAAAAAAAGTTCACATGTCAATTAAATTATAAAAATTAAATTAAATTAAAATTAACTATATATATATATATAAATTTATATCAAATATTTAATATGATAAATACTAATGCATATATGGACTAATTATGAGATTAAAATTATTACAATAATTGGATGCATTTATAATTGATTATTTCAAAATCAATTTTCTGTTTGGTTGTATTAGTTTGAAAGTAATTTTTAAGTGTTTTTTTATATTATATGAAAATAATAACTTTTATATGATAAATTACTTAAAAATATATCAAATGATTTTTTATATTTTATAATATTTGCTACTTAGGATTATTTTACTAAAAGCATTAAAATGCTAAGGTAATTTATTTTTGCTTATAATAAAAAAATTAAAAATCTGTTTTCACTTCTAAGTGAATTTTAGAATGAAAATTAGTTTTTTTTTAATCTAAACATGTAAAGTCGTTTCTAACTTAGATGAAAAAACCTTTTATTTCTACATTAAACTTATATAAAATAATGTCAACAATTTTATAAGTATCCTTAAAAATCAAAGTAGAACTCAAAGTTAACAATTTCATTGTCTACATTGAATCTACTCTTATAATTGCTAATTTAATATAAAAAAAAAACTAAAACGATACTTAATTATGATATGATCTTTTTCTTTTTAATTAAAAGACAAGTTAATGGATTTTAAGTTGAAAAAATCATTTATGTAGAATAACATAATATATATAGGATAACATATCACACTTCTTATTTATTATACATATTTAACTCTCACACTAACTATTTGAAAAATTATACATATATAGAAAGATATAATGGGATGACATTATATAAGTTTCTTACATTTTCATTATATTTAAATTTAAATTTGTTTTCTTTGTATATATCTATAAAATTTTCTGAAAAAATATTGGTTATGAAGCTCTGCCACTGCCCATTAGCACATTTACTAAGATTTTTGGGTATATTTGATTAAGAAGTAAAAATGAAGGTAAATTTTTCATAGGTGAGCTTTCTATATAATTTTACACATAGAACTCAATTAACAAAAACTTATCTCCATTTTTACTTTTCAATCAAATATACCCTAAGTATAAAAACTAAAATCCTGTTACTTTTTAAATCTTAACAAGTGCAGTAATAAGAGTTCTCTTTAGTAAAACCCAAATAAATAAATAAAGGGTCACTGAAAAACATAAAATTAAGGAGTTATTCAGGTCAGGTGCGTGTTAGTCTTACATTGCTTTGTGCCTGTCCTCGGCTATAATGGCATCGTTCGAGTTCAGACCAAACCTGTCACGCAACCAACAACCAACCAAAGAATCGGGATTTTAAATGAGATGTATGAATACCAATTAAACAAGCATGGTGCATCGGATTCATTTTAAAACTGATATATATATATATATATATATAACTGGTATTTTTTCATTCAATTACATATATATTCCACAAAGCTTATTCTTCTTCTTCTCCCAAAGAAAGGTTGGTGAGTGTCATTGTGGGAGCTGGCTATTTAGGCATATATAGCCATAAGGAGGAGGAGGAGGAGGAGGAGAAGGACGAGAAGAAGAAGTAGTAGTCACAAATTGGCAAGAAAGAAGAAGGAGTAGTCGAAGTCACAAATTTTGGCAGAAGAAGACAACAACGAGCTGTACAACTCAAGCTTCGTGGAGGAATTCAAGCTTTGTGGAGGAATTCAACACACCCTTCACCAGCAATGAGTTCAACACCCAACGAGCTGTACAACTCTTTGTGGAGGAATTCAACACACCCTTCCCTAGCAATGACTTCAACACCCAACGAGCTCTACAACTCAAGGAGGAATTCAAGTTTTGTGCAGGAATTCAACACACCCTTCCCTAGCAATGAGTTCAACACCCAACGAGCTGTACAACTCAAGCTTTGTGGAGGAATTCAACACACCCTTCCCTAGCAATGACTTCAACACCCTTTTCATTCACAAATTCTGGCAAAACAATAGGAGGAGGAGGAGGAGGAGGAGAAGAAGAAGAAGAAGAAGAAGAAGAAGAAGAAGAAGAAGAAGAAGAAGAAGACAACAATAACTTGAACAAGTTCACCTTTGGAGGAATTCATCGTCGACACGGGCAGAGACTTGAAGGAGAGCAAGTCCCATCGCGAGGAGAATGTCTGTGTACGACGACGTCATGAGACTCATTAACGCACCGAGAGACTGATCAGAGATAGGGCAGGCGGGAGTGAGTAGTGATCAAAGTTCCTGTGACCAGCACCTGTATTTACTTAGTTAAAAAGGCGGCTTCTGCAAAATGTATGTGTTGATCAAGGCCAATTGCTGAGGTGACAACGACGTTTTGGTTGGATGTTTGACATTGATATGGATAATTCAAATTCTGTTGAGTTAGGTTGGCTCACGTCAAGTTCTAATACATGGTGTTTATTATCGTGGTAACAACTACCAAGCGCTTGTAAATTCGGTGTTGGTATTGTGTCGCGGGCATGTAAAGAAATCTCAGCAAATCACTGTTGATCATCCTTGACTCTTTAAGTCTTGACATCCAAGAGCCAAGACAATCTCATAATTGAACAAGTGAGCAAATTTAATGCTTTGTTTGGATGTGGAAGAAAATGAGATAAAAGAAAATCAAAACATATAATTATATATAGATAAGTTTATGATTATTAACTTTTGTGAAGAAATAAATGCTTATAGAGATATAAATGTAATTTTATTAAACACTCCTTTTTCTCAATGTTTTGGGACTAAAATCACAGTTAAACTTTTATTTGAAAAAAATAGTATCAGAAAATAAAGATACTAAAAATAAAAATTTTAGAGGGACTTCAATCAAAACAGTATATTATAGTTCTGACCAAAAATGGCAATTTAGCACATGTCAACATCCAATCATGGAACGAGCGCATTGATGGGAATCTCCCCAACAAGACTGACTATGACGAACACACACTAGTCGCAAATTTTACTAAGCTTTTAAAACTAAATTAAGCAAACAATAACCGGCATCGAGTCAAGAAAGAAAGGCGATAAACATGAATAAATGAAACACCATATGGTACTTTTATTTAGCTAACATTATTGACAAAGAATAGTAAAATAGACTGAGGAAGGGTTATCATCACAATCAAGGTGCATTTAGAAGTGTAATAAATAATAAATACTCCATCCCCTCCCAAGGCCATAAGACTGCATGGGCAGCGAATATTGAAGTGCTTGCCCACTTCTTGTCTTTGGTTGTAAGGTCACACACTCAGATGAGCTTTCCATTAAGCTGAGAGGTAATCCTACTCATCTGGAAAAACCGGGAAAAAAAAGGAAAATTGACTGAAAACAAAATCATAAGCAGCAATTTCTTGCTGACTCCAAAGCAAAATTTAAAGATGATCAATGATTGCATTGGTAAACTCAGTTGTCTTTGCATTGCCACCAAGATCTGCAGTTCGGTACTTCCCTTCTGCAATTGTGTTGAGGATGGCATTTTGAATCTTGTCAGCTTTGTCATGTAGGTCCAAATGGCGCAACATTGTAACAGAACTCAGTAGCAAGGCAGTGGGATTTGCCAAATTCTACATAAATCCACAGGAAATACAGGCAATCCATTATTAGAACCTGAGACCGCAAGGTCACAAGGCAACAACAGGCATAGCTCCGAAAATAAGATGGAAATATCAAAAGGAAGTGAGATCATCCACATTATACACCCAAGTTGGTAAGGGGGAAATAAATTGACAACTATTATCATTCACAAGCAATATAAATGATTGCCATATTAGTTTTATCCAAATGGCTTACAAAGGGCATATTGAGAACAAGTATGAAACAACAACTCAAATGAATTCATATTCCATCATAACAAGGTGAAAAGATATAGGACAGATGACATAAGGTTGAAAAAGGACTTTCACAGCTTACCTTTCCAGCGATATCAGGTGCTGAACCATGTACAGCCTCGGCTAGTGCAATACCTCCCTCACCGATGTTGCAGCTGCAAAAGACAAAGTGCTGTCAGATGAAGTGATTGCTACCTCTACATTATTATTTTACTGAACTACAAAAAAAAAATACCTTGGTGTCAAGCCCAATCCCCCAACCAAGCCCGCACAAAGGTCACTAATAATATCACCATACAGGTTAGGCATCACCAATACATCAAAAAGTGCAGGATTCTTCACGAGCTGTGGATTGTCAAAAATTAAGCAGTGTCATTCCTTTTTATGATACTCAAAAAGAATTTCCAAATGCAGTTGTATCCTACACCCAGTTCACCAATATTACCATCATGCAGCAATTGTCAATGACAACTTCCTCATATGTTATATCCGGATACTTCTCCGCTACCTCACGACAACACTAAAAAATATTTCAAAAGAAAAGATGAACCTTCATTAGTATCTGTGAACAAATTTTGAGAGAAGTACTATAGGCATTTGTATGTGATGATGAACCTTCAGGAAAAGACCATCAGTCTTTTGCATAATGTTGGCTTTGTGTATAGCAGACACCCTCTGTCTTCCGTGTGCCTTGGCATAGTGAAAAGCATACTCAGCCACCCTTAAACTTGCTTGGCGTGTAATGATTTTGAGACTTTCTACCACACCTCTCACAACCTGTCACCCAAAAATACTTAAAAACATATTAATCAGAACATGGGATGATAGTATATAACATCTATTGTTGTGAAACTTACCTGATGTTCAAGTCCACTGTACTCCCCTCCGTATTTTCACGGATGGTGATGAGATTGACATTATCATACCGAGTTTTGTAGCCAGGCAAGCTGTAGCAAGGACGAACATTGGCATACAAATTAAGTTCTTTTCTCAGTGTAAGGTTCAACGAACGATGCCCTTTTCCAATAGGTGGCCATCGGCCCTTTGAGGCCAACCCCATTTCGCCTCACTGATTCTAAACTTTCCCATGTCAGAAAGCTCTGTGTTCTAGGGTCAATTTCAGTTCCTACATAGTGCTCTTCCCATTCTATGGGCACATCAGCTGCTTTGAATATCTAATCATTGGAATCATAAGAATTTACAGACCGTTACATTCAATTCAACAAAAAAAAGGGAAAAGGTCAACTTCTAGGAATTTACAAGTATACAAAACAAGAAGCATACATAGCAACATACGAAAGGACCTGTTAACTTCAATGAAATGGTTTGTCATGTTAAATCTAGCTCTGGAAATGGGGAAAAGCCAAATATCAAACATGTCAAAAAGTTCGTCATTGCAACTGCATACATCAAACAATATCAATATAAGCAATTCATATTAATTTTGAAGCCTCCGATCTTGCTGTTACATTAATCCACAACCATATACATGCCAGCACCACCACCCACATTACACAAGTCATCATGCCAACGCCACAATCATTAGTCTCAGCATCATGTCATTAACTCGATCTCGATAACAATCCCTTAAATTCTTCACTGTCCCTTTCTCATCTATACCCAGAAACCACACAAACCAATGGCAAACAAAAAAAAACTAGACGTCAAGGTTAATATTGTATAATATATACTCGCCAGAAAACTGTGAACTGAAACACAGGTCTCAATTTTTCATTCAAACTCGAGAATCAAATCAGGCATGTCCCAAAATCAAAAGAGCAGAAGCCAAAATTCCATACACAATCTCAAATTAACGAGCAGTAACCATTTCACAAATTCACAATTTTTTTTTATTCTTTTTCTTAATTTCCTGGTTATGCACCATATTTATTTTATATATAAAAAAAATCATGTGACGAATAACGTATTCCAGCTGAAAATGTAAATTTATTTATCCATGTAAGATCAGGTAAATCATGCACCGATGAAGACAAAACCAAAAAGGGGGAATATTTGAGTATATCGAAGGGAAGGGAGGGAAAGATGGACCTGTTTGACGGATTCAGCGATCTCAGGACCGATGCCGTCTCCGGGGAAGAGAGTGGCGCGGATCGGAGTGGAAGCAGCCGAAGACAACCATCTGCAGGTGGTGGTGGTAAGAGGGTTTGACGCCAGATAGCGGCTTCCGAGGGTTCGTCTTAGAAGCTGGAAAGAAGAAGAAGACGCAGCCATAGTTGACGCACCACGATGAACGATGACAGATAGATGCGTTGATTTGATCCTCAAAGTTCTCTCACGCAGGCAGGCACGCACAAGTTGTGCTGGTGGTCGATTGAATGAAGGCTGAAGGCTGGAAGCAAGTGTTGTTGGGTATGAGTTTACGGAAAGAGGTACTCCATTGCTTCCTTTTGGCTTGGGTTTTAGCGGATGGGAATGGTCTCTATGGGTGAAAAGGTGATTCCTTGTGATCCCAATTTTGCAGCCCCCTTTTCTTATGGAACTTGTTGAAGAATGGTTGTGGGCTGACACAAAATGTGAAGATGGGCTCCTTTGAATAAAAGGATGCGTTTCGACTGTTGACCAAGAAATTGGGCTGATGAAGAAGCAAAGACAACAAACTTGATTTTTATTTTTTATTATATGCAAAAGAAAAATTAAAGATAAAATAAAATGAAATGTCCGAAAAGAAAGATACGAGGCTATAAAATATAATGTTGACAATAATTAAATATGATATTTAAAAATTAAATCAAAAGATAAAATAAAATTAAGTTCATTATTATTTTTTTAAAACTTAATCATGAATTGGGTGCTGAAAGTGTGTGATTTCCTTTTTCCCTTTTGTTTGTGGTTAGAAATCTTAGCGGAAAAATAAGCATAGAGAAAAACTTGGCTATATATTCGAGGCTAAAATATGTGTTCCACTTATTTGGCGATACTTATTTTAATTCAATTTTGACAATTGACATCATCTATGCTTTCTTGTTACTATAATAATAATAATATTTATTAAGATTATAGCATAATAATCTATCGGACAATATGTAGAATAACTTTTAATTTACATTTAAGAACAAAATTTAAATTTTAAATTAATATTTATTTTCGTACAAATAATTAGATGCTTGTATTGTTAAAAAAAATGTGTTACTAGTTGAAATATACATTAAGATTATGAACCTAAGATAATGATTACAAATTTTTTTGAAAAATTGAATCCTTGAACTCACGAACTAAAGATTATAAACCGAGCTTAAATATTACAAGTTGCTGCACCAGATTCCTGCGTACAATATTGTCGCATAGTTGATTCACCATAGTTTCTTTGCTTTGGATGGACGCTGAATCACTGGAAATGGTCAAATGCCTTTTTTAATGCCGGGGGCCATAAAGAGCTACCTAATCTCAGATTATCAACCGCGCAAGAATCAAGGAAAAGGAGCTGTCAAATGCTAATAGAATTGTATAAACAATAATTATTTTTGCATGAAAATATTACACATTCGCTGTATTTATTTATTTTTTTCAATCAAAGATTACAATAAAAAAAATCACAAATTATTGCCTTGAAACTCTATCCCAAATCAAGAGAATAAATCTTGGAAGAACTCATTAGAAATTTAGAAGTATTATTTAAGTGGTAAAAAAGAAAAGAAACATCCTTTACACCAAAGGCCACGTATTAATATATCTGGAACCAAAAGCTATGGCAAACAGATGAGAGATTCTATTACAACATCAATTACAGTTCCCCCATGAACAAGGAAAACTGAAACTTTATGTGTCTCTGAATTGATTTGCCACATGCTTAACAAACAAACCAAATGCTAATAGCAATACAACAAAATACACAGTACACAAAGAAAACCAGTTCCTCAAGGCAAACTGATTCAGAACTTACTAACATATTGGAAGAGGAGCACCATTCCACTCTCCAATGCATTCAAGAAGAGGATCAATGATTTTGCCTTGGCACATTGCTGTGAACAATTTGTCACATTCTTCACCTGGTGACCTCACCTTCTCCCCAGTTAGCAACTCGGTTCCCAACTCTTCCCTCACAAACTTGTACAATGGGTAGGACCTGCATTCCTTGATCTTGTTTGGAATAGCACATTGGTTGTTCTCATATGCAAGCCTGGCACCCTCAACCTCTTTAGGCAAAAGGGTCTTCAACTCTTCCTCAAATGTACCAATCTTTTGGAAGATTGATGTGTTCACATTCTTCTCATCATCAGCATTAGCCAGTGCATGTTCCACCAGCACTTGCCTAAGCTTTTGCATCAAAGGGTATGTGGCACTGCAAGGGTCATCAATGTAGGCAAAAACATGCTCCCTATCAACAACCTTGAGCAGATCCTTCTCACAGAATCTTGATGGATGGAGTTCCCCATTGACTCCTGTGGTGAGTGTCCTCTTTGCAACTTGGCTCACCGTGTTCTTCACAGTGTTCTTCAAATTCTCCTCCAAATGCCTCAAATCAACTGCTTGGCAAAGTGCAATCAAGTAAGTGGACGACATGAGTTTTAGGATCTCAACAGCTTCATTTGTTTTCCTAGCTGAGATCAAACCCAAAGAGTTCACATCTTGGTTATGCTGCTCAGCACTTTGAACATGGCTAGTTACCGGGTTTGCGAGATATTGGAGCTCAGAACAATAACTTGCCATTGCAATTTCAGCACCCTTGAAACCATAATCCAAGCTGGGGTTCCTACTAGCGGTAAGATTTGAAGGCAATCCATTGTTGTAAAAATCATTGACAAGTTCAGAGAACTGAGCAAACATGAGCTTGCCAATTGATGCAATAGCCAAACGTGTGTTATCCATAGAGACTCCAATTGGGGTACCTTGAAAGTTACCACCATGCAGGGCCTTGTTCCTTGACACATCAATCAAGGGGTTGTCATTCACAGAGTTAATCTCTCTCTCAATTGACTTTGTTGAGAATCTGATCACTTCAATCAAAGGGCCAAGCCATTGTGGTGAGGTCCTGAGTGCATAGCGGTCTTGTTTAGGCTTTTGCAAAGGATCAATCTCATGCAACTTCGTAGCAGCTTTCACATAGGAGCTACCATCCAAAATGTGTTCCATAATAGCTGCAGCCTCAATTTGGCCAGGGTGGTGCTTCAACTTATGTGTCAAATGGTCAGTGAACTCAGGCTTCCCTTGCATCACCTCAGCAAAAATTGCCGACAAAACCTCAGACAAAACAGCTAGAATATTGGCCTCAAATAGCACAATTGAGGCTAATCCAGAACCAACAGCAGTGCCATTCACAAGTGCAAGGCCTTCTTTTGGCTGCAATTCAAAGAACTCAGAACCAATGCCTGCCACTTGGAATGCTTCTTTGGCATTAAGGGTCTCCCCAGAGGGCCCCACAGCCTTGGAATTTGGCCTGCCAGTTAGCAAACCGGCAATGTAAGAAAGTGGGACAAGGTCACCAGAAGCTGTGATTGTTCCCCTAAGTGGCAAACATGGGGTGATGTTGTTGTTAAGGAGCTTTGTGATGGCTTCTAGGATTTCAAATCTAATGCCTGAGTAACCTTGGAGGAGTGTGTTGATCCTCACTAGCATGGCTGCTCTGGTAGCTGTGTGTGGCAGTGTGCAATTGGACTCGGTACCATTGCCAAATATTCCAGCATTCAAGAACCTGAAAAGTAGTGAAAATAATGCATTAGTGACAAGAATAATCAAGAATTTCTAGGAATTTTAATTTAAGATTACTAATCATCAAATTAATCAAGGCCGCATGTTATAGATATAGTTAGGTATCAATTATGAATTATTATATGGGTTTTAAGGAGTTAAAAAAAGAAATGTTTGCATTGGAAAAATGAAAATTTATATTTCCAAAGTAATGTATCCACAACAAAATTTTGAAATATGCCTCTTCAATGATGGGGAGATGTGAAACAAAGAAAAAAGCAAACTTAGAAAATGAGCAACCACGAGGTCAAAGATGGGGAGTTAGCTACGACTAAGAATCGTATACAGTCACCTAACCCCACGGGCCACGTGCAACGCTCGTGCTTGTCCTAATAATTGCCAGCCCCGTAGACCGTTATTTAATTAGTTAATTAGGAAAAGATGTATATAAATTTAATGATAGGTGAATGTATCTTAAACGATTTTTTTCTATATATCATCTTAAACAAATTTGATAAAATTCAATTTCTTATTAAATATTTTAAGATTAAATTTATATGTTTTTCATAGATCTGATCATATATTGTTATATCAATAAAAATATTGGCTCAATCATTCAACATTTAAAGTTTTACAAAGAAGTGTAATATAGGATGATAGTGTAAAATATTATAGGACCAATGCATTAAAATTAATATCATATATATTTAAATATAGGATGCTAAATTTATATATATGGAAAAAAAAATTCACTTCCTACTCGGCAAGTTAAATACACAGGTACGAGTGACAGAGAGTGAATCTGGCAGTGGATGTGGACATGTGCCTCAACCCCCATCCTCTGTTTGTGATTTAATTATCATGTCTTGTCTTGCACGGCCAGCTCGTGACCTTTTTAATTTGCCTTTCTTAGTTTTTACTATTTACCACACAACAAACGGGTAAAGTTTGAAAACCCACGTTTCATGTTTTTATGTTCACCGAATAAGATTAAAAAAACCCACGTTTTTCATTTTTTAACAAGTATACAGTACAGTTAAAGGACTGCTTGATTTGAATTTTTTATTTTTATTTTTAATTTTTATAAAGAAAATTTTAAAAATTATAAATTTCAGTTTTCAATTTTCATTTTCAATTTTTAGTATTTTTTTCACAAAATCTTAAAAGCTAAAAAACTAAAAATTCAAATCAAATAGTTCCTAAGCTATCTTTATCAAGGTAAGCCAGCTCATCCACATCTTTTTCTTAATTACGAGAGCATATGAAAACCGTAATTAAGTTGTCTAAAAACTTCCATTAGGCGGTGCTCAACTTTATATTTATCACTTAATTAATTAGTAGTAACATGAAAACATGAAAAAAGTCATGTACTATGTAGCATATGATTGGAAGATATGGGATTCGATCTCCAAAAGGAAAAGATATAGGATTCGTGAATTGCAACAGCAACACGGTGTGCCGTACTGTGCGAGTGCACATATAGATACTCTCATATTAGTGCACGTTCAAAAATACCTCTAATTCACATAATTATATTTTACCAAAAATTAAAGATTCAAGTATCTTAAATACATAAATCTTTTTAAACTAATTAGTCAATATATATATATAGTATTTGTTCTCTTAGAAAATATTTACATAATTTTGTGTCAAAAATGATAATTAATTAAAACTTTCTTGAAATAACAATTTTAGTATTCGAACTTTTACATTATAAATAAAACTCTCTTAAAGTTGCAGCAGCTCTCAACTTTTACATGCCTATTTAAGAAATTTTTAAGTGCTCTAAAATTAAGAATGAAACTTTAATTTATTTAATTTTTATTATTATTTCACACTTCAAATCTATAAATCATTATTGTTCTCGATCAATTTTACTATAATTTTAATTAAACCATCAAAGTGTCAAATCAGAAATTAAATTAAGCTTTCTTTTCTTGGCAAATACCTACGAATTTCGGGGTTTTTTTTGTAATAATAAACGGGCAACAAGTCCCAACCTACGAATTTCTATATTTCTTCATATAATATAGTCACTAGTATATAAAATCCAAGAAAGAAAAGATCAATTCCAATACAACTTTACTTTTGTTTTATTTTTAAATAAAGAATTTATCTAATCAATATCCTTACCTAGGAAAATAAATATTTATCTTTAAGATTTTTTTTTCAACACATAGGACTCACTATTAAGCTCAGAAAATTACCATTTTAAGAATCTTAACCATGGTTAACAAAATTCTTAAATAAATTTAATTTATATACACAGTCAATATAAAAAAATACATAAATATTCAATTATATATTATTAAATCAGTAAAAATATTTACCTCAAACACTCACTACTTTAAAAATCCTATAAAAACATAAGTACATAATTAATTTTTTTCAACTAATATATTAGGAAATAGGTATGGAGTGAAGTTGAACACACCACCCCTTAACTCATTAAGATATACAGGAATCTATTACTAGATTATAGACTTACTTGCAAGCACATAATTCAATTACAATAGCTTAAAACTCTTTCTCAAACGAGTTTATCAACATTAAACTCTTTCTATTTTTTTTAATAACTATAACTAATTTAAAACATAAGATGAGCCAATTATATATGTAAACATTTAAATTAAATAGGTGGTTACCTAATGAGCTCCTTCTGCAAGGCACCGCCCTGTTTGGTTCTCCGGTGTGATGTAGCTCCGAATCCAGTGGTAACACCATAGCTGTCGGTGCCATTGTCCATGCTGTTCATTACCCAGTCACTGCTCGCCTTAACGCCAGCCCTTGAAGACTCCGATAGCTCCACCGCCACACCCTTGTCCTGCGTCGCTATCGCCGCCACCTGCGCTATCGTCAGCGTCTCGCCGCCGAGCCGCACCACCGGCTTCCGGTACTCCTCCACCATCCTCTTCACCTCGTCCACGTGGCTCCCCATCAGAGCCTCAGCTGCAGCACCCCAGTTCAATGGGTCACGTGACGTGTCACGTGATGATGCCCCATTAGTAGCACTCAAGCAAAAAGTTGCATCATCATGATGATGAGAGCCATTGGCATGGTTCATTGCTGTTGTCTCCATTTTAATGAATAATAATAACTGTAACAACAAACAACAACAATAACACTAGGATTTTTTTTTTAAGGTAAATGGGATAGTTTTCTGAGGTGACAAACAATCAATTAAAATGCTGATGCAGCAAAGGAACAATGACTTGGGGTGCTAGAGTATATATGAGAAATTTTTTAGCTAGTGAAGGTTGGGAAATTGGTGAGAGGAAATCTTGATTTTTGGTGGAAAACTATAGATGCTTTCCTGAGGGAAAAGGGAGAGAGAATAGGGGAATTATATAATGGGAGTGTGTTGGGGCCATTTGAAATCTCATGCGTTGGTGGTTGGTAGGTGGGCATAAGGGGTGGCAGCGATGCACAAGGGGGAATGAGAGAGGGGGGTTGGTGAGAGAGTAATGGAGAACGTTGGATTTCGGTTCTCCATCGCGCGGCCCCTGTTGTGCCACGTGGCCTGTTTGCATGATGTTTTGTTGGCTCCCTCCCTTGGCAGCTGGGTGCGATGTCGCCTAGTGGAAGTAGTTGGTGATGACAAGTATACAGGCTATTAGCAAGTCAGTAGAATAGAAGATGCAATGCACACACCAGCTACAAAATGTTAGTCCTATATCTAAAATATTTATTTATCCACATGTTTATATATTCATATAGTCAATTGTTTGTTTATTTATTATCATGACTTGAGTCTAATTTCTAATTTTTTATCAGTTATTTATTTATAAGAGTAATATTATTTATAGATCATTTGTAAAATCCTGTGTCACGCGTTATTCTATTATTAGATAACATACAGCTTTGTTTAAATTCCATCTCATCAATTATAAATAAGAGTGTATGAATACGACGTCCTTTGTTTATTATAGGTTTTAGCTAGGAGATGGTTAAACCTTATAATAGAATTATTTTTCTGACAATCTTTTTTTATGTACCGGAATTAATATTTATTACTACATGAGATTCTCACTCTATGTTTCTGTATATAAATGGAAACAGAGCCACTAAGCCCCACTTAAAAAATTAATATTACTAACAAGATGATGAAATTCGTCCACCCATGGAGGCCGCGACATATACATCTCATCACAAGAGAAGTTAAGTCCAGAAAGATCTCATGAAATTTTGGATTGGAACTGCACTAACATATAGTACCAACAATTAAAATTTGTGTTATGGTAAAGGTTGACCGAATAAATGTTCAAGTTTCATGTATTGTTTTTTTTTGTCCTCTTAATTTGTTGGCTAGAAGGTATAGCAAACAGATTTAGAGACGAAAAAAAACTTATCATATCTAAATGATAATTAGGTGGAACATGTAAAGTATATGTGTAGTTGTATGCCCTGATATGATTTGTTAAATTAATTATGTTAAGCAATTCACGATCTGCTCTTAAAATTTGAGTTGGATTGATCTTATTCCGGATGGGATTTTACAATGAATCAGTTAAACTGATGTGACTAAGCTTACTGGGATAGGTTCAATTATTACTGTTATTATTATTTTTATGGAAAACATCAAAACTTCCTCCCACCCCAAATAAGTGTGTAGTTTTAATTAGGCACATGGATGGATAAAATGATTGAAGATATTTTGATTTTTTATAAATTTAACTGATGGTAAAAAGTTATCCTTGTATTTACCTCCTACAACTTGTTCGCTCTTCCACTTATACTCTCTCTTAAAATTTATACTGTCTAAATCTTCTAAATTAACACTTATTTTAAGCCAAATAAAATTTAAATAATAGACACTTATTTAAAACTATAGAAATCCAATATGAAAATCCAGGAACACTGTACAATTGCTGATTTACATATACAACAAGATAATATCCTCAAAGGGCTAAGATTGTCTTTTTTTTTTTTTTGGTCTGAAAGATTGTCTTTTTGTTGTTGGCGTCAAATAGAAATTAGTAATAATATGGGTTTCGGGCCCATTGCTCTACCGAGAAAAGAAATATTAATATTAAGAAAATAAAATTCAGGGGACTTGAACGAGGACTTCAATTCAAAATAAGAAAGATTCTTAGGCAAGGGAAAAAAAATCTTATGACTTAGTTTATCATTTAGTGTGTCCGAAATTCTATTTACTTTAAAAGGTAATAAGCAATTTTCGCTTTAACATTTTTAACCCTTTTTTCCGATAAATCTCAGCCACCCCGTTTGAACGCAGAGTTGATGATGCACTAACTACAAAGTCCAAATTTATATTTGGTGACGGCTTTGCAAAACGACGCTTTGGTTGAACACTTTTTTTTGGGGTCTTCGGTATAGAAACCTCTTTCTAAAAAAAAAAAAAACTCAGAGTAATTAATGAAATGAATTGAATTTGCAACTACCAACACCAAGTGAGATTCCACGTTGTCGGCATGTGCAACACAAACCCACAAAGCAATTGCAATTTCCACGTAAAAGCCGTAATGAGCAGCTGTACAGCGAAAATATCAAAATGGATGCATGTTATGAATTCAAAAAGATTATCAATCAATATAATGATTTGATCTATAATATAAAGACTAAAACTCGTTAGGCCTTAGATTTATAATAAGTGATAAATTAGTTTCTTAGATTTAGAAAATTTTATATTAGTTTCTCAAATCTTATAAAAAGAAACAAATTAATCCATTTGTAAAATTATCATATAAATTGTATTTGTTAACTTACTTATAGATATTGTTAACATATTTATATATACTGTAATTTTCATTGATCCTAACGTATTTCACTTCTCTAAATAAAATTATTTATACATTTTTTTTTCATTTGCTATTTCTAAGAAAAAGATTTT
Organism: Dalbergia oliveri; assembly: GCA_030441495.1. NCBI lineage: Eukaryota > Viridiplantae > Streptophyta > Magnoliopsida > Fabales > Fabaceae > Dalbergia > Dalbergia oliveri. The sequence continues at coordinate 27,542,850 of JAMLFY010000013.1, forward strand.
GACTTTAAGTTGGCATTTGTTCGCAAAATAGAGAAATGAGACAAGTTATGACTCCTGTGAAAATTAACAGTATACGTAAGTAAGTTAATATAATACATGAATATTTCTATTAAGTTTAGAATTTTTGAAGGAGGCTTCTCCCCTTTATAAAATTTGAGACTAATATGAGATTTTAAATTAAAGACTAATTTATCCACCATTATTATCCGAGGAACTAACTTGGGGTTTTAATCTAATATAAATCATTTAAGGTCATGAATGAAAATTAAGATAATGATTGGGATTGTTTGGTTTAGTTTCTAGTTTTTATTTTTAATTTTTCAGATTTTATGAAATAAATATATAATTTTTTAAAACTATAAATTTCAATTTTCAGTTTTATTTCTAATTTTTAGTATTTCCTTCACAAAATTATAAAACTGAAAAACTAAAAATGAAAACTAAAATTGAAAACTTAAATTAAACAGACCTTTAGATTTTATTGATCTTTTAAAAATATAAAAATAAAAGATAAAAATATCATTTATCACTCATAATAAATTATCTCACAATTAAATAATTATTCCGACTCATTATAAATATAAGGATAAAATAGAGAAAAAACAATTAATATTTTTTAAAATATGAAAATGATTTATATTTTGGATTAGGTAAAAAATTAAAACGATTTATAATATAAATCGGAAGGGGTATTAAATCTCAACACGAAGGGGCTAGCTAGGTTTCGCGAAATTGTACTGGTTTAATTTATGCATCAGTGATAATATTATCGTATACGGGGAATTTTTTTTAATGTTGTATTCGTTTTTCACTTTTAATTAGAACCATCATTTTACTTAACAATCATCTAAAGATTTAAAAATGATTTCGCTTATCCTTCATTATTATACATGCTAAATCATAAATTAATCAACGTGACATGAGCTTCAATGTGATCCTGCAGGTTAACAATTCATACTTTAAAACTAGTTTACTCTTGTGATTAAAATTAAAGTACATATTTTAAATATGCATTATTCAAGTTATAGACGGATGCTTCAAAACTAGAATCTCAAAGCTTTGGTTGCTAACCATTTTATGTTTCATGAATACAATACAATGACATTATATATTTACATCAATTTATATATAACGTAGGTTCTGAGGATGATCCATGCAAGCAAAAAAAGCTCACAGGAAGTCATAGTCAATGAGTCAAATAATGTAGCTTACAGTGTATTATGATGATGATGATATGCTGCTACACTGTTCCTAACTGAACAATTGCACGTGAGAAATCAACAAATCAACTCTATGCATTATAATACCGTTTTTAGTCAAATATAAGATATATATATATATATATATATATATATATATATATATATATATTTCCACACTTTCATTTATTATTCGACATAAATATTATTTATTTTTATTTTAAAATTTTCATGTTCTTATACTTTTTAGCGAAAGTTTTTAAATATTCAATTGTATAAATTTATAAGTGAAAAAAGAGGAGTACATATAATAGCTTTATGGGCATTATATATCCACAAGAAATGTCTGTGCAGAATTATTTTGACCTACTCTTAAATACTTAACTGTTTTATGGACTAACGAATTCTGAAGACTTAGAATGTTTTAGATTATTAAATGCCATGCGAGTAGGTGTAAGAATGCTATCTACTTTAAGAAAGAAACGCGCTTTTCTTTGTTGACCTAAGCAAATTAAGACCAAAATTGTTATGAGACAAGCATAAAGAAAATATATAAAGCTAAGCCAACAGAAAAATAGAAATCATAGATCGCCAAATTAATTGGTTGGAAAAATTCAATGGCAACGTTTTTTTGTTTTTACGTGCTCAATGCCAAGTCTCATTCTTACTATGGGCTCATGTAGATAATATTAATTATTTACGAAATTTTTTATTTTTTTACAAGCCTAAAAGTCATATATTTTATTTTTTTATGTTGTTTAATTATACAATTTATTACATTTTAAAGAGCTATCTCTATAATTTTTTAAAAGCCAAAACATTTTTAACTTTTCAATAAACACTTTTTAAAACACTCAAAACTAGTACTTTTATTATCTCATATCCAAATACAAAGTAGCTTATTTATAAATTATTATTTTTTGCATACAAACTTAAATAAATTATTTATTGAAACGAATCATATATCTTGTTATTAATTAATGGCTTCTCAAAAGTCAAAACGGTAGATCATTCGAGCTTAAAAAATGTACCATCCAAAATTAATTGACACTCTTTATAGGTTTCCCCAGTTCAGGCGAGTTTGAAGAAGAGATTTTAATTCATGTACCAGCTGAGGAAATCAACTACTACTACATAAGTAATTGTGGAAATTTTAACTTAAGTGACGTTATCTCATCATATGCTTCATGGTTTCATTTATTTGACCGTGTTGCTAGTGGAGATTATAAAAAAGGTCGCTGATTATCTTACGCACTTGCCTATTTATGGAGGCCCTTTCTATATCTTCCACATTAAATTAAAAAAAAAATGCTTGATGATAGTGAGCTTATCTCATATATATATATATATATATATATATATATATATATATAACCGTTAAAGACAATATTATCTATAACATATTTTTCTGAAACGGACTTACAATAGTTAGAGTGTTATTTAGCCTTTGGTAGTTGGAAAAGGATATGTTATTTGTCGGTATCATTATCTTACAATAATAGAACATGCTTTAACTCGAAAATCCCCAAGTAATAAGCCAATAGACTCGAAAATACAGATACACCATAAACCGCTCCCTTGTTAGAAATTCAATTCTCAATTATACAACCATGACACCTAACACATGCAATTAGGTAGCTAGTTAAGTTTAACCAGTGTATGAAGGTCTTGTATCAAACATAAAACCCATGTGTATGAAATCTATTCCTAAAAAAATTAATCACTATTTTTAATAATGAGAGGCTAAAAAAAATAGAAAAGAAAATTCCGTGATAAAGTATAGAAAGCGAGAGAGCATTGTGTGTAAGACTTAAAATTTTCCAACGTGTGTTATCGCGATCCACTGAATCACACCTACCACTACCATTGCGTAGTTGTTGGATTTTGGATACAAGTGCAGTGGTTGTAATAGGGCTGAACTATTTCTTAGCTCGTTGATTAGCTATTGTGAACAAGAAAAAATTATATTTTTCCCAGTTTATAAATTTAATTCGTCGCCATGATCTTATAAAGAAAAGAATAAGTGGATAACAAGTCATAATAAGCTCTACCGTCAAGTTGTAGTTTTCATTATTTGGTAAAAATTCGGACAACAAAAATTGGTAAAAATGAAAGTATATATGGCTCACTCTTCAAAAGAGTCACACGCCACAATCACTTTTTAAAATAAAATATATTTTAATTAATATCATTTGGGATAAATTTGAAAAAAATATATAATATATAATTTAATATAATAATTTTGTTAATGTGAAAAGTGAATGGGTTAGATTGATTTTGGATTAGACCAAAACAAATAGATAAAATATCAATAACAATCTACTAATAATTTGATAAAAATAATAAAAAATTAATTTTATTTATACTTCATTTCTTGAATTATTAATTTTTTATTAATGAATTAGTATGTAACTTATTTATTTAAAGTTACATTAATTATATTTTAAATTTTTACTTTTAATATTTTTTAAAATGATGGATCTTAATAAAAAAATATCTTTTTATATTTTTTGGTATAATTAGATAATTATTTTAAGTAAAAGTAAAATTATTAGAAAAAAGTGAAAAATGATCTTTTTAAGAAGCTAGAATTTTCAATTTCTGAAAAAGATTTTTTTTATAATATAAAAATATTTTAATATTATATTAAAATATAAATTAATATTACGTCTAAATATAAATCAATTTTTACTTTTTTTAAAAAAATTAACTACAAATATCAATTAAAATTTTATTTTTTGAGAAGTAAGTCCAAACAAGCTCTAAAAGCACAATGATTAAAGAGAGGGACTTAACCATTAATGGATGATAGTTTCATGCGTTCTATTGCCAAATTCAGAAAGAACACACTCAATATATATAATAACAATAATTATTTAGTGAATTTTCACTTTTACCTTTAAAATTGTAAGTGTGAGTTATTTAATACTTAAAATTAAAAAATTAACGTTTAACCCATGAAATTACAAAATATAAATTAAGTTATTAGTCCTTGAAATACAAAAAAAAAAAAAAGTCTATTAAATTTTAAATTTTGCGTCAAACTGATTTATTTATTTATTTGTAAAGATAAGTACAAATGGCTCTAAGCTCCAAGAACAGGAGTAGCCAAAAGTATCGTACGTGAAAAACAAAAGCTGTATTCACACCAAACAGCATTAATTCCTCCCCCATCAGCTAAGCATTAAACTATTTCTCCCCTTACACCAACAGTACATTTAATTTCTTATTATTGATACTTCTAAATAATTATTGTCACTCTCACTTATATTAATTATTATTTAATTTCATTAAATTACCCTTTCTTTTATATAAGACTAATATATGTAATGATTATAATATAATGTCTAATTCTAAATTAACATGGCATAACAAATACATTTGCACCATAAAATATAAGTGTAACCCTCTATTGAATTTGGCTTTTTTTTCTCTCACATTACCTAAAGAAAATAATCAAATAAAATTAATACATAATCAATATTTATTGTTTATTAGTCATTATAATGATATCAAAATTTATTATTTTTAATTTAATTAAAAATTATTTAGTTATTAAAATATTTAATATTATTTTCAATAGTTTAGTTACAAGTATTTTACATTAACTTATTTTATGTAATAATTAATATTTTATATATTGAATTATTTCCTTTAAAACTTTCTTAAGGTAATAATTACCTAAATATTTTAGAAAAAGAAAAATAATGAATAATAAGTGATAAAAAAGATAACTACTGAATCAAACTATACAATGCACATGCTATTATTTAATTTTAACATCTAATGTTTATATAATTTCAAAAGTATTAAATAAAATTATTATATTAATTTTTTTTTTTTACAATCACTTACTTTTAATGGCTTAAGAGACACACACACACGCGTATATTTGTCCTTCTCTAGTTTTTGAAATTTATTTTAAAAAAGTAAATTATATATATATATGTTATCTAATAGAAAACAAATAATATAGCCTTTATATTATTCACATATTGAAAAAAATTAACCCTTTAAAACTCTTTTTGATGCAAATAAGTAATTAATTTAACTTATAAAATTACCTCAATTTTTAATAATATCAATAAATAAAAACTATAATAAAAATTAATTGCCAATTCAATAGAAATAAACTATGGTTTCATTTTGTTTATTTACTAGTTTTTTATTTATATAAACGTTAGATGTTACAAAATATGAAAGCAATTATATGCCACAATTTATTATCATGTCATTGTTATTACTCATTTTTATTTATTATTTTCTTCAAAAAATCAACATTATTTTATTGGGATATTTTTGTCTACAAAATTTAAAGTAATTTAATATTTGAATTAAATCATTATAATAAATAAATTATTAATACTTATAATATCTAGTAATTATGTGAATATTAAAAATAAGATAAATAATAAATATTTTTATGTAGTTAAACTAATTTTTAATTAAATTTATAATAATAACTTTTGATAATATGATGAATTATCTTATGTTAAGTATGCTTTTAATTAAAATAAAAGAGAAATAATTTGATAAAACTAAAAAATAATTAATATAAATAGAAGTGAACAGTCATTTAAGCTAACAGCCACCCCATTATTGATTAGGGAATTCTAATAGTACACAATTAAATTTCGCATGCATTGCACTGGCTCTTTACTAGTACAAATGTACAATTTACATTCTTGCGTCACAATCTCACACCAGCTTTGTGTTTAATCAATCACGTGCACATTTTTTTTTTCCATCAATAACTTTTACTCTGTATATATTATTAAATGCAACAATAATACATTATCATGTAATTAATTAAATATAAACGATATAAAAATCAATTAAAAAGTTATATATTATTAATTACTTATATCACAGCAATAACCAGTTAATATCATACTATGAGATATTTATTTTGGGTATATTTAATTATTTTCATAAATAAATAGTTAGGATGATATGTTTTATATTTGTTATAAATTTTATAAAATTTTTTCTGGACTAATTATTCTATAAAAAAATATTTTCCTATGATTTAGTGAAATATCATTCCAAATTGAAGGGAAAAAACATTCATATCACTTGGGAATCACAATTATTAAGTACAATTACTAAAATATTCCTCAATTATTTGATTTTTTTTACAATTATTTAACCTAAAGGTATTTTAAAAATTATGACATATATTCTCAAGAATATAGATTATAAAATAAACAAATTTTAAATTTATCTCAAAAATCTTAATAAATAATTCTATAAATATTTAATACTAAATAAATAATTTTTTAAAAATATTCAGAAATAATATTCTTAAAAATATCATTCCCAAATCCTAAAATATAATTTGAAGCCTCGAAACAACCGTCTTTTAGTTATAAAATAACAAGTTATTGGTTGCGTCTGGGGAGTGCCATTTTAACACACGCCGGGATAAGGTGTGAATGTGATCATGTGGGTGGGCTGGGTCAGTGTACAGTCCAGTTTAATTTGTCAGCAGCACCAAGCTCATTTCAGAGAGCTAAATTAAGACTGGCCAGAAAACAAAAAGAAAACCAAATCAAGCTCATAGTACAATTAACAAACGACCAAGAAACCCACTTACATCATAATCAGATGACGATGATGATGATAATACTTAAAATGACCAAACCATGATGATAATATTAATAATAATAACACATAAAATGAACAAGCAAAGCGTGAATCAATTTATCATTGCAACTTTAATTAAGTTAGGAAAAGAAGGGGCCTCACAAAATTTCAAGATTCACGAGTGCTGTTCAGTTCACCCATCACCGCCAATTCAGAATAACTAGTGACTTCCCCATGTTAGAATCACCTACCACTGATTCCATTTTGTCAAAGCATCAATCACCTAACCATGACTCGTTCTATACTTGTAACCATATGCCTTATTGTAGACGAAGTTAACCAAATAACAAATAATATATTGTTTAATTAGTGGTTTGGTAGGCACAATACTTCTTTTTAGGGTTTGCACCTAATTTTAAAAGGCACTTGTGTGAAGTGGTTTGGTAGATATAAGCATTATTCTAATTTATTTATAAACTTCAGTTTAAGCTCATTTTTTCCTTTTCAGAGTTGATTGTTGTGAAATAAAAGCAATATTAGTAGCACTATGTGATGTCACTGATGACCAAATGTCAGGATGTCTAGTAACATTTTTGTGAAAAAAAAATTGCTAATTCTTCTGCATGATTTTTTTTTCCAAAAAAAGGTGGTTGGTAAAGTCTTAAAAAGGAATGGCCATTAACACTGATTTTTTTTAATGTACAATTACTTGACTAGTTATATATAACACCCAAATCAATCATTTTAAAAACGAGCAACAATAAACATGCCAAAATTTTCAACGCAAAATAAAGCCTTTCCAAGAAATTGAAAACAATTTCGTACTTGATAGTTGATAATCTCCTTGCGTGTATCATACCTCCATCATTGGTTCGTTGGCTAAGTTATGTTCTGGGCCACTAAGGGCTTGCACCAAATGCTTGGCAGGCCCATAATATACTGTGGGTACCCAAGAGATTGTTGTGGATTCTTTCAATATATCGCATTGGGTGTTCATTTTTATGTCTTCTTTTTATTTTTTAATATAAAAAACCCATTATTCTAGAACATGATGTGAACTATTCAAATTTGATATATCTAACTTTGTGTATGTAGCATTTTACGCCATTATATGTAAGGGAAAAAGGTTGAGATTGATTTTTCTTTTGGTCGTATATACTTGATTTTTCAACTTGCAATTGAAAGTGTTTTTTTTTCCCGAGCGTGAGGTTCCTTTGAAACCTGAACTACAACTTTAAATAATAAAATTAAAATATATACTATATAGATATGATATACGACTATATAAGCGTGGGTAAATATTTACATTTTTATAAATTATAAGGTCAATATATCGTATATATTTCTATGTAAGAGGTGGTATTGTGTTTGTTCACAAAAGTGATGAGCATATAACATCTATGTATATAATCACACTTCTTAGAAACACAGAAAATTAACTTGTGAAAAGAGCAAAGACTGAGTGAAGTTTGGTTAGCCTTGTGAAATTTTGTTGTTAGAATGAGAAATGATGTAGCATCATTTTGAGTCATTAAATAAATAAATGGATCATATTATTTTATTTCATCTTATAACTACTATGATTTCTTTCAAGAATTCTATTAATATTTTTCTGATCATATAGCATTACTCTTTTGCTATATGCCCAAATTATGGTCCCGAGTGAACATGGCTTTTCATATTTTCATACACTAATCAAAACCAAGTGTCATGCATTGCATTGCTTCAACGTGCGGGATATTGGCTGTAACTTTGTCACAAGAATCAGTTTACTTTGACTGCCATGCGAGTACCTCCTTCGTATATCCAATGAAACAGTGTTTTGGACGTTTCTCTCTTGTTTTATTCGTCTCTCAAAATAAACAATTCGGTTACTTTCTCTACCATAACGTACATATATAATTATATATACAACTTATTATATGGTTATACACAGAACAAATGTTATATTTGTTAATGGTCAGAAGAAAAAATGGCATTCCTTATTACATTACTCGGAATCATATGCTTTGGAATTGGTATTCCTATTGGTCTTTTCTTGGGGTATTTTCTCTTCGTTTATTTTGAGCCTCGAGATGTAAAGGTAATCAATTCCTCTATTCATCATTTCTCTGCCAAGAGAGCTCAATCCTCTATCTTCGAAGCTAATTAACTTTCATGTATGATCATTTATAGAATTGCCATATATATATATATACATTGTGTTATATCTATCACATGCTTAGTAGCTTAATGAATATATATGCATTATTCAGTATCACTATGTTGTTTCTCTTCTTGAATTTATATCAAGATCATAATGGTGCTGCATTTTGGCATGAATTTATTCTAAACTTAATGCTCATAACCAGAATTATATCCTATGAGTAACGCTACATAGCCATAATTACATCAGAACTATTGGCATGAATTTATCCTAAATGAAAGTTGTTAATGTTACTCATATATGATATGCAGGATCCAATTATCAGAAATCTTCGTGATTTGGATACAAGCTATGTGCTTGATGTTCTTCTCCCTGATGTACCTGCGTGGACAAAGCATCCTGATTATGATCGAGTAAGAGCTGAACTTTATATTTCTATAATTTATTATTCTTCTTATTATTATTTCTATTGGTCTTGAATTTCTCTGTATCATGGTGCAGATTGATTGGATGAACAAGTTCATATCAGATATTTGGCCCTGTGCTAATAAGGTTACTTCATTGAACATCATATAAGATTATAAGAATTAACAATTTTTCTTCTGGTTGTTAATAGTTACAAGCTTCTGCAGGCAATATGCAATATCATAAGAAAGATCACTGAGTCCATTATTTCGGATTACATTGGCAAGTTTACCATAAAGTCTGCAGAGTTTAAGAGTCTAACTCTTGGAACTCTATCGCCAATAATCAATGGTACGTCTATTCCAAAAAAAGTCCAAGCCAATTTCATAGCAACTGAAGTTTGAATAGTCAAAATGTAATATCTACATAGACTTTCTTTTTCTTTTTTGCTCTTTGCAATGTATATGAATCCTGAATCTCCTTTATTTCTCTCTTATTAGTTTAGTATAGTTATTTTTATGTCTTGTTCATCAATTTGGCAGGTATCAAGGTGCTTGAAAATTATGAAACTGGACTTGTATTTGAGCCTGTAGTTAAGTGGGCTGGAAATCCTGACATAACTCTGGTGTTGAGATTGTTATGGCTTCCAATTACAATGCAGGTCAGATAGAGTTTTCAGGCCAAGATTGTTATGGCATAAGGCATTGTTTAAATCATTTGAATATTTGAGGTGTTGTTTGATCTAATTATTTAAAGTAAACGTGATAGGGACCCCAGTTCTTTAGTTTAACATGTTCATCATTTTTTTATGATGATATATTGTCATGTGAAGCTTACTTATGTTTATAAATTTTGAATCAGTCTATTTGTTACAAATACCTATTAGTTTAGAGTTGTTTCCTACATATTTTAATGTAATCTGCATATGCTTGTACCCAGCTGGTAGATGTACAAACATTTGCGACACTCCGCATAATTTTAAGGCCACTGTTGCCGACATTCCCATGTTTTGGAAGTATAGTTGTGTCTCTGCTAGAGAAGGTAAATACCAGAACAGTGAGAAACTTTACAGAATTAATATATTTAGAGTAATGTTATTTGCACATCAAAAAGTGGACATTTACATAGAGAAAGAAAGATATAATATATTTGGGAAAAATGTTATTTGTATTCAAGGAGTATGAGATTTGCCGACTTACACCACATTCACCATTGGATAAGATGTCCACATCTCATCCAATGGTGAATCGTGAGTCAATTTGTATCCTACATTCTATAAGGACAAATAACACAACTCTTTATTTGGTGGTGGTGGGGCCAAAGATTTGTATCTCTCTTTAGAGTGCCTACTAACTTTAATGTCCATTTTTTATGTATAGATAATATTACTATACTACTATATGTATAGTAGCTTTGATTTGTGAATCATATTTATCAGGGTCATGACTCTAATGCATTTTATACAGCCACATGTTGACTTTGGGCTGAAGTTCATGGGATTGGATATTATGGCAATTCCTGGTTTACATCAATATATTCAGGTGCTTTCCCTTTATGTCTATGATCACAGGTTCAATATAGCTATGTAGGTAATCTACGCAGACTATAGCTATGGTTTGCTTTTAAAAAAATTAAAAAGTCTTACTCAATATCTTTCCACAAAAATCCTTAAACATGTTGAATACATTTAACTTTTCACACTAGCTAGATCATTAAATAGTGTCATATATGCTGTGTAGATTTATTGCTTCCAATAAATGATTTTTATTTTTTAATACTCATTTGTCAGTGCAGAATTTCTATAGTGAGATGTAGGCTGAGAAAGGCATTTGAAGGTATTACAATTACAACAATGATATAGTGAATTAGGCTTATGCCTTTCCCTATCTTTTTCTCTTCACACCTACCTTAAGTTTAGATGTACATAGCACTTTCATTATAACTTGGGAGAAGAAAATTTTAAGTAGTCAATGCATGAGAGGAAGAAGATTTTTCTTTATTTTAAGTAGTCAATGCATGAGAGGAAGAAGATTTTTCTTTTCTTTTTTTTTTTATATTATACTTTCAAATAACACTAAATATAAATGTTCCTGTAACTGCAGGAAACCATAGAAAAACAAGTAGCAAGCTTGTATATGTGGCCTCATACTATTGAAGTACCAGTTCTTGATGGTTCAGTGTGAGTCCCAAAATGACACTAGTTAGTAAGCAAAGCATGCACATGCTGTAATTAGGTACATAGGCTGTAGTTTTTTTTCCAAACCATTTGGCCTTTTTTGCTGTAATAAAAAGTTCTGCAATCCAAGAGCAATGCTATACATCTTAAAAAAAAAAATACATTTAGAATCTTTGACCAAGAGTATGATAGTTGTTGAATTGAATATGTAGTGGTGGAGTTCGATTATTCATTAAAGAATTAATAATCTTATCACACCATTCTGGTTAAACAAATTTTGACTTTGTTATTTTTGTTATTTCAAAGGCCTAATAAGAAAATGTGATTGACCTTTTTGATTTTATTGATTTATTCATGTACTACAGAGGGGCTACAAAAAGGCCTGTTGGCATATTATATGTGAGGATTGTGAGGGCACTCAAACTCTTGAAAATGGATATCTTAGGGACTTCTGATCCTTATGTTAAACTAAGCTTAAGTGGGGATGGGCTCCCATCAAAGGAAACGTCTATACAGATGAAAAACCTGAACCCTGAGTGGAATGAGGAGTTCAAGCTTGCAGTCAACGACCCTCAGTCTGAAGTTCTTCAGCTTCATGTATATGATTGGGAAAAGGTTCATTACTTTCTTTTAATTAATTTTGCGTAGGGGGTCTATATGTTGATATGTGAAAAATTAATCTTCATAACCCACACCAGTATTTTGATTTGGTTTTCAAAAAGAAACTAACTAAAATGTTGTATGATCAAAAAGTGCTATAGAGTTAAAAATTTTGTCAAAATTTAGTTGCCAAATAATCTGACATATAGTTGTTAACCCTTTGATGAATAAATGATTTTGTATGTATTAATTCTGTTGATTTAATAGGTTGGGATACATGACAAGTTGGGAATGCAAGTAGTTCCACTGAGATTGCTTACCCCACATGAGACCAAAGAATTCACACTAAATTTGGTCAAGGACACAAATCCTAATGATCATCAAAACAGAAAATTCAGAGGGCAACTTGTGGTCAAGTTAACATTCAATCCTTTCAGGGATGATAGCGATCATTTTAGTGAGGATTTGAAGGGTTATGAGGCAAAGCCACAAGAAGGGTGTGATCAGAATGTGTCATGCCACGGTTCTGGCCTGCTTATAGTTACAGTCCGAAGTGCTGAGGATGTTGAGGGAAAGCATCATAACAACCCTTATGCTTTGATCACTTGTAAAGGAGAACAGAAGAAAACAAAGGTGGAAATTCACATTGACATGCTTTAATTAAAGTTGATCTTAGCTTTACTATGAATTAATTCTGTTAAAAGTTTTTGAACACATAATTATTAATTTAACTTTTGACTCAATTTTTTTTCCTCAGATGATGAAGAAAACCAGGAACCCAAGTTGGAATGAGGAGTTCCAATTCTTGCTTGAAAAGGCTCCCTTAAAGGAAAAGCTTCATATTGAAGTCATGAGCAAGAGCAAGAGGAAATGGTTGAGTCTCAGACCAAAGGTTAGTGATATGTACACCAATTCTCTAAACATCATCAGGTATTTCTAACTAATGATTTAAGTTGTATTATTGATGGATTTTCCTATGAAAAAAGTATGAGGAATCAATTGTTAATAACTGGAATAATTTTACTAGTGAATCGGATAAAAAAAATTCACATCATTATTAATATAGATTTTTTTCCGCTGCTATATCTACAATAGATTAACTATAAATGTTATTAAAATATCTAATTATTATTTATACATTAATTTCCAAGTGTCCAAAATGATGTTTACAATTTAGATTTAAAACATATTTTTCAGTATTTTTAAAGTAGACCTTTTTTGTTTTATAGGAATCACTAGGTTATGTGGAGATCAATCTTGAAGATGTATTCCACAATGGGCGCATCAAAGAAAAGTACGATCTGATAAAGTCTAGAGAAGGGGTCATACATGTTGATATAAAGTGGAAGGTGATATGATACTATTACTACACGAGGCCTTGTAGAATAATTAGGCTCCAATATTTTCTCGATTTTTCACAATTTATATTAGTATTATGAAATATTAATTCCAATTACTTCCTGTCTCAATTTTTTTTTTTTGTTTTCAAGATCAAAAGCCGAATAAGGAAAAAATAGTTTAGTGAATAATGTTTAAGGTTAGATAAACCTACACAATTATTAACCATTCAAAATTGTCTGATTATTTTTACCACTTACATTTTATCATACATTCAAATGATTTCTAAAGATTTCTATTATGACATTTTTCATTGAACGTTTTTTCAAATAATTTAAGTGGCATCTGTTTGTCACACAAACAAATTGTTATCAAATTAAATTAAACTAAGAGCCCATTTGGATAGATAGGCTTATGACATATTTTAACTTTTGGATTATCAAAAGTCACATTGTTAGTGTTTGGATCAAAGTGAAATAATAAATTTTAGGGTAAATTACCCTTGGTTCTTCTAAGATTTGTGAAAATATAACTCACATCCCTAATTGTTCACTTACACTCAGGCCTTTTGTTTATCAAATTTTAAGTATTTATATTAAGTCATACTTCGTTCACATAACACTGTTAATAAACTTAACATAATGACATTTTTATAATATTAACAATTCTTAATTAATAAAATTATAAAAATATCTTTACCCACTCTATTAAGTTTAAGGGTATTTTTATAATTTTATTAATTAGAAATTGTTAATATCATAAAAATATCATTATGTTAAATTTACTAATAGTGTTCTATGAATGAGTAGTGATTATAATATAAATACTTAAAATTTGACAAACAAAAGAGATGTGAGTGTAAACAACAATTAAAGGAGATGTGAGTTGCATTTTCACGAATTAGAGAAGTGAGCTAATTTACCTAAATTTTAACTTTTCGAAAAGTTGTTTATCAACTTCTTTGTAAGTTAAAATAATCTGCTTTTACTCCCCAAAAAGTTGTATTCTCTTTTTCTGTTGGTTTTTTTTTTAATCTTATTTTATTTTATTCAACGTGTTTATACTTTTCAATGATACTTTTTGTTCCCTCTAAATATTATATCATCGCATGTCTTTGCTTGATTATTTGTGTCACAAGAGAAATGCTTTAGAAATAAGTATACTTGTAGTTGGACCATAAGTTTATTATAACTTTATTCACACTGATTTGTACTATTCTTTTTAAATAAATAAATTATAAAATAAAACGAATAAAATTTCAATTAAATATTTTGACATAACATCAATTTTAAAGGTAAGAACAATAAGTTAAATATTCTAACTACATCAATTAAAATATATTTTTTTTGAAGAATTTAATTTGAATATCCTGATAGTATAAAAATATTTTATCCTATTATTCAATAAAATCTTCATATATATATATATGAATTTTGAAGTAGTGTGGAAGAGTCAAATACGTTTTACAAATATAATAATATGCGATTGGATAATTGTGTAAAAAAAATTATAATATTAATGTATCAAAATTAAACTCTTTTAAAAATAAAAATTATTATAATAAATTTATTTACAATTCTTTTATAAATATTCAACCTATAAAATTAAATATTTTCTCTATAAATAAAAGCACTTTTAGAGTTATATAACCACACATTACTAACTCAAAATAAACACTCATTTTCAGAATAATCAAACACAAATTAATTTTTACATAAATTATTTTTCATATAAGATCTTTTTTCATAAGTAATTTTTACATAATGCCTTAATTAAGTCATTTATCCAAACAAGTACGAAGTAAACATTACCAGAAGAGTTTTTTATTGAAAAAAATAAGCAACTAAATCATTTATGTAGTTTTCTTTGGTTTTTCTTATGCATATCACGACATCTTAGGCTAAGCCCTCATAAGACAATCTTATTCTTAGCCAAACATTGACAGTGATGTTAAAGAGCCAAAGCCAACTTGGAAACGAGAGGGAAAAAGAAAATCCAGCTTTTGTTTGGTCATCCAAGGAAGAAACGGACAAAAACAATAAGTTCAATAACACGCATTTGGGCCACAGCTACATGCCGTTATCTCATCCATTTGACCCAAAATATCTCTCAACGAGATCTTTTTTACCCATGCCAATTCCAATCATCCTCAATTTCTGAACAAAAACATAAAGTAAAATCAACTGCAATTTACTTCGTATATACAATTTTTTTTTCTTTCTAAACCATAATATTGTTAGTCTAATCGATTTCAATAAATCCCACTCGAATTAAGTGGATTCATTTTAGGCTAAAACTCTTTCATAAAATTTACGCTCAAAACCATAATATTGTTGTTTTAAGTATTGAGCTTATGAAAGCGTAAAACGTAGATAAAGTCTCAAGTTTGAATTATGAGTATGCAATTCAGTCGAGTTGAGCAGAATTGTCTCAAGAGAGATATATGTTGTTTAGACCAAAATTCAAAATAATAATTACCGAATAATTTCATCCATCTAATAATCCAATCCGAAAATATTCAAATACTTTGCCAAAATCTGAAATATCTCTACAAATTACGGGTTAGCTTTGGTCCCGAAATTATAAATATACTTTATTTTAGTTTTTAAAATTTTAAAATTAATTTTTAATCCCTAAAATTTTATTTAATATATCATTTTAACTTATTAAAATGAAATACACTTATAATTTCACAACATGAATCTTTAAAATATCTCATACACAGGGTCTTATTGGTAAATAGGTTATACCATTACCCTTATCTGCATTCTCACCGTTCCTTTCCCTCCCATAAATATCTCATTCGTCAATCCTCTCTCACTCTCGAGCCTCCTTCAGATCCTGCATTATTACATAAACCCTCTTTCTCGCTTCTCCTCTCTTTGTTCCCAACCAGCCTTATCCATAAACCTTAGCCATGTCTACCACTGCGGCAGCTTCTCTAGCACTTCCAACCCTAACACTCCGAACGCGACAACCTCTTTCTTCACTACCACAATGCTTCTCTTCCCTCTCCTTCAACACTAAGCCCAAACCCACTTCCATTTCCGCTACTTTCCTTCGTTTTCGTCCAACGTTGTTGTCGTCACGGTTCGTGTCCAATGTTGCGCTGTCCTCAGAGTTCGACCAGGACGAGGAGATACTCAGCGAAGGAGACGAGCGTAGCTTCTCACCAGAATCCAAGCTCTTCGTTGGGAACCTTCCTTTCAGCGTTGACAGTGCACAGCTCGCTGAGCTCTTCGAAAGTGCTGGAACCGTTGAAGTCGTTGAGGTGAGTGTGATTTTTTTTTTTTTTTGGTTTCTTCGCAAAGTTTGGTTTTTGATGATTGATTTGGGTACCCTTTGAGGATAGTTTTGTTGAAATGATGTTTTGGAATTACCCATTTTGTTATGATGGAATTGGATTTTCCAGGGCTCGCAAATTGTTTTGCATACGGATATATATATATATTCTCTGCATGCAGAAATAAAGTTTGGATTTTTATGCTTGAATCGGGTACCCTTTGAGGAGAATTTTGTTGAAATGATGGTCTTTGGATTGCCTGTTTTTTTATGATGGAAATTAATTTTCTAGGGCTGGAAAATTGGGTATGCCATAATAACAAACTGTTGAAGCTGAAAAATGAACTCATCTATGTTGAATCTACAAGTGATGTTTTATATACGAGTCTGCTACACAGAGAGCTTAACTGACTTTGCTAACTGCATGAGAGGTTGTACACGACATGCTATAACAGAATAAGTTGAATAACAGAACTAACTTGATTGTGCTGTCTGTATTAGCACTTTTTTTTTCTGATGTTGGAATTTTTGACAGGTGATTTATGATAAGACAACTGGAAGAAGCAGAGGGTTTGGTTTTGTGACCATGTCGTCGGCTGAGGAAGCTGAAGCAGCTACTCAACAATTCAATGGCTATGTGAGTTGGTGGTGTCTTGTTTGATGATAATACAACATAGTATTTGTGGTCCTGCTTCATTTATGTTTCAGAAAGTTGGAACTTTTTTGACTTCTTGTTGTTTCTGATTATGACCTGTTTAGTGAAGTTAGCTTTGACATCATTTAACAGTGTTAGCGTCTGTTTGTATTAGCTCATTTTGTGTTCAAAATAGCTTATAATCCAAACATGCTGTTTTTTGACATTTGAATTTGTCTGTTATTGTATTGATGTATTCTATATGGTACTTCGATTATTCTGTTTGTCAGTTATCGCTTCTAACAGAATATTTGTTGGAAATTTGCAGGAACTAGATGGAAGGCCATTGAGAGTGAATTGTGGACCACCTCCTGCTCGGAATGAGAGTTCTCGTTTCAGATCTCCTGGCAGAGGTGGTTTTTCTTCAGATAATGATAACCGTGTTCATGTAGGTAATCTTGCATGGGGTGTTGACCACTTAGCACTTGAGTCATTATTCCGTGAACAAGGAAAGGTTTTGGAAGCCAAGGTAATCTATGACAGGGAAAGTGGAAGATCAAGGGGCTTTGGATTTGTGACTTATAGTAGCCCTGAAGAGGTTAACAGTGCTATTGAGTCCTTGGATGGTGTGGTAAGCATCCCAATGCTTCCCTTCTGCAAAGTGGACAAATTAAAATATTGCAGTTCAATTTTTATGCCATGTTTTATTATGTTTTGGGATCTTTGTAAATAAGGTAGTGCTTTTTCTTTTCAGAATTCACATATTGAATTTAGTTGCATATGAACATGATTTTTGATAAATCATTGGAATCTCATTAGTGCAAGAATTTTCATGAATGTGCAAGAATTTTAATCATTGGAAAATTTTAATCATTGGAATCATTTCTTCACATTTTACTTGATAAAAACTTTATTATCTTACTGGAATATTCATTACTGTTTGAAAATATATGTGTTTGGCTGTCATGCCCGAAAATATCTATTTATTAAACACAAATTACAATTTGATGAGTTAGGATTTGTCAATTTTGTATTTGATAGGCACAACGGGTATACAGTTTGATTATTTGCTATTATTGGTTGCAGGATTTGAATGGCAGAGCTATTAGAGTTTCATTAGCCGACTCTAAGCCCAAGCGCCAATTTTGAGGATTCAACCTTTCATCTATGCTCGATCAAGAGAGGAATTCGGTACTATTTTGTACCTTTTTTATGTATGTTTTGTGTTCAAATGCAACGATGGCATGGAATTATGGTGTTTATTTAACACTGTAATTCATTTCCTCATGAATCTATGCATTGAGATTAATGCTTTAAGCTTTTGGTATCATCTGATGAACACCTTAACAGGTAGTCTGGGAGTTAAATGGCTGCAACTCATTGATGTTCAAACAGCTTGTGAAAAAAATGCATTCCATGCATTGTGGCTGCATCTACGCACAGCAGCAACATCTGACAGGCTTCTTCTTGGAGAAGAGCTGATGAGTGTCTCTTAGATTTTGATGCATGCTCCAAGTTTGCTGGTTGTCATTGGAAACTAAATTGTAGTCCTTATTTCACCCCTCTTTGTTATATTAATAGATGACTCGATATTTATTGGTTACTTATCTCCAACTCTGCAATGATGTGCAAGAATTTAACTAATGTGAGTGTGCCTGGAAAATCAGCAACTGCAAATTCATTTCTTTGGCTTTATAGATGACATAGAATTGTGTGATTTGTGTACTTTTGATAACCACTTTTTTGGCTTCATGTTGTGTTGGGGTAATTGGCGTAGAATTCCTTCTTGATCACTGTATTTTACTAATTCTTGTCACCTAGATGAAGAGCATTTAATTGACTAAAATCATCAAGTGATGGAGAATTGAAGATAATAGTTTCTTCTCAAGGATTTTTCGAAAGTTTATTGGGATTCTTTTTCCTTTCTTCCTCGTATATTTATGTGAAATTTTCTCCTACTCGGTTCTGTTGTGTAGTTGCATTTTCAACTTTGTTTAAAGGCTGAATCCCTTGTAGGCGTGGCGTTGATGAATATATCTAAAACTTCAGAGCCAACTACACTTAGATTTTTATTAACTCACTTTAGCTCCTTAATACAAAATCAAGTTTTGCCTCATTGGGTAAGAGTGACTAAATGGGATTGGTAATATGAATCAGATGATGTTATATTGTCTTACTCTGAATTATATAATTATATAATAAACATTAAAATCCAAGTAATGCGTTGTAGTTTATACATGGATGCCGCACATTAGTCCAATTTTGTAGTTTGTACGTGCAACACATACACCATTGGATCTAGACTAATACTTTATAATAATAACTAGATTTATCCTTCATCATATTAATAACAAAAACAATAATGCTTTTTGGAGGTCATGCATCCTTGGCATTTACCTGTGATTGCTACAACGGCTTTTTATCATTCTGTCTACGGGTAGTTGAGGTATATGGTGCATGCACATCTTTGTCTTCAATGCTGCCAGTCTACCACCCTTGCAATTTGCTCCATCACCATTAATCTGCATCTTCATATTCATTCACCATTCACATTATAACACCTTTGGCCCGAGTCACGGTTATTCTGCCTAGCCCTATAAGTCCTCCTCTCAATGTGGTTAATGGTATTTGGTAGGAGGATTGATTGAGCTGAAAAGTCAAGAAAATATTAACCTCAATTTTAAGAGAATTTGTGAATGAAATTGAGTCAAAACAGCTTGATAACCAAAGTCACCATCTTTTTAAAAGCTCAACATCTTGATTTGACTTGATTTATTTTGAAGAATTTTGCCTTCATCATCAGCAATTCAGCTTCATCTCCAGCTCATAGTAACATGAAACTTGAGAAAAATAAGAAGGAAGAACGCAATGAAAAGTGAATGAAAATTAGGAGGAGAAGCAGTGAAAATGTCTAAGAAGTGAGAAGTTACGGAAAATATATGATAAATGAAGATAATTAGAATAATCACGCAAAAATTAATTTCATGGAAAAAAATAAAATAATGTTACAAGTCATTATATTTATTGGATTCAATCTATAAGTTCCTAATTTTAATCAGTAACTGTCCCAGCACAGTGCAGTACATGCAGTTGAGAGGAGGGTGGATGAATTTGCTTGGAGCTTGTCTCTAACCGTTAGCAGCATGATATTAATAGTTGTGACATCAATCTCTGTGTTTCTGTTGGATAATGTTCTCAAGGTCCTTAAAATCTCTGCAAAGTCATAATAGAAAAAGAGCTTATTATGCAATGCAATTCTGAAGTTTGATGCTCTTCCTCTATCCCTTCAGAGGAGCATTCTATTCTACATATGAATAGGCCCCATGTCACTCTGAAAGCTTCAAATGCTATATGCAGTATGAACAACTGTGACATGATCTCAATTTTGTCTAATAGATAATCTTCTAATTACTCTATTTTTCTGACTTATTCTCACACAATTGAGTAAAGTTATTTGTACATAATAGTGGACATCATAAAAAGAGACACAAAACCTTGGCCCCAACTGTTATTACTAAATGTTTTTTTTTCAGTGTCTCTTTCTAATGTCCACTTTCTGATGTATAAATAACATTACTCGACATTTGGAACAATAACAGAAGCCAGCATAGTGGAGGAGAAATAAGCAAAGTGTTTTACCAAAAGAAAAGAATGAGGACTGCTCCATCACCCATCTTTTGGTTTTGTTCAGTGTTTAGGACAACTTTGAGATTCAGGAGATTCATGTCAAAGAATTTGTGGTACATGTCAAATACTCTTAATCTTTCTACTTCTATTCTATCAATTGAACTTGAATGTGCTATTTTTATATTTTTCAGTGATACTTTTCCCCACTTTGCACCACAAAGTTTTGCATGGCTATAGAAAACGGAAGAAGTAGATATAAAGAGATTTTTGGTGGCTCTCTGTCATTCAATGTCATGTATGTTTCATTTCCTTCACTATTTTCATCCTTTTATCTCATCAGAAAAAGTAACTTCCATATATGACCATGAAAGTCAAGGAGAGAAGACTTTTGAGTCCCTCCTAAGCTTTTAGCAGTGCCAAATTCACAGGTTTTTCCTGTAAAGATTAGTGTACTTAGTAGCCTATGAACACTATAAGTTGTGCTACTTTTTTGTCACATGATTTTTGGGAGATACGGTACGGATATTTTTGCTTCATAAATTTTTTTTTTTTTTCTGTGGTTGAGATCTTAAGTCAAATCTCTTTCGTGGCAGTCAATACACATGTATATATATGGTGGTTTCTCATGTCTCCTTGCAGGGTGAAGCTCACAAGCTGAACTAGACAAGAGAACTATGTCTTCTGGTAGATCAAGATCTGTAAGGTTTGCATGTTCTACCCTTTTGTTAGTGTTGCAAATTTGCACCTAGTTCAGAATTAATTGAGTGTAACTTATGTCAGTGCCTCTATTTACTACTGCATCTTATAGAACATTTATCAATTGAACAATACTATGAAGCCTGACATTTTCTATTAGAATTGAACCGTCTAAGTTAGGTGTCATTGTTGTCGGTGGACTCCTCATAATTTTTATTTTTCACCACTGATTGCTGTATTCCCATTCCACTATCCTAAAATCTTACACATCGTTCTGATACATCATATTCTGGCCGAAATTCTCATTGTGTGGCATTTTGTTATCAATTTATCTAATTACTATTTTTGAGGACTTGGCAGGCTATATTATCACTACCCTTTGGTTTAGTCTTAGTGCTAAAATTCATGATTACATGTGCATCCAGGTTTCATGATGATCTTGAGACAGAGAAGTTAACAGAAACCAAAGAAAGTAGTCACTTGTCCATGGAGGACTATAAGATAACGAGTGCGAAACAGAAGCTTAGGAAGGGTGCCATAGGCAAGTCAGTGGAGGGAAGAGAACTTTCCAGGGTCTTTTCTGAGGATTTTGATGCAGCAGAGATGTTGATATTGGATCCTAGGGGTCCTAGAGTGGATAGATGGAACAAAATCTTCTTAGTAGCATGCTTGATTTCATTGTTTGTGGATCCTCTATTCTTTTACTTACCAGTGGCTAAGAAAGACAAGTGCATTGATATGTCTACGGGTCTTGAAGTGTCCCTTACCATTATTCGGTCAATGGTTGATGCATTTTACATTGTTCAAATTTATGTTCGGTTCCAAACTGCTTATATTGCTCCTTCCTCTCGTGTTTCTGGTAGAGGAGAGCTGATCATAGACTCATCCAAGATTGCATCAAATTACCTGCATAGGGACTTTTTGCTTGATCTAGTGGCTGCACAGCCTCTTCCACAAGTATGTTCCTGATATCTAATTTGTATTTATTATCTTCACTAAGCACAAAAATTATGAATAGTTGTAATGGTGGAAAAAAGAAGGGGTGAGTTAGTTCTTATAAAACCATCTACTTTGTGCTATGATAAAAAAAATGATATTCTACTTCTTAGTTGTGCCATTGGCTGCATTTCTCAGGGTCGTTTCTTAACTAAATTGATCTTGCAGTTCAAAATGCTGTTGTGTTTCTTCTTCTGCAACTTACAATAATTTCATATGAATGTCAGGTGTTGATTTGGGCAGTAATTCCAAATCTAAAGGGGTCACAAATGTTTGCTTCAAGGCATGTTCTGCGCCTTGTTACCATTTTTCAATACCTCTTGAGGCTGTATCTTATTTATCCTCTATCACATGAAATCATAAAGGCAAAAGGAGTAATGATGGAAAAAGCTTGGGCTGGGGCAGCATATAATTTGATGCTCTATATGCTGGCAAGTCATGTGAGTCACTGTTCCAAATAATTCTCTGCATTAGAAATTGGGATGCGCCTAGTAATAATAGCTTTCTATTTTTAATGTATTAACACATTTTTTTTCATGTGTTTATCATATATATATATATATTTATTGTTTGGTTCAGTTCTTAATTGTTTCTCTATTTCTAAAAGGTTTTAGGATCCTCTTGGTATCTATTATCAATTGAAAGGCAAGATGAATGTTGGAAGAATGCTTGTACTCTTCAGTTTCCAGATTGCAAGTATCATTATCTTGAATGTCAAAGCATAGGTGATCCAGATAGGACTGCTTGGTTTAAATCAAGCAATATCTCAGATCTATGTGATCAGAACAGTGATTTCTTTCAGTATGGCATTTTTGCTGATGCTTTGACTTTGGAGATTACGGCCTCGAAATTCTTCAACAAATACTATTACTGCCTTTGGTGGGGACTGAGGAATTTAAGGTAACTCAATTTGTTGATGCCAAAGTTGGATAATCCATCAAAGAACAAACTTATTCCTCCTTTGTTGTACCTATTTTAATTTGATGGCAATGAGCATACTTCAGAGCATAATTATCACTGCCCCAAAGATCAAAGATGATACTGATTATTATGAGGTCCCAATCAAGCATATTTGTGTGAAAGAAAAAGTAATAAAATTTCTGAACTAATGTTTTCATGAACTTCATGTTCCAAGAGAATATATCATTTTTCTTGTGTCTTTTGTGATATTCTAATTTAATTTCTAACAAATTCTATGTCAAATTTTTCAGCTCTGTAGGACAGAATCTCTTAACAAGCACACATGTTACAGAGATCAATTTTGCAGTGGTTGTTGCAATTCTTGGGTTGGTGCTTTTTGCATTGCTCATAGGCAATATGCAAGTAAGTATAGCTGCTTCAACTTTCATGTCTTTAAATGTACTGCAAGTTTCAGGACTTGGCAAATATTTGCAAAAATAAACTCATTGACTATTGGTATATTAGTGTTCCTTATGGCATGTTTGGATGTAGGAGCTTTTTCATATAACTTATTATTTGATTATAACAGACCTACCTGCAATCCACCACTATGAGGCTAGAAGAATGGAGAGTGAGAAGGACAGATACTGAAAGATGGATGCACCATAGGCAGCTCCCAAATTACCTTAAGCAAAATGTGAGACGTTATGACCAATTGAGATGGGTTGCTACACGTGGAGTTGATGAGGAAACCATTCTCAGAGACCTTCCTGCTGATCTCAGACGTGACATTAGGCGCCATCTTTGCCTTAATCTAGTTCGACAAGTAAATTTCACATATAGTCTTTCTTTTCTGCATGTCATTTCTAAGTTGACTAAGTTTTGTGCACTATGGAAGTTCCAAATAAGATTTCTCATGTAGTGTCTAACTCCTAGTGAGAAATATATGCTCTAGTTTTAGAAAATACATATAACACTTTATATTTAACTATATCAGAATTAAGTTGGTGGGTTAAAAAATAGTTTATATCTTGAACAAAGTTGATGATACCAAATTCTATTGTTCGGTTATGCTATTTCAATATCCCAAAAGTGGATTTTCATTAAGACACTTTATTACCATTAGATGTGATGGATAGATGGGATAAGTGGACTATTATCAAATCTAGTGATAAAAAAAGTGTTGAACACCTATTTTTAGAGTGTTAAAATAACATTTTTGTTCTATTATTAGCAAAGGCAAATCCACTGTTTGATATGTGGGGGCTCATGCCCCACAAAAATTTTTAAAAAATTTAAATTATTATATGGATTTATATATTTTTCGCCCCTATATATCAATTAAATTTTATCCCACACTAATTCAAAACAAGACAAAATAATGAAATATAGCATATCTCACTTATTATTATACTTACATATTGTATTTGTCCCCATTATTAAAATTTTGTGTATTCATCACCTATTGTTAGTGTCCTAAACAGAGAAATACATTTTGAACCTATGACTTAGATACTATTCTAGACATCAGAAGATCAATGTATAAATAACAGATGTTTTAATTTTCTTTACATATATTATTATGAATGTGGTGAATACTGTAAGGTGGCTAATATGAGATGCGATGTCATTTCACTTTATTTTTACTAGTAAGATAACTAAAATACCTAGTTATTAATGCATCATCAATCATCTTTTTTTTTTGAGGCAGATTCAATAATAATACAACCAAAATATCAAGTTATTTGTATGAGATTAGTGTACAAATATCAAAATTGACCTCAATATAAGATGCAAATTTTGAATCTATGATATACTCTCTCTAAGTTTTATGTTGTTAATGTGTTTCTTGGCCTATGTAGGTTCCACTATTTGATCAGATGGATGAGAAGATCCTAGATGCAATATGTGAGAGGCTGAAGCCATCTCTATGCACCCCAGGCACGTGCCTAGTCCGTGAAGGTGACCTTGTCAATGAGATGCTCTTCATTGTGAGAGGGCACCTGGACTCTTGCACTACCAATGGTGGCAGAACTGGCTTCTTCAACTCATGCAGAATTGGACCTGGTGACTTCTGTGGTGAGGAGCTTCTTACATGGGCCTTGGACCCTCGTCCAATTGTGGCCCTTCCATCCTCAACCAGAACAGTTAAGGCCATAACTGAAGTTGAAGCCTTTGCACTCATTGCTGAAGACTTGAAATTTGTTTCAGCCCAATTCAGAAGGCTACATAGCAAGCAACTTAGGCACACTTTCAGGTTCCATTCCCATCAGTGGAGAACATGGGCTGCATGCTTTATACAAGCAGCTTGGTTTAGGTATAAGAGAATGAAGGAAACTAGTGAGCTCAAGAAAAGGAGAGTACCATGATGATGATGGCCTATGGGCTTGGAAATGGGCCTGAGCATTTCTCTGCACCTTTACAGCCACTTAGTGGGTCAAGTTTTTCAATGTGTGCAGCAAATCTGGCAGCAAGCCCAAGGAGAGGTAGGAGCTTGAGGTATGGGCCCGAGCTTAACATATTCATTGGGTCATTGAGGAAGCCCCTTGAACCAGATTTTGCAGATGATGATCGGTGAAGGACTGAAAAAAAAAGAATAATATAACGCAACCGGAAAATTATCGCCAGAATTTTTCATGGGAATCATAATAGCTGTTAGATGAAATAAAATTGTACGACTCAATTATTTATCCGAGAGTCAATAAGTATATCACATCTGTGGCATTTGTAGAAATGTGCACGTTATAAGGAAATGAAGTATGAGAAGAAAACTTTGTAACCACTAAGAACTCATCTTATAGATTAGGGCAATAAACTAGAGTTTAGACAAAAGTTTGCTTGTATGAAAGCTTTGAGTATGGAATGTAACTGATAAAGATTATCACTGAGTTAAAAAATAATAATAACAATTATGGGGCAAACGCCCAATGTTTGGCCACATTGAATTGAACTGCATGTGGCGGCCCTCAAAACTGATATGACGAAAGTTTTAGAAATAGTTAATGTGGGCCCCAAGGGTACTAGAGGCAAGACATTTGACAAGAAGCAACGAACACTATGTCACGTTCTGTGACAGACTAGAATCAAACAATTCATGCAGGTCAGCATTTTTTTTTTTTGCCAACATTACCTGATTTCAATGGAAGATTCTTCAACACAGTTGGCTCTAGAAAGAATATTCCGAATCCATTTACCGTACTAAAACTAAAGCATATAATTTCAAAGAATGAAAAGAGAGCCCATTTTGTCTTTAGTTCCTATTTAAGGGTATAAAGAAATGAAAAACAAAATCTAGTATGTTGTTCTACTCGCTAGCCCATTTTTTTAAAAATTTTTAATCAAGTAAACTTTTCAATTACTCCCTTGCAAAATATCGGATAAATTTATACAAACACATATATTAAAAAAGATAATAAATAATATAATAATAGAGTACTTCTATAAGAAATTATAGTATATAGACTAATATATTCTAATAATTATTAATTGTGGAGCATATCAAATGGTTGAAAATAAAAAGTTATACTAATAGTCATTAATTATTTAGGGGTAATATTTGAACAAAAAAATTCTATTTTATTGGAACATAAAATTGATAGATATTTTAAAAAGAAATGTGTATTTTACTAATTAATTAATTAATGCAGCTGTGTTATTATTAGTTTATTTTGATTCAGTTTTAACTTGCCTAATTCCGAGTTCCTGTGAGCATATATCATGCAAATTTGTGCAAATCAAAGTGGGCATATAGCCGTAAGATTTGAATAAATAGATTAAATGTAATGATTAGAGAGTGCAAGTTAGAGACAAGTGCATCGTAGCTACTCATATATCGTTGGAAATCTGTCTTGCAAGCCAAGCCAAACCAAACACGAAAACAAAACACGAAAATCCTACCAAAGTTTAAGCTTTCTTTTCGCTAATCGATGCAGCAAACTTATTATTCATTCACTATCATGTCTAGCATGAACAACCTATGTATGCTTTTATATCATAGTGCTTGCATGCTTGCTTTCATAAATATACCCATTCAACATTTTTAAAATTAATGGACTCTCATACATGTTGATCTATATTAATATATTATAATTGATGTCATCCATTCACTTCACATATTTACTACTATACTTTTCCAATTAGTATAAAGTGATTAGTTTAAGAATTGAAAATTGAGAAAATTTATTAGCAAGAAAAATCAAATATGTTGATGGTAATTAACATGAGAAAGCTAGATAAACAAGAATAATTTTTAATGAAATAAAGTGCCGAAAACCAGCATTGGCGGTGCTTAGAATGTCAGTTTGAAGCGTCACATTGTCTCAAAAATATGTGACAAATAGTCTTCAATATTAATAAAGGCATTTCAGCTCCCAATTACTAACATTTAAATGCGACCACCTTTGTTTTTGTCTTTTCCTATTAGTACTTGAGAATTTTTATCAACAACTTTTTCTGCCAATTTGTAAGGCTTGTATAAGTTCTCATGCCACCTTTTAACCTTTGCGACTCATAATGCTAATGCAATATTCAAACGGCGTGATCTAATATATCTCTCATGCTGACGTTGTAGGTCAAGGAAGCTAGTTCAAACCTTTAAGAAAATAGATTAATTAGTCCTATGAAATTCAAATGTCCGAGTCATTATTCTTTCTTGCAAATAACAGAAGAAAAGGGCATAGCATGTATTTGGTCATGGGATATATAGAGCCGTGTTAATTACGTAACTAGGAGATACCTCCAAGCATGAGTTTTGGACCTTTTCACAAGTCAGAGTTTCGATCCAAAAATATGGGTATGCATGGGATACTCTTACATTTTTAAATAATGTTATATCAAGAAAGCGATCGATCCAAAGCATATGCTGTCCAATTGATTGCATGTTATTGTTCCTTGAAGTACTTTTTGTTTGACTAGAGCCGGTTCAAAATTGGTAGTTTCATACAATAGACATTTAAATTAAAAAAACACATAAAAGTGAAAAAGTAATCCATTGTGAATACTTTTTATAATCATGTTTTCTTTCATAAAGTGGTAAAATTTGTTGAATAAGAAAAGAAGTCCCGAACTTTCGATAGTTTAAAGAAGCTTTTAACCGTCTTATGTGATTCTGTTAGAAACAAAGGAGCATGCAAACAAATGTAGTCAAAAAAGTGATTGTTATATCATTCAAAAGAGAAGCTAGTGATAGCATTAAATCTTTACTCTTTTCCCAAAGAAGGATAGAAGCTAAGAGAATAAGGAATACAATTTCCATTTAAAGGCATTGCAATATCTTCAAGAAAAATATAAAATGAAACTTTATTAGGACGTATTCATTTTTGTTGTATTGTCTCGATATGCAAATCAAATTTCTATCATTTCTTCTAATCCAAGGCTTTTGGTCGACGACACCAATAAAATCAGCTAGACAAAGGCCTATTCTTTCATGATATATAGTGTAGATACCATAGACTCTAATAACAAGTGGACAAAAATTGACCAATATGTGGCTCCAAATAACAACGCAAGCTCGATTGAGTTCTCACTTTAGTACTATAGGTAAATAGGAAACTCCTTCAAATTAGGCTTTGGCATATATATTAGACCATTTTAGTTACCCTTCAATCCGCATGGTTACGGGTGATCTCCAAAACAAGTTTGCCTAGTTCATTACTTTGAGATCAGATCTTTGAATACTTCTACTGTTCTACAATTGAAAGATTCTCTCAATAATACATTCTTTAAAGTTTGAACGTTTTCCCTCTTTTTGATAGTGGAGGTCACTTATTAGAGTATCTAATCTTGTTGATACAATCCTATCTGCATATCTGTATCTAATCAAGAGTAATATCATGTACTTTTAACAATTTTTTCAACACCTTGTTTATTTACTTTGAAAAATTAAACAAAAATACTTAGCCCATTGAAAGGTAAAAAGATATTTTTCTTTTCGGCAATAAGGTAATAAAAAGATGTTTAATACGTTTTCTCTAGCAAAGGATATTCATTAAAACAGGTTTTATGCTTTGTAATTTCTTTATTGTCTTAGAAACTTTAAAAAATTATCGTTCAATGTAAGATTTATTAGTTTTAATTCTCTAACAAGTGCCATTTGGGACACTCATCCGAAAAACTCTTATTAATATACATTTAATGGTACATACTAGCAAAATAAAATAACTTAGTATTTAAAATGTTTAAAATACTTGGATTTTTTAATAATTAAAATAAATAATAAATACTATTTTTATTTGATAATAGTAAAGGAAACCAAACCATTTAGCATGGCATTTCCATGCAAGTAAATGAGAGGAAGTAATGAGGAAGAACTTGCTCTGCATTTCCATGCAAGAAAATTGGGATAACGAATCATGATTATAGCAGTAATTGATGAGGATAGAGTGGCAGGGGCAGGGATAGGGAAGGGTGCTGTAGCTGTATCATAGAGGGTTGCCACGTGTCATGACCCCATTGAATGGAGAATGATCAGGCTAAGGGCCAGGGTTCAATGCTTGCTCTTTCCAATACTTGGCACGACTGAACACAGAGATATGGGCTATGCTATGTGTGTGGACCTGAAAGTCAAACCACTCAATTGACATGTATCAGGCTATTTTTGTCTTCTTCTCCTATACCCTGACTATGACCCCCCCCCCTCTGCTCTGCTAGTGGTACGTGCCAAGCACTCCTTGCCAAATAACTTTGCAAATCCCTCATCTTTGTCCAAGTATTTTTCAGGAAACTTTTGGGATTCGTGTATAGTCCCCTTGTGGCACATTATTGCCATCATAATCATATCATATAGACCCCTTTTTTATTTGATCAATCAATAATATTTCAGTTTATGATCCTTGAGTGGAGTCGGTAGACTCATTGCTTGTTTTCAATTGGGCACATATGTGCTAGGAATATAAACTATGATGATATGTGCATATGCTCGATTTTATAGTGTTAAGAAGGATTAGTTCCCCATTGTATTCCAAAATAAGATAATTTAAATTTAGACTTGGAATCTTTAAATTGTCACAATGAAGAATTCCTCTGTTCCCACCTCACTTAGCGTGTGTTTCATTTATTGATGATCTTGATTTTACTCAAATGAATTTTAGTTGAACATCATTTTAAAATAGAGCGTTCTGTGTTTGATGTTTTTATGTAGAAAGTAATTTTAACAAAATGGAGTGCATTAACCACAAAAGCAATTCAAAGTTAAGTCTCTTTTAAAGGAAAATCAAATGTAAAATCAAACAAGTTTACAAAATTTTGGACCATAGTTTTTGAATAGCAGCATTTTAGCAACTATATATCTCGATACAAAGATAGATAAGCATAGGTAGAAAAAATAACGGTTACAAAGAAAAAATGAGTTCAACGCGAAGTACTATTTTTAAGGGTTTTTTTTCACTCTACTCGAAAGCATACTTCGTAAAATGAACTTGATAGAAGACTCAATTGAATTAAGGGTGTGTTTATTTCATATTTTTAAAAAAGTAATTATAAAAATATAATTTTATATATAATTAAAAAAATTAAAAATTATTTTTTAAAAAAGATACGTTTTTTGACTTCTAAAAAAATTGAAAAATAATATTTATTTTAAATTGTAATTTTTTTAAAAAAATTATTCAAATATATAAAAATTGACTTTTTAATTAAAAATAATAATTTTGGGCTCCAGAATTTTAAACAAAGGCACTCTAGATGCTGGTCTTTTCATGTTTGAAACACATGGGCAATCTAAACATATTTAGACCCACATATATCCAACATAAAATAGACACATGATTTTGTGATTATACAGCCCTGTCTGAGCTACTCAAACAAAGAACCAAACCCACTATAATCTACTTACCAAAAAAAAAACCCACTATAATCTTAGGTAGCTAGAATCATGTTAGGGGTTCTTGTATATCCTTCTACGCGTGCAAGTTGAAATTTCACAAAGTGACAAAACCAATCCAAGATTTGTAGCTAGAATTGGCGGAGCAAATTTGGGTGGAATTCACAAGAAGAGAACATTGAGCATTTGAGTGGCATTGGTGCTGGCAAAGCATGGCACAAAAAAATAACCACATAATATATACACATATATGTTTGTAAGAATCTTATTAGTGAACATTAAACCTTGCGGGGACAGAAAATGACCACACCTATATTTCAGAATCCTCTCCAGTAAAGGTACAAAAAACTTTTGTTTTAATTTTGAATCAACATTTTCTGCAGTGGTTCAAGGACAAAGCAAGTGTGTAAGGTTTCCCTAAACTATTTTTGTCACTTCCATTTCAAGGGAACTCGATGGTACTTGAAACATTTAGTCCTGTCTTCAACCATATAGTGCAGGAAGAAAGACAAATCCCATGTGAAAAATATTCATAGTCTTGTATGGCATCAAATTGAATTTTTCATAAATAGTAAAACTATTTGTTTCCTTGCCGTGTAAGAAAGAGCTTGTATGGTAATAGTATCATTCAATTATTGTCCCTCAATATGTCACTTCCAACCAAAAAAAAAAAAAACGTGTTATCTTTCAGTTTTAGTCTATGAAATCTGTTAAGGAAAGAGAGTTTTATCAGCTCTTAAAAACATTCTTTTTCTTTCTTAATAGTACTTAGGATTTTGTCTTTGGCAAATTAGAGTGATGCTTTACCTTAACATGTAGGAACTGAATACAATTTCAGTCATAATTTGAATGTTCTCGTAGGTAGTTATAGTTATAGTTTGCACATTGTAGTATGTGGATACCAACTACATCTGCAATAATGATACCATTAATCATACCACAATAGTCACTTCAACTACACCTACATTTAGATTACAATAACAAGAGCACATGAATCTACTTGCAAATCAGAAATTCAGATGGGTGACACTGCTACATCATCTGCATCTCTTAGCTCCATAAGATAACAAATTGATTAACAGAGAGATGAACATTATTCTATAGATTTAAGCTTTACTAGAAATAGCTAGTATTCAGATTTTGTCGGAATATAA
This sequence comes from Dalbergia oliveri, assembly GCA_030441495.1. Taxonomy (NCBI): domain Eukaryota; kingdom Viridiplantae; phylum Streptophyta; class Magnoliopsida; order Fabales; family Fabaceae; genus Dalbergia; species Dalbergia oliveri. The sequence continues at coordinate 27,575,408 of JAMLFY010000013.1, forward strand.
ACTTTTAAGTGGATCTGACATCAAGTTATCTAGCCCACTAAGGTCAGAGCACACCCAGAGCTTAATGGGAGCATTTATAAGGGGACTTGGGATTGTTTATTATTGAGGTCTTCACGTCAACAATGAAAATCAAACTCAATTCTTAATAAGCTACAAGCTAGATTTTTATCAATTATGCCAACTCTAGTTTATAGTTAGTAGTTAGATTTAGGTTTGTGTACGCTTAAGCATGCAGAAATAAATTTCTATACTTGATCGGTGAGTTTAGTTCAAATAATATCTCTTCTAATTCTTGTATTCAAAATATTGTTGATATTGAATTAGAGATTAGATCCTCATTAGTCTATCATGTTTTTTCAATCTCCTTCTAGTAGCGCTTCTAGAATCTCCATACAATCCCCAACCCCCCGGAGGGGAGAAAAGGAAAGAAAATTCTATTTGCAAAAGCCTTCTTAATAATGCCGTAAAAGTTAGATGGTCACAAATTCTAACACGTCTGTAACCAAAAAAAATTCTAACACGTCAAATGGTTCACTGTGGCATGCTTGAGACTTATGGATACTTTTGTTTCAACGCTAAGGCATGCATATTGTTATTGCAAAATTTCAAAAGCTCATAAAGCGAAAGATTATAAAGTTGCAACTAAAATCCAGAAGCGGGAGAATTAAAATGAAAAAAGGGATTAAAGAAAATAAAGTAAATTGTACTTTTGGTCGACGGATTAGACTAAACAAAGTTTGATAACGATAACTACATTGTCTACCATTAAGCCACTAGTGAAACCCCTTTTAATCACAATGTACAAATTCAGTGATTACACCCTCAAAGTGATCCCAAAGTGAGAGTGAGAAACTGATGAGAAGCAACACGAACTTTTGGAAAAACATCGCTTTCCTATAGCTTTTTCTTGACCTTAATTGGAAGTTAAAACTTAAAAGCCATGCTTATTGGATAGGAACAAGGTCAAAAAGCACCCAAATGACTGAATTAAACTAGAACCATCATTGTTTGCTAGTAACCTTAATTAAGACTTCTATGCCTAAATGTCTACTTTATTTGGGGACATACGTAATTAGGGGGCCTTCCACATCTCCACCTTTACGAGACCATATGAAAAGGGAAAATAATGATGCAAAAACAATATGATAATAACCAATTAGTAGTATTTATGTTTTACTAATAAATGCCTCAAAATTACTTCATTTGATTTTGATGTACATAAAAATACTTCAAATAATTTTAGATTAATTTTAAATTTTATGGACATGGTGTATAATAGGTGCACTTTATATATTTTTTTTTCATATACCTTAAATTATCTATTTATTTCAAATATTAACAAGTTATTGATAGGTTTTTCTAATTTTATCTTTATGTCATTTACACGTATTAAAAGAGTGAGTGTATATTAGGTTATAGGTATAATGTAAAAACATTTTTATAAAATTATTTTATCTTTTACTATCATTAAAATAGTTTATTAACCTTTTTTAATGTGTATGTATATAAATTTTTAAATGATAGGTATTGTAAAATGAATAAAGTACTCGTTAAGAACAAAACCAAAAAGTAGCTCATAAAAACAAATGCTTAATACTCTCCATTGCATTAAATATTGTAAAAAGTTATTTTTTAAGTGATATGTGTTATTTTTTATTTTTAATCTTCAGCACCTTTTTTTAAGCTTAAAAAACTCAGTATTTACACGTTTTGAATGTGAAATTAATACTTGCTTGATTACTGATTAAGATTGTTTTTAAAATAAGTTTTTGCTAACCTAATTGATAATATATTCAAAAAGCTTATCATTGCTGAGTTTAAAAGTACTTATCCCCCAAAAAAAAGGGTGAAAGTTTGTGAAATTTTGGGTAGACAGAATGAGTTGGGTGTAACCAACAAACGTCCTTTCGTGTTTGAGGGCAAAGGAGTGGCCAACAGAAACAAAAATGCATGCTACTTTGCAATTCAGCCGCAGCAATTTGGGGCTGCTCTGCTCTTCTCAGTGCTCTGTTTGATTACGAAGTGTATGAGGTAATAATTTGATTTTTGAATATAGCCATTTTTAAAAAAATAATTTGAAACTTTTTAATACAAATTATTTTGAGTTTATAGATAAATTTATTCAAATATAGCTGAAATATGAAAGGTACTTGGGTTAACTTAGTGATCGGCAACTTGAATAATTTATATGAGATTATAAATTTGAATTTTATTGCTTTTAAAATTCTAAGGTACCAAAAGAAATATACTTAAAATGTGCCAAAATAAAATAATATTAAGAACAATATAACACTATAAACTATTATGTGTTTGTTTGGATAGCACTTTTTCTCAACTCATAATGAGAAATTGAGTTTTTTAATATATTTTTATGAAAAATAAAAAAAAATATTTTGATCAAAAATACTTTTGAAAGTAAAACAATCATAAACTATTATATCCTCTTGATTTATTTTTAGAGTTGTGTTCATTTTAGTAAAAGACTAATTGTAACTCGATTGCAATTAATATTCCAGAGTGCTGTAAAAATATGCAATACTCCCAAGTAGTAATTAATAGTAGCTTGAGGGGGGCAGGGCCACGTATCAGGAAGGGAGAAGCTAAAAAGGGGTATTATGCGTGTAAGCGTGTTGCTGGACAAAATTATGTGATAGGCAGAGAGCAGCACAGCGCTTTGTCACATAACTCAGACACCCAATCAGTGCTTCTGAATCTGATGGAATGGATATCTATATATATGGACCATTGTTTATACTCTTGTATCATTCAATGCTAATGAGTATTCATCATTACTACAACAACAACAGCAAACCCCCAAACACCATTCACAATCACATTTCACAACACAAACTGTGTGGCTTTAGGGTCTGTTTGGGAGGAGGGAATGAGCAGGAGAGACAACGATGAATCTAGCATGTTTGTGTTTTCGGAGTGGTTTTGGGAGGGTGAGGCATGGCGAGGGTCTTCCAAACCTCTCCTAGTCCTTCTCTATAGTGATTTCACATCTCCCAAATCAGAGAATGAGAAAGGGAAGCAAAATTTTTTTTTGGGAGATTTTGCTGTTTTGCCATCTTTTTAATCTCTTGTATGAGAGAATCACCCGTAAATTAAGAGGGTAAACATGGACAATGAAATTTATATATCATTCTATTCACTCACTTATATTATAAACTAATCATAACCATAGTTGGTAGTTAGTTGGGCTTCTTAAACGTCTAATTAGAGATTCGATTCTTGACGTTGTGTATAGAAAATATCTTATACCCAAAAGCAAAATCCACATCTAAAGCTCTACGCTTCGATGAAATTAGTCATTGCTTCAACAGTATATACCCAAGGTCCATCTAAAACAAATTTATATTATAAACTCCATAATAATAGAGCGATCTTTTATCACTCACTCCATTTCTTATGTTTTTTCTCTACTCATTAATGACACTTTCCTTCCTATAAATCTCTCAAACCTAGGCTTAGATACTTTGTGTACAATGTAGTATGTAGTATTTCGTATGGTTGTTATTTAATATATTGTGCAGAAATTTCGATAAAATTAAGTAGTAGTACTTGAATTCAAATCAAACGAAGATGCATAAAACAAGAACCGTAGTGGTAAGTAAGATGCAATCGTCCACATTTTCCAAGGTAAGGACTAAGGAATGAAAAGCAACCGAAAGAGAAGTGATTACAGCGGGAAAAAGAAGTGCGATCATCGATAATCTTGCTAAAGAAAGCAAATGATTGAAATTACTTGTTGGTTCCATTTCACAAATGTCACCTACAAGTCAAATGAAGATCTTAGGTCAGAAAGGCTGAACCTCGTCGATATTCAAAGTGTGTTCTTTGTTATAGGTTCAAAGTTTCAACAATAGTATTACATCCGTTTGGTTTCAATTTAATTTATTTCATTTTTCACATATTTTTACTCTAATTTTATTAATTAGTGTCATTTAACATTTTTTATAAAATAAGATGATAATGTTCATTTGGAATTTTTTTTGAGCGATATACCAAGCACCATTCTTTCGTCATTGTAGTTCATGCTAATATCCTAACATAAAAATAAAATAGTTCATAAAAGAAGTTTGTTTAAAGAAATGGTAGTATAGAAGATGGATGGTATATAACTCGAAAGATTCCATATATTTTTGTGAAAATAGTTGAGAAAAAAGGTTTTTTTTCAAAATAAAGTTTGAAGTGTGTTTTTGAAATTTTGGATAAACTGCAAATATGGTTCTATATATCACAAAATAAAGAGCTTATACAATTTTAACCGGAAAGTGATAGTTAGATAAAGTCACACTCAAAAGGGTAACTCCAAAATTTTAAATCACCACATTACAAAAAAAAAAAAAAGTAGATTATAACTCTTGCAAAAACATAAGCAAACTCAAATAAAAAAATGATTAATAAAAAAATTGATAAACAGATTGAAAATAGAGTAAAAATATAGAGAGTTTTTTAAGTGAGTATTCTAAAGACATTGATTTAGGAAACTCTTGTAAAAAGTTTTGATTAAAAAACTAGCTAGTGTGTTTGGTTCAAGTTTTCATTTATAATTTTTATTTATTATATGCATATATATATATATATATATTTGTATTTGGGGATTTCATCAGAAAAATAGTTAAAGCAGAAAACTGAATTTCATTATTTTTCTTGCTCCTTTTACAAAATTGTGAAAGCAGCAAAAATATGAGGTGAAAATAAAATATGAAAAATTTAAACTAAACAAATCTTTAATTTTTTTATTTTGAATATATTAGTAAAAGTTTCAAAAAAAATTATTAATGGACTTTTTTAATTAGTGCTGTTAGACCCCTCCATAATAAAACTCTAATAAAAAAACTAACTCATATTTCTGTACAAACAATTGAGTGTGATCTATTCACCTAGATAAAACTTGAGGTTTTTATAGCAGCTGAGTGGTACTATATCTCTGTGTCTGCAAGTTTAATTAACTGATACCAATGCAATCATTTGTAAATTAATGATGACAAAAAGGGCTGAGATTCCTTCCTAGAGAGAGTAAAGGGCGGCAGGGACCGGCAGGCGACATCAATAGCTGCATTGCATTAAATATCGATTAACCTATAGTTTGTTATAGTTTAAATGGTATAATAGTAAAACTTCATTTTATTCTGTAATTATATTTCATTTTAATCATTAAAATAAATAAAATATTAATTTAACCTTTAAAATTATAAAATATAATTTAAATTAGTTTTTTTAGTGATTGAAATCAGTTTTTTTAAACATTAACATAAAGACTACTTTGGATGACTATTTATAATTTTAAGAAATAAATTGAAAATTTTTAATTTCAGTCATTAAAATAAATTATATATATAATTTTAACGATAAAAAAATGAACCTTTACTCTTTAATACAGGTCAGTTTCTGGTTTTAAATAAATCTAATTTTTCGATGTGATTGTTTCAATAAAATTCATTGGGCATGGCTAGCCTTATCAAACTTCAAAATGTGATTATTTCTTTATGACTTTTATTGATGCTTCCATGCGTGTATTATTTTCTTACGAAATTTAGTATACAGCTTTAATATATTATTAATATAATTTTTTTATACAAACATGTTATATCATTAAAAGTGTTTAACCCCACCAAAAAGAAAATTGTTTAACTCCTTACAATAATTATCTAAAAAGTCATACATAATAATACAAAAAAATTATATACTTATATCTAAATTAATTTAATGTAATATATGCAAATCTTGACTGCAAGTATTTTTCTTTCTTATCACAAAAATGTAGCCAACCTCATCAAGACTCGAAAATCCAATGTTTTTGGGAAAGAGTTGTCCTATTTCTCATGATTGTCAAATAAAAACTCGGCCATGTAACTTAGATCAGATATGAAGTTTATTTGTTAAGACAATATTATAGAATAATTACAATTTGCGCAAGAGTTCAGGGAGCAAAAGGGGAATATAATTTATTTTCACCGTACTCTCTCATCAGCATAAGAAAAGAGGCAGAAAGTTATGGGACTTAATTAATGACAAAAAGATGAGCAAAATCATGCACTGGAAAAAAAAAAAAAGGAGGAGAAGAAGAAAGAATGTGGTGAAGAAATAACTCGGGTGGTGGTAGGGTTGGATGGATGGTGGTGTATAATAGCATGGAGTGAATGTTTTCATGAAAATTTCACGCGATATAATTATACATAAATTTTTATTATTAATTAATGTATTTTATACTAGGGGCCTAGCTCTTAGTAGGGCCAGAAGGGAGAAAAGAAGGGGAATAGACAAATAAATAAGGATTAGGAGAAGTGTCACTTAAATTATAATTCATTGGCTATTGATACAAATATTTGTGTGCATCAGATTATGTCCTTTCTTATTAATCGATAATAAAAATTGGATTTTTTTTAATATCATATAAAATAATTTTATATAGCCATTCAATTATGTAATATCAAATAATTAATTTTTATCCCATTACTTAAAATGTCACAAAAAAAAGACATATAATCAAATAATTACGTAATATTATTCCTGTATAAAAATTAAATTCACAAAAAAAAAATTCTATATTAAAACATTTCATATCCTTTTCCTTTTTCTTTGTATATTCTTTTCAAATCAAACATACCATCGGTCTCTTGTCTCAGAAGATTTCACAGCACACACACTAGCATTGACATGCATAGCCACTAAGCTTTATACATACAATCATGCCCCTTTGTACTATTAGGCCTCTCTTCCAACCATTTATGCTGGGCATGATTTTGTGACACCAATATACAAGACAGTTAATACTTAATACAGCTCCATATTGCTGCTATGGTCTTGTCTTGCCTGCACTAATCGGTTTTCAGAATTAGAGCTTCTCTCTCCCGAGACTTCCTCCCCTACCCACTTAGCCTGGTTTTGACAAGATGCTTGCAATTTATGCAAAACAAGCAAAGATACATATATCTCGCCCTTATGGTCCCTCAAACAAGTTAGGCATTACTGTATTGAGTTAGAAGTCACTAATCCTAATTAGTAAAACCCTACTAGTCACATCACTTTGTGACTTCAACTATCCCATTCTTCCATAAGATTATGAGGAATTTTGAATTAGGAGGTATTTTAAGCCATTTGTTAGAAAGAGATATATATCATTACTCATATTCTTTTAGTCTTATATAAGAGCAATTTTAAGTCGAGACGATAGTTAGAAAAAAACTCTCTCTAAAGTGGCAATTTTAGAATTTAAATTATTGTCATTGCAAGCGAATTGAATTAGTTCTCTACTTTAAATATATAATCTCAAAAAAAAAAAATAGCCTTCACAAACATTTAATTAATAAAAATTATAAACATTCTCTTATCTATTACATTTTTTCTTTTATTAATTTCATAAATTTATTTTATGAAAAATCTCATATATAAAGTATTTTTGTAATATCAATGTTCATGTGCAGGACAAGGTCTGTATGGCCAGGTCCTGGGTCCTAACTTCTAAATCTTAACCCTACACCTCCTTTGAGAGCTATATATTAGAGTCACAATTTTGAGATCAAAAGTCCTAGTAATTATTTCTAAAGAGAAAAATGAGTTGAAGAGTGATTTTTAATGAATTTTATGAAACCTTTAAACGTCTTGTTTTTAGACCACAAGTTTAGAAAACCATGAGGATTTCCAGATTTGAACTAAAACCCAAAATTTGAATTTTGTTTGGTTGGGGTTTTGATTTTTTTTTTAATTTTATTTGAATCCAAATGGGGGTATTTCCTTATTTACATTTATGTTTTAAAGTTAATTGGAAGTAAAATAAATTATTAACTTTAAAAATAAGTTGAAGGTGTTATTGGGTGCTGTTCTTAAGATTCTCCAGAAGGAACTGTTCCAAGCAGTTATGCTCGCTGCGAGATATGTTCGTTCAGCGAGTGTTAGCTTCTCCAGGTTCGCAGAGCGAGATTTACTCGCTAGAACGTATCTAATGTCAACACAATGCAAAACGACGTTTTGATAAATGATCCCTTTACCCTATATATACCCCTTTCACTCGGATTTCACCCCCAAATCCGAGCCCTAACAGCTTCCTCTCCCTCTCCTACCTCCTCACTCCTATCCTCCATTAATCTATCTTTCCTAAGCTTCAAGGTATGCAAATGTTGATAGATTATGTCTCCTTCCTTCCATTTCTTTCATGTTCTTGGTTTGGGTTGTTGTTTCTCCATTGTTGTCAAGTGGGGATGCTCCCTCAATATTGTTAGAGTTACCCGCTCCATGGAGCTCCCTTTGCATTGTTGTTTATTGTTTTCCCTCAAGGTAAGTGGGTTTAAGCTCATGGCCTTATTTTGCCATTATGATTATATTGGATGTATGATATTTGTTAAGCATGGAATTTGAAACAAGAAAAAGTATAGAATATAATTTTTCATGATTATGTCAAGTTAGAAAAATTATGATCTATGATGATAGCATAAAAGAAAGAGTTTTACAAAACTATGGGACCATGATTGTTATGCTGTGTGATATGAAAATGCTTATATGCTTAGGAAATGATCTTTTGAAAATGTATGATTTAAAGATGTTTATGAAAGTGTCAAATACATATTATCACTTTATTGAAATACTAAATTGAGCTATGTTGAATAAAATATGGTTGAGCTTTATGAAGGAAATCTACTATTATGTTTTAGAGTTTTTCATGATTTAGAGCCCAAGTGCTTTGGATTATGATTTTAGATTTACCAAGAATATGAAAAGTTATATTAGCTTAAACTTTGAATTAAGAACTTCAGTTTTAAGGTACAAGAGGTACGAAATTTAGATCGATTCATAGCAACTATCAGATACATATTTTGTGGGCTTAAAGTCAAAATGCCTACATACGAGTGATCCCTTGGGTATGATTTTCACAGTCATAGTTATGCTAAAGTCAGATTGTTAGAATTGTTTGAGTTCAGAACTCTTAGAGTGCTAATAATTTAGTGGTTCTCTTCGAGGGACAGAGTACATATTTTTCAGCTATAGTTTTCTTTTTGTTAAACTAGTTTAGACGTAAAGAGGGAAACGGATAGTTAGTTAACGCGTTGAGATCGTTAACCTTGGTACCAAATTGTCCATCAGAGAACAATATTGCCCAAGTTCCAGAAATGGGACCTGGTTAGGTACCCTCAGCTTGTCTAGGGGCTTCAGGACTTTACAGCTTTAGTTATTATATATGTATTTATTCAGCTCAACAAACCTGTTTCCTTAGGCTCTCCTCACCCTTAGTTAAATGATTTCATGTTTGATTATGAGTTTTGAAATGTTTGATTATGAATCTATGGAATGAAAAGTGTTTTCCTAGCTAGCTATGTATGTAAATATCAAATGATTTATGTTGATGCATGTATATTGCATTATGTATATATGTTCCTTGGTTGTTCTTTGTGGGTGATAGGCGAGAGCTCACTCATTGAGTCCGTTGACTCACCCTCTCCTTTCCTCTTATAGTTCAGGTACAAAGTTATTCGGTCACCAGTTTAGTAGTTGTAGATACCCTTTTGGTGAGCTTTACATTGTTGTAAGGCTTAGTTTAGGCTTCTGTTAGTTGTAGAAGTGCTCCAGTAGTTTTGCGGGAGGATCTTAGCCACACATATATTTTGAAATACCGTAACTATTTTCAAAGTTTATGTATTCCTTTATATGTTTCCAAAGTTTAAGTATTGATTTCAACTATTAATTTTGATTAGACTGTGTATTTGATCAGCTAAGTAGTATAAAATCAGTTCAATGGTTAGCAGGCTATCAGATTTAAGATTTATATCATATGAATGGATTAGTTTATGATTTTGAAATTGGCGAACGAATTAGAAAAAGGGTTTTCAAAGCTTTAATAGTAAATATTTCCAGTTTTATATAATTAAACATTATATTTTAAATAGAGAATGATTGTTGATTTAGAAGAAAAACACCTTTTAAATATTATATCATGATAAGTCATGTATTTAGAGACATGTCACCCAAAAGGCTTACGTGGAATGAGATTCTTATATATCACGTTTCAATTTTGTACAAGTATCATGACTTATATTTTATATATATATATATATATATATATATATATATATATATATATATATATATATATCTTCATTTGTTATATCTGGTCAGTCATGAATAATAAATATATTTCATTCAATTTTTGTTTCATATTCAATGGATGACAGGTTCACCCAACTTTAAAACACTACAAATGTCCATTCCCAAGAACACTAACTATATATCCAATTTTCACAAAACCTAATATTGTATTAATTGATTTCGTTAAAACCATTTACCTTTAATTTCTTTTTCAAAGAAAAACACTAATACCTATGCTTCTATATAACCTTCTGATTCTAAAGCAAAACTCTGAATCAAACAACCGAGTTTGAGATAATTAAGTGCTCCTATTGCAAGTCTCATTTAGAGAATTAATGACTTATGTCACTTACAACTTTATTTGAAGTATAGTATTATATCTTTTATGCACTGGATACGTGGCATTTTAAAATTTCCTTTGGTCCTCTCCAAACGGACTATAACTTATATGTATTGGTACATATTTTTTATATACTATTCTCAGACCAAAACCTCAAAATTCGAGAAGATTGAAGAATTTCAGAAAATTCCAAGCACATGCCTTGAATTACTGCCCTCTGTCTGTATCTTCACATATCATTTCTTTATTTCCTGAGGTTAATCATATGTATGTATCATAATGTTAATTTATCCGATATATAGTATATACTAAGATAGTAAGACAACCAGAAAATTCACTAACACACAAAATCATGCTTTAAACGCGCATGCAAGCATGCGGGGATTTTTTTTAACATTAGCTCCAATCGTCCATTGAGAATGAGTGATTATCAGTCTATGATCTCCAAAAATGGGATAGGACAGGAAGTAGACAAACATAGGTGTTAATAAAAAGCTACAAACAACAACAGCCAGAAAGGGTACCTTGGGATTGGAGCTCTAGAACTAACATAATTTATGACCATTAGCTTACTTAAAGGCATGGGCTCAGTTGCAGCGATCCTGACAAACAGCCAAAAACATAAACAATGTCTGTGTTATAAGCACATCAATTAATTAATGCAAACCCCTTGGAAATGTTCAGAGACTGGCAAGCTATTATATGAACATTATAATGGATTATTTTGTTGTGAAATTTTTATGTAAGAGTTTCTTTGCTACTGCTTATTAAGGTGAAAAAAATATAAAAATTTTTAATCAACAAATACATACATTCAGTAGATTGAAAACACAGAAAACAATATTTTTTTATCGAGAGTTTCCACTTCTAGCATCCTTATAATTGATAATCTTAGTGGATTGGTTAGCAAAATTCTGTATACAATTTAGCCATGTGTGATTTTTACTATGAAGTATTCATATGTTTGTTTGAGTCTCACTTATTTTTTTGGTAAATAAAATTTTAGGTTGGGAAGATAATGTCCCAATACAAGATAGTCAATTAGAACCTCTAGTCTTAGTCTTTGAGAGATATAAGAACTTATATTTATCTCTTCTTAAGAAAATGAATGGGGATTTGAATCTACGAGTTGTCGGATATGAAATTCTGTCATGCTCCACTTAGCTAATCCTTAGGATTGTTTGAGTCTTACTTATTGAGTTAATAATAAATAAAATTATACATAATTAGACAACGTAAAAAAATTATATGAAAATCACTCATATATATATATATAGTCTTTTGAGAATTTATACACAAATAACATTTTTCGTTAAAAATTTGAGTTTCATAAGAATGATTCGAAATTATATTGAAGTTCTGAGTTTTTGGAGACCTAAGTTTGATAACTGGATAAGAGAGAGCATGAAATTAGTGAGAGTGAGGATGGGGACAAGATGCTCGAGAAATTGTGGAAGAGGGGATATGGGTAATGGAAAGGGGCGTGTGAAATAAAAATCATATGTTTCCTATGCGTATAACAAGTGTGTCGACTAAGGGAGGGTGGATGAGGGCACATGTAACATTGGGCACTACACACTTTATATGTTTTCTTATTCAATCATCAATGCACATTGCTCAATATGTAGCACAAGACCACCATCTCAAGTAACTTCTGCTATTACCCATAACTTGCTTGGCATAAACAAAATTTATCACGCAACACAAATAAAATAAAATATCTGTCAGATACCCTATTCACAACCATCAATTGATTGTTGCAACCCCACAATTTTCAATAACAAATAGAAAATATTAGATAAATAGAATTTTTGAGCAAAACCTCAAATTGGGAGGACATCAATTTGATACTTGAAAAATTTGTAGTATCACTTTGATCCTTGAAAGAGTTGTGAAACATTAATTTGGTTCTCATAAAGATTTGTGACATCAATATTTAGTCATTAGTCCAATTTTTTTAAAATATTTTGGACTATCTTCAAATAAATTTTAATATTTAGAGGACTAATTAAATTGATGTTACAAATCTTTCAAGGATCAAATTGATATTACAACCATTGTTCGATGACTAAATTGATGTACACAACTCTTTCAATGACCAATTTGAATTTTTACTCTAGAATTTTTGTTTAAATTTATTTATAAGAATAATATGACATGATTATTAATTCCTAAATTAATTAGAGAATTATTTATATTATTTTATTTCATCCAACAAGTATTTCACATATTTTGTCTAAAATTTTGGCAATTTTTTTGCTGCAAAACTAGGGTTTTTAATATATATATATATATATATATATATATATATATATCCCTTTCATGTTTGTCTTTTGAGGTCTCTTTCATTAAGCATCGATATTTTGGTTAGTTGGAAAGTTATGTATGAATCATTTTGTTAGTGATGCAGGCTTCTTCTAGATAGGAACCCTTTTTGTACAAATTTGTTCAACACTTTTTGGGTAAAGGGCCAATATAAAACCGAGCAAGTGGAAGGGAGAGGGAAGAAGAAGAATAAAATGGCAGTGTTGCACTTGCGCACATAATTGGCACTATTATGACTAGTGAGTGGCCATGACAAGTTATTTTCCTGGATAAGCCTCAATATTTTCTCTTTCCCATTAATAGTCTCAAGACTTATCAAAATTCCCATATGGTGGAATTCTACGACTCTCTTATTATCAACGCATAAAGAATTTTTATTACATAATAATACATAGCCGTCCAGTTTTAGAGAAATTATATTGAATTATTTATGCATAATTATTCTATTCTGTTCTTTGATAGTGATTCATGATCCCTTTCCTCTTAACCTTATGTAACTCCAATAGCAAGGATAGGAACTACCATTGAAAACTTTTAAAGTTTTGTGATTTAACTTTAGTAATCCCTACTCTCTTAATACGGTACATATTTTGGTTGAGCATACCATACATCTCATTAATCGTGATTGTCTCATACACCTATAAGTGGATAGTACTCGCCTCCCACCTCCCCTCCCCTATACTCTCTAGGAAAATTCTTAACCTTAATGATATTGTAAAAACAAAAATAATATGGTTCATATTTATTAAAAAATTTAAAATAAATTAAACTAACCTAATTAAATTTAATACATCATTTAAAAAAACTAAAATCAAACTAATTCACGAATAAACCTTAATTAAAAGTCATAGGCTGAGCATAGTGTGGGCCCTAGCTGGTAAGAGTTTCATTTTAAAAAATCCTCTATTGCAGTTAATTAAGACCACCTAGGTGACCAGTTAAGTTATTGTCCATGATCTTTTTATATAAACAAGCTCATGATTACATTACATGTAAAGTTTGGTGAATAATGCTACGACTCTGTCCTAATGTTTCATTGGTTCAAATAGTCCGGTATTTATTTATCAAAACCAAGGTCTCAATTGAATTTTTTAACATAAAATAAAAAAATGTTTCATTAACAAAATCTTTAAAAAACACAAAATATTGAAAAAACAAATAAAATAAAAAATAAATGAGCCCTTGATATCAGGAGAGTTTTACTCTCTCAAATGAACCAATTCGGTTTGGGTCAAATTAGTTGGAGGTGCAAAGGCCCTAGATTAAGATGATTGACTAAAAATAACAAATTACATTGAACTTTCTCATAATTTAGTGAAATTCACCTATCTTCCTTCTATTTGTTTAGATAACCTAGACTGAATTTTTCTTAAAAGCTATGTGCCATGTACAATAGAGATATAGGAGGGGAGGATGCCATAATAATGTCACAAAGTCAAAGATGTTTTAAGCATATTTTACAAATAAATGAAAAATCTCACAAGATTTAGTAAGGGGTAAGTGTAATTTCCAACGAAAAAAAACACAAAAGACACAAATTCAATAACAATATATAGTCAATTGAAGTAACAGATGTTCTTTTCTCTTAATCAATATCTCATATTCAAGCTTAGGTATGAAAAAATCAGTGGGATCTCCAATACTTGAACAGATCATCTCCTATTGAAGGATGCCTTTGGAAGAGGATAAAAAAAAAAAAACAGACAAAAACAAAGTTGTGACCATGTTGATTAGGCAAAAAATGCAGCACACTACCCCAGACTGCTACTACTACTAATAATACTACTACTAGGTCGAGGTCGAGGTTGAGGTTGAGGCTGAGGATGGGACTTTAGGAACACAGAAGTCCACGCGTGCTATTACGCCCACTCACGTGCCATCCCTCTCTCTCAATGGGCCGGTTTATATAAACCCATCAAACCACAAAACGCACTTGTGTATTCTTTTTCTAAGAGAGTGTGTGAGTGAGTGCCTTTCCTACTACTGAAGCAACCAACACCAGCAGCAACAAACAAAGTGTGTAGTATAGTTGCATTTCTAGTTCATATTATGATGATCATGATGATTTTCCCATGTCACATTTCATACATGGCAACAAGCTGTGTGTTTGTGTAGGATATAACAGTCACTGATATCCTTAATCTGTTTGGTTCTGAGAAAGTGTGTGTTGTGTGTTTGTGATAGTGATTATTAGAAACTAGCAACATCTTACAAGTTTACTATACATACACGAGAGGAAAAATGGAGACACATAATGGTGAGAAGAGGGTGTCAAAGTTCAAGAGGGTTTGTGTGTTCTGTGGGAGTAGCCCTGGCAAGAAGAGCAGCTATCAAGATGCAGCCATTGAGCTTGGCAATGAATTGGTATTATTCAATACTCAAATACGCTCTTTTTCTTTCTCTTTTGTTCAAATCCAGAACACCCCTTTTGTTTTTTTTTTTTTTTGGGGTTCAATATTGTGTTGTTCAACTAAAAATTCTGAAAAAAGGTTGCTTTTTACTGGTTTCCTTTTCCTTTTGTGATGGAAATGGTTAAGCTCAATGATATGACATGTTGAATATTCTACTTCCATTGTGGGTTTCAGTTGGGTTTGTTCACTGTGTTCATTACATGTTTGTAACTTGTTCTTCACATTGATTCCCTTGAAACTGTGCTTTTTCTTGGTTTCTCTTGGTTTGAGTTCTTATCCATCATCTATCCAATGCAAAGATAAGCATTTTTTTTTCTCTCTTCAATATTACTCACACGTCCAAAACCATTCTGAAAAGGGGTCACCCAAAATATGCATTTTTTCTTCCTTGAACTTTGCTATATTACCTGAGAAGATCATTAACTCTGAACTGAGCACTTGTACGACCTTACAAGTGCCCTGTGCTGATTGAGCTTCAAAGAATCATATTCAGTGCTTTTCCCTTTTTCACTTTCAGTCTCTGGATCTCAAACATTTAAAAAAAATGTTCACATGCTATTTTTTTTCCAAATGGGATCATCATTTATACCTTTTTTTTGTTTTGGTTTTTTTGACATCATATTATCAGAGCCACTCTTATTTGCTTCTGTTATTTAAGTCTTTTCTATGCTGGTTAAACTTTTTGTTAATTGTCTATGAAGGTCTCAAGGAACATTGATCTGGTTTATGGAGGTGGAAGCATTGGTCTAATGGGTTTGGTTTCACAAGCTGTTCATGATGGTGGTAGGCATGTTATTGGGTATGGAACTTTTTTTTCTCTCTTTTCTATGTATCTCTTTTTTCCCCAAAGATGTGGGGTGAAAGGAGGATCAGATTCAATGATTCATCACTATGCTTGATTTGTTGGTTCTCTTTCTCCATTGACACTGTTTGTCATGTTAATGTTTCTTGCAGGGTTATTCCCAAGACGCTCATGCCTCGAGAGGTATGTCTGCTTCAGCCAGGGAAAAAATGCTTTTAGTCTTTTTTTTTTTTCCTTGTTTCTCTTCAACACGGGTAGAATTCAGATTTTGCTCTTTTTTTATTTCTCTGTTTGCCTTTTCCCATTCATTCTGTTTCCTATTCATGTTTTCCCTCTGGTTATATTTTTTCACCTTCTGTTTCTTGTTCATTTTCAGTTAAAAGCCTTCACTTCCTTGGCTTTTAAGCTTGGTAGTTTAGACTTTTGTTGTTGAAGTTTGTCCCTTTGGCCTGTGAAATTTCTTTTGCTTTACTTCATTGGCTTTTATTGGGCTAGAACTTTTTCTGTTTTTTGTTCCTTTGGTTTTGTTTTTATTTTTAGGATATGATTGGTTGGGAGTAAAAATAAAAATAAATTTTTCATATATGAATTTTATATTATAATTTTACATATAAAATAAATTCATAAAAATTTTGCACCACATTTATCACATTTTTTACCCCTAATTAAAAGGGTGACATAGTGTACCATATGATAACTTAGTGTACCATGTGATACTATAACCTCGTTTGACCCATGTAATCAGCTTTAATGTCTATATTGTTTGGATAAATGCATCGGATTACCAACCCTGCAACTCTCATCATTACTTAACTGCTCTTCCTCTCTTTACATTTTGGTCTTCTTATCTTCTCATTTTCTGTTCCCTGAACTGTGCATTGGTACCATCTGCAGCTAACTGGTGAAACAGTGGGGGAAGTAAAAGCTGTAGCAGATATGCATCAAAGGAAGGCAGAGATGGCTAAGCATTCAGATGCCTTTATTGCCTTACCAGGTTAGCCAGTTAAAACACTTGGTAGCATTAAAATATGAGAAATATTATTTTGACTATATTTTGTGAGACACTGTATCAACACACTCATATTTATTATTAGATGGAATGTGAAACCAAACTAAATAGGTTTATATTTAATTTAATGGCAAATATGAGTGTGTCAGTGTCTCACAAATTGTAAGTTAAAATAATATTATTCTTAGAATATAGGGTACATCAAGAAAAAGTAGCAGCATCAAAGGTGCTTGTAGCTTTCTAGTTTTATCATTTAGCATTGACCATATCTCAGTGTGTGAACCCTTTTGAGAATAATTAAACTAAATTTTCCAATTGGTCTCTCTGTGTTACTATTTTATATTCAGCATTCAACCAAACTGGTTTTTCTTTTGCTACACCCATTTTTGTCTAAACGTTATTAAAATTTAAACGGAGTATCACGCCTAATCATGAATGTTGTTGACAAGGTATTAACTATTAATATTAATGTACTTGTGTATGGTCTGGAGTCAATGCAAAGGATGTACTAATCCTTCACTTGTTAAGCAATGATCTCTTACATAAGCATACGCAACACTTTTTCTTACACACACCCATATTTGTATATTATGTCTATGTCTATATACTATATCCATACATTGTGTTCAAAACCTAAAATAATATTTCCCTTCACTTGTTAAACATTTATTTTTTTGGCCTGTCTTCACTTGTTAAGCATAAACATGAGTCATTGATGATCCAGAAGTGGACAAGGATTTCATGATGTCAAAAAGAGAATCAAATGGACTTGTGTGCCAGTTTTATTCAATTCAATTCAATTTGACACTGCTGTAAAAACATTTTGTGAATTATGACTTTTCTTTTCACATATCCCAATGCTATGATGATTAGTGTGCAACCCTTTCACAACTGGCTGATCCTTATCCCCTTGACATCCTTGGCTAAAAATAAGAACTTCAGCGGCTCTGAGCTAACTGTGGTTCTGGTTGAATACCATTTTTACCTTTCTCCCAACCATGACGTGATTGTACCAAACTTTTTCTGCCTTTGATAGAAGCAAAATAAGAACTTTCACAAGATAACGTTTCTAATTAGCACCTGCACCTGACGTGGAATAATGCTTTACCCTTTTCAAAAGACTTTTATCTTTCTAGTAGTTATCAATCTGAGTAATTGAGTGCTCCAGATTGGTGACAGATGGACAGATAGAGGAAGCACGCAAAGACAAAAGTTGTCAATCACTCTATCTTGGGATCCCTCGTATGAAAGTGGATTACCAAAGCTCCAAGAATAGATGAAGACTATGCTAGAGAAATTCATTGCTTTGCCAAATAGTTTTGTGGGTCATCTTTATTTTTTTATCACCTTCTACCACCTTTTTAAACCACTACAAAGCTGATTTGTAAATGGAACAAAGTAAGAGAAATTTCTTGCTCTTGGAGTATACAAGAATTTCTCATAAGATGGGGTGAATCAATAGATGATCCTAATGACCTCTCAGTCCATGTCATGCTTAAACATTCATAATGTCATGCAATTCACTCTATGTAGTGTAGTTAATCCTAAACATGTGAAGACAAAGATGTCGGGGTCAAATGAAACTAAAGAATCAAACATAAGTCAAATGAAACTAAAGAATCAAACATAGTTTTCAAATTACTTAAATAAAATTCCATTATGTCTATTGTACTGCAGGATGTAAGTCGCTATCAATGGGAAAAAAAAGGTTCAATTCGTGTGTGTAGCCTATCTTAATTAAGTTTTTGCACTAAATTCTTGGCAAACTTATGTAAATTACATGCAGGCGGTTATGGGACTCTAGAGGAGCTTCTTGAAGTCATAACCTGGGCTCAACTTGGTATTCATGATAAACCGGTAATTCACTCTTCCCATTTAATTGGGAACATGTATTATACGTTAATTCAAGTCCATGAAGTTGCCTAATTATATTTGACATTCCACAACTTATAGGTGGGGTTAGTAAATGTTGATGGATACTTCAATTCCTTGTTGTCATTCATTGACAAAGCTGTGGAAGAGGGATTCATTAGTCCAAATGCTCGCCACATAATTGTATCAGCACCAACAGCAAAAGAGTTAGTGAAGAAATTGGAGGTGATTTTCGTTGGATGAGATAACTATATATTTCTATAATGTTTATAACAATAAGCTCATTTCTAACATCTAAATTGATTGTATATATAATTTACTTTTTATCATCTAGAATTATATTGAGCACAACATGAAATATTCTTGTGTTTAATTCACAGGAATATGTTCCCTGTCATGAAGGTGTTGCTTCCAAGTTAAGCTGGCAGATGGAACAACAGCTTGCTTATCCTCAGGGGTATGACATCTCAATGTAGCTGGATTTACTTCATGTTCAAGGAAGACTGAGACTAGATAGAATTTTGGAGGTGGAAGAACAAGCTATTGTGGGATCAGTATTCTGTTTTCTTCTTTTCTTTCTTTCTGGAATTTCTTTTGTAAAGTACTGGTATTGACCTGAAAATGTGAAAGTACTTTGTTCTCTTCTTGTGAAACTCTGATTTCCTCTTAAGTTGTAACTTGTAAGTACTAGAGGCTTCTGAACTTATTACTCAATGTCAACTAATTTCACATTTAACTTGTCTTCAATGTACCTTTGACACTGTATTTTCTCTGCCTTTAACCATGTTAGTGTTATTTGACTGAGCAAAGTGGCAAGGCAACCACACAAAATCATTTAGTTAAAAGACAAACAAAGAGCATCTATTACAAGAGAAAAAGGAGGCAAACAAGAGAACACAATGCATGGCTTGAGAGTGTTAATGAAAAGACTATGGTCCAACTTGAACAGGGTGAATGTTAATAATTAAGAATGGGACCGTTTATGCAACAGACATGTTCATTGCTTGTACTGAAGTAACTGATTTTTGAGTTCAAATTGCTTGCCCTGATGTAACTGGTTTTGACTTCAATAGGTCTTGGAGAATGATCCGACCAAAAGGCAAAATAGGGTGTGATCCAAGCCAATTCTTGAGCGAAAATGCAATAGACACTGCATTTACTTCTAACTAATTTTATTGTAAGCATACTTCTATATAATGTGTTGAAGTAATATCAATAGAAGAAATTTTCCCTCAGCTCAGACAAAGAGACTCCGGTTTCTAAACTTTGCATACTAATATATTTTCAAGGGATCATGGTTTACTATGGAGACTCTTTTCAATAGTTGTTATCTGTAGACACAATCTTTAGAGATAAGTTCACCTTTTAACATCCCTACAAAAATCTTACATGTGTCTAACGTAATGTCAAGTAGCTAGTACCTAAGAATTTATTCCAAAATATTAATATACATAAAAGGTTAAAAAATAAAAAAAATATAATGGACACTTCAGTTTGCAGGCCCCTTTGTAGCCTATCAAATGTGACAATGCCATGTGTTAACCGAAGGCCACATGGGATCCAAACTAGAAGTTGAGGGATCATGTGCCACATGCATTTCAAGACAATATGATAGCCATCTTTGTTGGTCCCGGTATCATCTATCAATTGCCAGTTGTTGAAACAACTGGTTAGTACATTTGGGTCTGCTGGTTAGGAGATAATTCCAGCATGTATTGCTTTGAAGTCACGATGAAACATGGCACAGCAAAAGAGGAACAAAAGAAAACAGCAAACATCAAGGTCATGTATAAGCCTTTGAAAAATCCTACAACTGTTCTTGTTAATATGACTTTATAGCAAAGGTGTTCATTGCGATATACACGAACAATAAAACAGGGTAGGCATTGACAAAATTAAACAGAATGAAGTCCCTTTGCAGTATGCCATTTTTTTTCTTCCTTTTAAACATTCTATAATAATTTTTTTTAATTTGATTCAAGGAATGAGTAAAATAATGTAATAAGAGTAACACTACACTATCAGAAAAAAAAATGTTAGAATTTCTTACAATAATTAGGATAGTTGTTAGATAAAATAAAGTGGCATGGACCATTTATCCATCCAAGATAAACTTGCATGTCACTGTTATTATGATGAATAGATTTTGACAAAAATTCTAGTTGTCTATCATTTTTCATGTAATAATAGAAGAAGAAAGTTATATAGAAGTAAGCATGATGAATTGGACCTCATATTTCAGGAAACCCAATTATTCATCTTTAAGCAATGGATAAAATGGGAAAAGACAGGGGCAGTTGAAAGTTCCTTTCTCCATATCAGTCAACTTATCCTTTAGATTAAAATAATAAAACTAAAAATCTAGTATTGGCAAATGGCAAAAGTATAAAAGGTTTACTGTGTATTGTGCAGTGCTAGTTTTGGCAAACATCAGCATCTTGGACCTCTAGCATGTAGAGTACCTTTCAACACCTATTTCATTGTTAGGTAACATGGTTTGTGTATGTTATTATGGTACACATTTGTTTTCTTTAAGTTAAAAGGACATGCATTATGGTGTCGAAGTTCCATTCTGCTGCTCCTGAACAATCTTACTGTACCTTGGATAAGGAAGATATTGACATTAACTGCAACCTTATCTTCATGCTTCACCATATACAGGAATTCAGCTTTTGTATCTGCAAATGCAATAGTCTAATTATGTCACAGTTATTCCTTCTTTTTGCCTGTCATTTTATCTCTTTTCTGTTAACAGAACAATGGCCTTTTTTTCCCAATAAAATGTTACTTGTTGCTTTGTGCATCTTTGTTTGGTTGTTCTCCAAAGTTGTGATGAACTCCTTAATGATTGTTACTTCTACCAAAAAAAAGCCTCGCAAAGCCAAATTCTTCCTTTCAGAAGACTTTAAAACAAATAGATTATTTTATTTTGGAAAGCCTAAACCATAATGTGAAGGGTGTAAATTGAATTTCAACCCATTTCAACATATTTGGCAAAATCATGTTGAATTACATTTCAACAAGGGAGACGTTTGTAGTGGTTCAGGCATTGAATTGGGACATTGAAGGTCAAGTGTTTTACTGGTCACCCATCATTTATTTATTTATTTTTAACATGAAAAGACCAACCAAATTTAATGTCTGAACCACTACGAACGCTTCCTTAAAACAAGATATTTCTTTAACCATGATTTGTGAAAAAGTGAAGCAAGATTATTTTTCTTTTGGACAAACTAAAGTTATACAAATTATAGGCCAAAACCTAAAATAGGCCAAAAAGTTGGAAAAATCGCTTCAGAACCACTCAAAACCCTAAAATCAGTTTTTTTTTTTATATATATATATAAAAAAGATGCAAAATGGTATCATTTTAGGGTTTTTTTTTTAAAAAAAAAAAACCTAAAATCTCATTTTTTCTAATTCTTTTATTTTCTGATATGAAAATTAGTAACTGAAGATTTGATCTATATTGATAAAATTTATTTTGATTAAGGGATGAATTATGTTATGTTCTATGAGTTTTGTTAATGTCTAATTTAATTTTTAATTATTTTATGACATATTTTATTTGTATTGTTATATATTTATATAAATAGATTTTCCTATATTTACTCAAACTTAAATCTTAAAATTGCATTGACCAGTTTATGTTTGGTTCAATTTTCAAAACCTTGCTTAAAATCAGTAAAATATGGTGTTCCTCTTCTTTATGTTTGAATTAAAAGGTGGAACACTTCTAAAGTGATGCATTTACTCAGCTTATTTATAATTAACAGCAAAAATAAAATCTTGGCTTCACAAAATTGGTCAGTCATTATATACTTTTTTTAAGTAAATGATTTTTCCTTTCTTCAGTATATTTTGTATTTTCTATACACAAGTCTATCTCTATTATGAAAATTTGCATAAAACTCTCGTGTATCTGTGAAAAAAAACTACAGCATAATCTAAAGTACTGTGAACCATAACGATTTTTTATGTGAAATTGAATTTATTAATTCTGCTGATTCGCATACAAAAGTTTTTTTTGTTCATAATCTAGAGTATTGTCAACCATAAAGAAATTATTTACCAAATTATTAGTTCATGAAATAATCAAATGTCAATGTTATCATCACTCAGTATTATCTGTTCAGAGCATAACAGACTGATCTATTATTTTGATGGAGCTGAACCTTCAATTCAAAAGATTGTGAATTAAGATGAACATTGAATTTAGTTGCAGCACATGAATATGTTCTTTTTATTTTCTCAACCTATGAATGTTAATAAGGATAAAAATAACCTCTGTTCAAAGAAAATTTATGAGACAATAGTTAATCAATTTGTTTATTTATTTAATAAAAAAGTGTTGTGAATGACGGGCCTTAATTACACGA
Source organism: Dalbergia oliveri (assembly GCA_030441495.1). Classification (NCBI taxonomy): domain Eukaryota; kingdom Viridiplantae; phylum Streptophyta; class Magnoliopsida; order Fabales; family Fabaceae; genus Dalbergia; species Dalbergia oliveri. The sequence goes on from JAMLFY010000013.1 coordinate 27,598,632, forward strand.
ACAAAGTATCACAAAAATATATAGAAGCATGAGAACAAATAACACAAAGATTTAACGTGGTTCGCAAATAACAGGCACATGGGCACTTTGTGCTTTAAATGCTCTTGCAAAATTGTCGAAGACAGCATAATACTGCCCACGCTTGGATTTCATTCACTTCACCAATAATTGCATTGAATGCAATTGCATGCCTACTTCACCTAGATTTGCTGCACATGGACTCTTGTCCACAAAAAGCAAGTCACAACCATCACATCTACACAAAGGTAAGAAACTTTTGATTTATTTTCCAAAATAGATGGAAATATGATGTACAAAATAATAGTTTCTAGCCCATAAAATACATATAGTCCTGGTTTCTTCTTTTTTATGATAAGTAATACCTACCAAGATTTTGATTATCAAGTAAAAATTCAAAATCCACTACTACATTCAATTAACAGAAACACAGAAGATGTAGCTGAACATGACTCCACTTTCCTGAGCAATGATTTTTAATGAACCTTGTCAACAATTTTAATGATTTAATTTTCCATTCATAGTGAACAATAATGATATACTTATACTGCAGCTATTTGAATCTTCTGGATTGCAAACACTAGGAATTTTTTCTAAAGAAGATCCTTGAGAAAATGCTCCAACCTCTCTTTGTCTTATGCAGCTTCCTAAGCTCATTCCTTATAGATGAACATTCCTTCTCTAGCTCTGACACTCGTTCCCTCAAGTTTCCAGTACCTTGTTGTGAAGGGTCTACCTGGCCATTACTCCTGGGGGGACCAAGACTTCCACTGAGGTTTTGTGAGTTGTCAATATTGTCAGCAAACAACCAGCCAGATATTGATGTGCGGAGTCTAAGCTGTTCAAAAAGAGGACCTGCACAATTACTCTGAGGGGTAACCTTTCATTTTGTGCTGCATGTGTGCTTGCTTCCAATGAGAGTTTCTGGCAGTTCATGAGTCCACAAAATTGCTCCCTTTCAGAATCTATGAGCCAAGGATGTGCCTGTAGTTGTTGTCATAAATGTGCTACGTTAGAATGATCAAATTTGAACGGATAGATGGGCATGTATAAAACAAGTTTTAAAGAAAATGTTGCTGACATTGTACTTGGCTGTGAGGTTTTGTCACTACTGAAATTTGTAGTACTCCTTTCATGATTTATTCTTTCATTTCACCTAGTAGACTATGTTCAGCACTTATCATGTCTTTCTCCTTCTAGTAAGCATTGAAAGATGCACAAAAGTAGCTAGAAATTCCATCTTCTTGCTCTACTTAGCTGTGAATAATGTAATGGTAACTTCCAGACATTTCTTTTTTATCATATATGCAACTGCATGTCAATAGAAGAGGGTGCTTTTGTGAAGGTATACATCATCGAGAGACCTTTGAATTATATCATATGTCACATTATCTGATTAAATTGAAATGTTATATAAAAATGCATGAAAACAATTTTTTTGGTCAAGCAAGGTATTCAACATGATCTTACCTTAAGGTATACATCTATTGCATGATATAAACTATCATCAAGAGGCCTAGCATAATCTGGAATTGCAGAAGCAAGGGCCAGGAACTTAGGTAACTTGAAATTAACATCTAGAGCAACCTCAGCAAGATACCTGTCTACCAAATTAGCTACTATTGTCATAGGTGTTAGTGCATCAGCTCCACCTAACAATGGCCCCTCTCCATTTATGCTTATGCATGGAGAAGTTGATGCAGTGGCAGGCAGATATATGGACAGAAAATGATCAATGATCCTCTGAATGCATTCTACATCATAGAGGGTCTCAATAGACTGACCAACATTTGGAATAAGAAGATCCACAAGCTCAGCTTGTTCAAGTTGAGATCCAACCCTTTTCTCCAAATTGTCTATGCATGATGGACTTGCATGTAATATCATGGCTGTTCTGAGCAACCTAAGCAGATGCTTGGAAGGTGTGATACCCTTCTTATTAGGAAGCAAAGCCACAATTTCTTCCACCAAAGCCCTTTGATCTGCTTCAGAAGTAGTATTTGCAGGTGTCCCTTGATTGGCATTATTTTTGTCATTGAAGCTTGATTGCCTATTCATCAAGGGAACTTGCCTCTTAATATAATGAATTAGGGAGCCAGCAACACATTCAGGTTTCATACCTTTTTCTTCAATGGATAAAATAAGTTGTTTGTATAGGGGAAAGCTTAACAAAGACAAATCCTCATACCACCAATCATCACCTGTAGTCGGCACTTTAGTTTTGGAAGAAATTTCATTCCATGAGGCTGGATCTGCAGCTTGGTGCTGCAACCTATCATGGCCAGCCATAGGCCTATTGTGCAAGTTTGAGTTGGAGGTTGCCTTCATGGTCAAGGAATCAATGCATCTTGAAACTATATTGAGCTCTACTGCATAAGATTTAACCTCATCACATGTTTGAAGAGCTTTTATTGAGTCTGGCCAATTACTCAAAACTTCAATGAGAAAAGACTCTGTGTGTCCAATGAGGTTCCCTTCACCATAATCCTCATTCATTTGGAGGTACTCTGCTGCACATCTTAGACCTACTACATTTGATGCCGTGACTTCAATTATTACACCATAGCAAAACCTTGTTACAAGATCAAATGTTTTGTCTCCACCAGGCACATCATGAAGTTGCAAAACACAACTTGATCCATCCTCGTTTGAGGAGTCAGCAATTAGTTTCTTGAGCAATCCACTTCTAGAAAGCAATGGGAACTGCATCAAATTCACAAATTAATGGAAAAAATGCAAAATGCGTAGTTGAGGTATGAACTTAACAGAGACCAACAAAGACATAGAAAGTAAAGAGTGAAAAAGAAAATCAAGAACAACATCACAAAAACCACTTTCAACTAAAGCTCAATTCAAACATGCACCTTGTGGAGAAAAAATGATACTTCGCCTACTTCAACTGTTAGATCACTTGGAAGTCCGGTTGTACAATGCCTGAAAAAAAAAAAAAAGAAACTCAAGGATTAAAAATTAAAACTAATAGAAGAAATATTTTTTTACATAAAGAGAGAACATTAAATAAAACACCTTAAGAATGAGATTCATTTTAAATATAAAATATTTTAATCAGGTTCCACTATATTGAAACATACTTTGGGGTGTCCTATTTTATGTTCCAAAAATATAACAGGACTCTATGATTAGTGACTCAAAATTGAAGAAGCATTGGCCCTGACAGGAGTATATGCTTGAGTAAGAAGAAAACAAATCCTAGCTAGAAGTTGTGTGTTATAAATTCTACATTCTACAAAGATAACTAATTCTTTGATGCTTGTTCTGTATTCTTCAACTGTGTTTTTACAGCATAGGAAATAATGTAGGATCTTATATCTCTCTCCCTGATTGAAACATAAGTAGTGAATATGCTTTTAGCATGACATGCACCACTTTTAATTTCCCCTAGACAGCATGAAATTATACAACACACTTCATGATGCTGTGATTAGACTAGTATCTTCAACACCTGTGGTGGAGGTGCAATCTCTAATTTTTGATTCCAAAGTGAAGGTGACTTATAATATCATGAGGCACTGCAGATGAAATTGTAAACCTTTACAATCCCTAATGATCAATATAACCATAAAAAAATACTAAAAGCTTTATGACTAATCATCTTGAGCAAGAAAGTGCATACAACTCATAAAGAATTAAACTTTGATGTATTATTAAGAGCTTTTCTTACATAGTTATATATTACCACCTCAGCGAATGTATCACCTTCGCTGTTCAATATTAGTATATCAAAATTAATCTCAATTGGAAATCACTCATAAATAAAAGATCCATTTAGATTCAGTAATTAACACAACCCAATGAAGCAACACATATCGATTATTATGATAGAAGTACCTACCATGATTGGCCTTCTTGACGAAATGCATCAGATTTTGATCCAAGCCTCAAGAGCGCCATGAATTAAGAAATCTTGTAGAAAGCACAAGTGGTGAACACATGCAAAAGGGCATAGTAGAGGAGGAAGAATATCGGAGAAGTTGTGTGGGGTGAAAGATGAGAGAGCACAGTGCAGTTGTTGTTGTTGTTGTTGTTTCATTGTGTGTGTGTGTGGTTATGGTCCACAACACAAACAAGTAGCGAGTCTAAAGCTGATAACTGAAACAAGCGAAAAAAATGGTTAGACAATTATCTATGCTACTTCTTTCTCTCTGTCTACCTAGCATCTACTATTGCATGCGGGAGACTTGTCACAAAACATGCCAACTTCATTTTCATTGCTTGAAAAGCCACATCATCATTTGGAACAATAAAATAAGAGTAAAACTCATTTGTGGTGACCAAAATATCATTACACAAATAAGTCATGAAAGAAAAAAAAAAAAGGGCTTTGTTGATAAATTCTATATACTTTTAAAAGGATTAATTATTACTGGCTATAGCAAATATTGTTAAGGATGGCATGGTAAAATGGCTCCTACAAATACATTTGAATGGATGAACAAAATTAGAATGAATGCAGAGATACAAAAATTTACATGGTTCGATATGTTACATACTTACATTCACCTTAGAAATATTAAACACATTTGCTATGAGATGAATAACTATACAAGAACACCACTACTTCTAAACACATCTAAAAAGATATACATAAATAAAATCAATCATTACCATTAAAATATACATGACCCAGCTTTTCTAGCAAACATATATATCCTAAACAATAACAAAAAAAAATTGTCTTTAAAATTAAAAATGTCATCGTATATATTAACCTTTATTAGGAACATCAATTCTTGAAACCGATATTAATTTCTAGAAAATTAATTTAACTAATACTTTTTAATCTCAGAAACTATTATATGCTAGAGTTTTTGTTTTTGAGAGATAAACTTGTCATGATTTGGACAAAAACAACAAACCATAGTTGGAGCCATAATTTTTACAATATTTTGTAACACGCATTTACATTTTTTAATAAATTATCTGTACATGATAACTCGCCTGATTATTTAATAAATTATCTGTACATGAAACTATAGTTAAAAAATTGTAAATGCGTGTTACGAAATGTTGTAAACCAATGCCCAAAAATTTATAAATCAGTATGTAAAAAGTTATAAACTAGTACATAAAAATTGTAAATCAATTGAGGACACATACTAAATAAGTTTAGGATTAAATGTGAAACCATATACAGAAAATTTATAAACCAGGATGCAAAAAATTGTAAACATATATACAAAAAGTTGTAAACATGGGTGAGAGAGAAACGAGAGAGATACAAGTAAATTGGAGCATGTTAGGGGAACTTTTCATTTCACGCGCATTAACTTCAACGCGTATTAACAACTTTATCACTTACACATGTCAATTTATTATTAGACCACATAAAATCTCTAAGTTGAAGATAACAATGTAATCTTTATCTAAGAACGCACCATTATTGTATTGTCAATTATGACTGATTGATAGACTCATACTCAACTAAAGTGAAGATATAAATGTGTGCTTTATACTAAAATAATATTTTTAGCTACTAAGGGCGTTTAAAAAGTGTTTTATAGAATAATTTTTAGTTTTTAAAAATAAAAAATAAAAAAATTGTTTGGTTGGTTATTATTTTTAGATTGATTTCAAAAACAAAAAAGGTTTTGTGTTTTAAAAGCAAAAATTGGAAAATAATTGAAAGATATTTTTGAAATTCTATTTTTTAAAACAAGAAAGAATATGATGACACAATTGTAATTAATTGATTTTATTAATTGCTATCCAAAATAATTTTCAAAATAATTTTTAAAAACACAAAAACAAAAGTAATTCCAAACAACCCCTACAATTTTTAGTTTTTTAACTTGTCCTGCATGGTCCTTGACATGATTAGAATAGGTTCTATTCTTATCTTATGATCTCTATTCCTCTTACCTTATAAAATCACTCATTTCATTAGTTTCAGGGATATTCCCTCTTGCTGCTGTTGCTATAGTGTTTTGTAACCATGATTAGAACATGACCTTCAATGTCACCAACTTTTATTAACTAGTTGTGACTGAGAGCTGTGTCTACAAAATCACTTTTGGCTAGCCCAGCTCAATACCGTCTCAGTTTTCGTATAATATTTTATTTCTAAGAAGATTTCTAACATTTGATCTTTGTTATTTTAAGGTCCATCCTTATGTTGCCACTGGAAATAAAAACTCTAAATTTGGCATTAGAAATGAGAAACTGCAGTGGTTTCTAGATGCTGCGAAGGAGCATCCGAATGAGTTGAAGCTTGTAGGGGCCCACTGCCATCTTGGATCAACAATGACCAAGTTATGTTCACAAGATCTCTATATTTTTGTCTTCTTTTCCTTTCACCTTCACCTGTTTCAACCTGTATCAGATAAATCTGGAGTGAGCATCAGAATAATTGTTTTCTTATTGTTAGTCAAGATGATTTTTGTTTTTCTATTGGTTTCAAATTTATTTCCTGTGTTATTACACTGCTATATAGTAAACTTAGACCTTTTTTTCTGTCGGATGACTTTTCCTTTGTCATTTTGCACTGTTATATGTTGATTCTAAATATTTGTCTACAGGTGGACATTTTTAGGGATGCTGCCACTATTATGATAAACTACATTGACCACTTCCGAGCTCAGGGTTTTGAAGTTGAATATTTAAATATTGGCGGTGGACTTGGCATAGATTACTATCATTCTGGTGCTATTCTTCCCACACCCAGAGATCTCATTGATACTGTGAGGACTCTGCCCCAGAAATCTCACTTTATCTTACACATTTTATGTGATCTTGTATTTCCTTATAAGAATAATGAATCACTGTTGACAGATAAATGGTCATTGTTAATATTGTACCTTTTAAAATTATGTGCAGCATTTGTAGGCTGTGACATGCGGGGAACTGAGGAAAATTAGCCCTTAGCCTTTTGAAATTACATGAATATATAGTGTTATTTGAGGACGGATCTCCGTCATGTTTTGAGTTGCATGTATTGTTGGTTGTCAGTTGTAATCTTATCAGCTAGCTGCTTTAATAAGGATGAAACTTTCCATTCCTGTTGAATTTCTATAGCATCAAGTATGAGGCCTTTCACTAGTCACTAGTTGCTGATAAAGGTCCTTGGCGAACACTTGTTATTTGTGATTGATAAGCATTTTATGTTCATCATATCGATATGATATATGGTATGAATTTACTCATAGATTGCATGGGTTATTTATGTAATTATTTATTTTGGTTTCAATCGTGGTATTTATTTGTCTTCACATACACTACAAGAGGTGCTTGCATAAGTATGCTTGTGTATGTTTTAGTCATATAGAGTAGCATCTTCTGCTTCTTTGCATTGCCAATTAATTTCACAGAATCAGACATGTTCCATTCCTTCTAATTCAATACTTGCATTTTTATGGTTGGAGTAGGTACGGGAGCTTGTCCTTGCACGCGATCTTAACCTCATCATTGAGCCAGGGAGATCACTCATTGCAAACACTTGTTGCTTGGTTAAGCGGGTGACAGGAGTCAAAACTAACGGATCTAAAAACTTCATTGCAATTGATGGAAGAATGGCTGAACTTATCCGTCCTAGTCTTTATGATGCTTACCAGGTAATTTATCCAAGTGATCTTGGCCTTCTGTGCTTGTCATAAAGTACATCATAGTAGCTTCTCTTTGGAATTTTGAGTTTGATGCTACCTCCTTCCTCCCTAAGAATTATGTTGGAGACTAAAGAAAATTCTGGACCTGTTCAGTGCATATGCCTTTATCTAACATGATTTTACTATCAAAACATATTCTATCTCACTTGGTTGTGCATTTTTTTTTTTTAATTTTCAGGAAATTTCTATTCCCTGAATATTGAATTACATGTCATTGTTTGGTTGCAGCACGTAGAGCTGGTCTCCCCTCCTCCAGCAGATGCTGAGATAACAAACTTCGATGTGGTCGGCCCTGTTTGTGAGTCTGCTGATTTCCTAGGAAAAAACAGACAACTCCCAACTCCAGCCAAGTTATGATCACATCATGTATTAATCCTAAATTAGTTGCATCAATAAAACAAAACTATCATGGTGTGAATGCCAACTTGTTAAGAAATCTGAATTGAGCTTCACTTTGTAGGGTGCTGGTCTGGTGGTTCATGATGCTGGTGCTTACTGCATGAGTATGGCATCATCAACTTACAATCTAAAGATGAGGCCCCCTGAGTATTGGGTATGGACTGCCTTTTTTTTTTTTGCTACTCCTAATCTCATTGGCAAGGCTTCTCTAAATTAGAGGGTAGTTTTGAGAGTAAAATGCATTTTGATAACCATTAGTGAAAGGAGCAGCGTGTTATTAGTGCTTGACACATTGGTTTATATAAAAAATCTCAGTATAGGAACTAATCATGAATGATGGTTGGCATACACTCTACTCTTCAATGACATGAAGTCACAATTTAACTTCATCAATGATTTGTAGATAAAGAGTAATATATTGTCTTGTGCCACATTTTAGGTTGAAGAGGATGGATCAGTGAGCAAAATCAGACATGGGAAACATTTGAAGACCACATGCGGTTCTTTGAGGGCCTTTAAGCACAGGCCTCAATTGTTGGTGGAAAATGAAGCTTGAGATTTTTGGTTTGGATCACTCGGCATACAGAGAATGCAATGGGTTTTTTGGTTCTGTTTCTTCAAGTCTGGTTGAATCTCGAAATTGAAACTCTTGATGTGACGGGGAAAGCAGATTAATATCCTTGTTCCAGTTTTCAGTTTCGGTTCTCAACAATGCAGGTGTGCTTGTAGCTGCCACATAAAAAGTGAAGCTTATGCTAGGATACAGTATGTATGATGGTTCTTACTTGATACTTTTACCATAATTGAGAATAACCGAACCAAATCCAAGATTATGAAGAAATGGAGACATAATCTAACAATATATACATACCTTGATGATTGAGGATGATGGATTGGAGTGGATTTGAGAGAAAGAGAGGAAAATTGATGGAAAAGGAGAAAGGATTGCATTCTGCTTTTGACAGGGGAAGGGGAGAGGGATTTATAAAATGTTCAGTAAGTGAAACGACGTCATTATATCCTTCCACTCACATAGCTGGCAGAGATACGCTTATGACTGCTATAGTGGTCTATAGATCACCAAAACTCCAAAATTCACTCATTGTGACCGTTAAGTTAAATAATTATTTTACTTTCCATTAATTTTAAAACATAAATGTAAATAAAGAAATACCCTCATTTGGATTCAAATAAAATATAAAAAAATAAAATAAAATCCTAACAATTAAAAATCCAAATTTTGGATTTTAGTTCAAATGGAATTTTCAATATTTTCTAAACTTGTAGACTAAAACGAAACGTTTAAATGTTTGATAAAATTCATTAAAAATTACTTTTCAACTTATTTTCCCTCAAGGAACAATTACCGGACTTTTGATTCCAAAATATGGTTCTATTATATAGCCCTCCAAGAAGATATAGGATCAGACTTAGTGAAATTAAGAAAATGGTATTCTGGAAACTCTAAGGCTATACAAAACTTGCTCCTAATGCATCTCTGGATCACATTATATAGAGTTATAAGTGACAAAATTTTCTACCAACATTTCGATGTCAGCTTGTTACTACTTGCATCTTTAGAAAATTTATACTCTTCATTAAATTTTGCATGTGCTCCAGAAAGGAAGGTGGACTTTTTGTCCATGAGATGAGCAAAATTCAAGCCACAAAGTTATTCAAGCCACCAATTTTGATAAATCTCCACCTTGGCTTAATTTTTCATCCATCTTCAAATTTCTAAAATCGTCTTCTCCAGTGTGGCCATAAGGGCGGATTCACATGTTGCTAATGCCAACTAAGTCCAAACAATGCTTAAACTTAGCAATAGTGATTGATTTTTTCAACATATCAATTAAGGTACCAATCTTCTTCATTGCAATGACACCTAAAGAAATAATATCCCAAATGAAGTGATATCTGACGTCAATATGTTTGGTTTTCTCATGATACATTTGATTTTTGGTCAAATGTATGACATTTTGGCTATCACAATAAATAATTGTAATATCTTGTTCAAGCCCAAATTGCCTATCAAACTTCTGAGCCAAATGGCTTCCTTCACTTTTCTACTCTCCATGTATTCGGCTTCTGTAGTTGATAATGCAATAATAGATTGTAAAGTTGCTTTCCAACTAATTGTACTTCCCAAAAGCGTGAAGACGTATCCTTAGAGATCTTCTTTTGTCAATATCTCCATAAGAGTCAATATTACGAATAACATTACCACCAATGTTGGAACTCCTGTCATATACTAAGCCAACATCCGTAGTAGAAGATATCAAAGTATCCATTTCACTTGCTCCAATGCATCTTGTCAGGATGCCCCATATATATGCTAACAACGCTAACGGCATGTGAAATATCTGATGAGTATATATCATAGCATACATGATGCTTCCAACTACACTAGCATAGGGAACATGTGACATTTCTTCCCTCCAAAGCTTGTGGTGATAGCTGAAATGAAGCCTAACGGAATACTCAGGCTTTGCATCTTGCATTCCAAATCGCTTAAGTACTTTTTCAATATACTTCTTTTGAGACATATAATTTCCAGCACGTTACCTGAATTTCCATGCCCAAAATTCTTCTTAGCTGCATCTAAGTCTTTCATTTCAAATTCAACAAAATCCTTTCAGCTTCTTGACTCAGATATACTCTTAGCAACAATGAGCATATCATCAACATAGAGTAACAAATAGACAAACGAACCATCTGAGAGCCTTTTGTGGTAAACACAACAGTCATAGTTACTCCTTGAGTAATCGCGACTTAACATGAAAGTGTCAAATCTCTTATACCACTAGTGAGGAGATTGCTTTAAGCCATACAGTGACATTTTTAAAAGACAAACATAGTCCTCCTTGCCTTGAACTGAAACCTTCTCCTGCATGTAGATCTGTTCTTCAAGCTCACCATGAAGTAAAACTTTGACATCAAGCGTTCAAGCTCTAAGTCAAAGTGCAACCATAGCGAGCAACACACGAATGGAGCTATGTCTCACAATAGGAGAGAATACTTCATTGAAGTCTATTCCTTCCAATTGGCTAAAATCTTTTACAACTAAGCATGCTTTGTATCGAGCACATTCAACTTAGGGACCCTTCCTTTTCTTAAAGATTCATTTGCAGCCAACTACTTTATGTCCTTTAGGTGATTTCACTAACTCCCAAGTCGGTTCTTGTGAAGAGACTTCATCTCTTCGTTCATCGTTGCAATCCACTGTGCAAACTCTTTACTTGAGATAGCCTTATAGTATGTGGTAGGATCTTCTGATTCCATATCCTTTGTCATTGATAATGCAAAAGAGGCTATGTCTACATGACCATACCTTGTGATGGTTTTACTTGACTCTTTCTCTGTCTCTAAAGGCTATAATGCTGCAACTATTGTCATGCATCTACAACATCAATAGTATCTTGTTCTTCTTCTTGAATGGGCTGATCAGAGGAATCTTCTTGCATCTGCTTTGGTGGTTGTGCTTCAAATTTCTTAAGAATTTGGATGTCTTAGGTTCTATACACCATAATCTATAACCTTTCACACTAGTTTCATATCCAGAACATGCATTTTAGTGTCTTTCGCTCAAGCTTTCCATATCAATATGAGCATATGCACAACGAAATTCTCATATTCGAATAATTGCAGGAGCAGCAGACCATACCTCAATAGGAGTCTTCAAATTGATCATAGTTGATGAAGATCGATTCACTAAATAGCAAGCTATATTGATAATTTCAGCCCAAAATTCTTTAGATAAACCAATTAGAGAGCATACAACGAGCCCTCTCCAAAAAAGTCCTATTCATAGGTTTTGCTACTCCATTTTGTTGAGTCTTTGCAAGTATATCTTACTATGTTTTCATTTTCACAGAACTTGAACTGATCTCCACAAAACTCCAAACCACTATCTGTTAGAGACGCTTGATCTTTTTGCCAATTTGGTTCTCAACAAGCGTTTCAATTTTTGAAAGTATGAAACACATCATTTTTGTGTTTCAAAAAAAAAGCCCATATCTTCCTCTAGAAGTCATCAATGAACGTCAATAGGTATTTAGCACCACCTTTTGACGGAGGTGTAGGGCCCCACAAGTCAGAGTGGATATAATCCACTGTGCCCTTAGTCCTGTATAGGTGCTGAATTTGACTTTGGTCTACTTCCCATAGACACAATGTTTACAAAAGTCAAGCTTCCCAATTTTGTATTCACCTAGCAAGCCACGCTTGCTCAAAATTGACATTTCAGTTTCACTCATATGCCCTAGACGCATATGTCACAAACAAGTAGTTTCTGAATTAAAATTAGATGATACTTGAGGCAGCACCAACAATTGTGCTTCCTTGAAGTAAATAAAACTGTTGACCAACTTGTCTTTTATCACAATAAGAGCACCTTTGGAGATTTTAAAACTCCACCTTTACCAGAATACTTATAACCTTTAGAATCAAAGACGTTCAAGGATATAAGTTTTTCTTCAAGTCTAGTATGTACCAAACATCATCAGCATTCTCACAATTCCATCATGCATCTTGATTTGGACTATTTGATGCCAATGACCTTACAGGGCATATTATTCCCCATAAGGACAACACCACCATCTATTGACCAAAGTTGTAAACCAATCCAACTTCGACACATGTGGCAGGAACAACCAAAATCAAGTATCCAAGTATCACCAATTGAATTGGTTCTATGAGAATATTATTAGTATTTTCAGCTACACTGCTGCATCACTTGAATCTTTGTCCTTTTTGTCTTTGAGTCTTGAACATTGTGCTCTCCATGCCCTTCCTTTGCTATATCGGCATTGCCTTTACGATGTCTAAACTTAGATCTAGACCTTCCTTTGCTACTACTCGATCCAATCTCCTTTGACCTCCCTCTGGCAACCAAGCCAGATGAATCATGCCTCATTTTGTCACAACTTAAAAGTGCGGATTTAACCTCATCAATTTTGAGGCTTTCACGGCCATATATGAGTGTTTCATGAAAATGTTTGTAAGAAGAAAGTAAGGAATAGAGCAACCTCATTGCCTGTTGCTCACTTGAAATTGTCTCCATATTTTTCAAATCCGTGACGAGTGACATGAACTCAGCTATGTGAGATCGGATTTATGTCCCTTCTGTCATGCGAAGCATATACAGACGTTACAAAACTCCAAGACGGTTAGCCACCATTTTAGTCATATATAATAACTCCAACTTGGTTCACAATGACTCTGTTTTCTCAAAAGGACCTTCTGGAGCACATCATCTGTAATGCATAACTGAATAATAGAAAGAGTCTTTTGATCAGCGTCTTCCCATTCTAAATTCTTTATTGTCTCGAGCTTCTTCCTTGCCAGAAAGTGCTATTTTTATACCTTGCTCACAAGAACAGCCATCATGTTGACTTTCCACATTCCAAAATTAATGTGCCCATCAAACTTTGAATATCAAATTTTGCAATAGACATTTTGAAACAAATTAGTCCAGAACTCTATAAGAGCTCTGAAACCAATTTGTTGTAAGATGGAGACCCAAAAGGCATAAATAGAGTAGCGCAAAATAAATATGTGAAAGCGTAAAATAAATGACACCAGGAATTTACGTGGTTGGCTTAAAGCCTATGTCCACGAGCAAATGTGATAACCAAATATTTCATTATGGAAATATAATGGAGATATAAAAGTTTGACACACTACACTCAACCCAATTCCTAAATACACCCAGAATACCTTACAGTATTTTCTCACTGGTGTATACTCTCAACTCACAAAAGAGAATAATTTATATTGAATAAATAATTCTACTTTATTACTAAAAGGGAGGAGAGGATTTGTTGTTATTGTTTTGTTTTGATGCTCAAAGAGAAGCTCTATTTATAGAGCTATAAGTGACGAATTTCTACCAACATTTTGGTGCCAGCTTGCTACTACTTGCGTCTTTAGAAAATTTATGCACTTCATTAAATTTCGTATGTGCTCCACCGAAAGGAATGTGGACTTTTTATCCATGAGATGAGTAAAATTCAAGCCAAAAAGTTATTCAAGCCACCAATTTTGACAAGCTTAGAATCTTTGATGTTGTAGCATCATAAAAACCTTGCATGATTACATCTCTAGATGTTCATGCTGCTGTTAAATTTTACAATTTTACAGACAAGTCTATGTATAATAAATCACCTCGATGTAAAGTGTTCGTAGTCATCTACACAAGACAATCCACTTTGATTGTCAAAAATTCTTAGTTGTTGTTAGAATAAGAAATCTCTTTTACTATGATTGATTAATTGGTGTCATCTTAGCTTCGTGAAAAGCTTAATCTTCTTAGTCATTTATTATATCTTTCATGAAGATGATATGATAAATACTGAAAGGATTAGAGCATCTAAGAATTTATCATAAATGTCAAGTTGTGCATGGTAAACATTATCAAGAAAGTCATTTTTGACTCATTCAATCGTGATTCACTCGAATGAATGGCTCGTCCGTTTAAATCATTCTCCACATAGTTGCTTATTTACAAGCCTCTCAAGTTTACACTTTTTTCTCGGAAATTGGTGCTTGACATGACACAGCCTTCATGGCTGCATAATTAAGAATGTGATTTTAGCTGCCTTTATTCTTATGTTAAATTTGAACATAAGAAAAATTAGGCCCATGTTTATTCTTATATGCTTTGAAAATTAGGCTTCTGTATTGTTTATGCTTTAAATTTCCAAGGTGAGATGCAATCTACCGAACCTAACAAGACATGAGAATTTCCAAGTCACAAATCATCATTGTCTTTGTCCTTGATTACCGTTAGTAAATGAAGCATTAACAATTTACTTCTTCCGCCTTGCATCTATTTCCGTGATTGATCTAAAAAGTGCAAATAGATATCCCTTCTACAAAGTGTACAAGGAGATGGTTTTGCCATGGCCAAATTTACACGAGCATATTAATATACGTATAATCTCATATCATCATTCTTATTAAGTAACTATCAAATCTAATTAATAGAAAGGTACATATTTATGACAACCTCATTAAAACAGATTGTGTCAGTCAAATTCCATATGCAAATATATATTATATATTAAGCTTGTAAAATGTGTGCTTGTCGCTTTGTCAGTTTTAGTTTTTCAATTTATAAAGGAAAAGCTGAAATTGAAATTTTGTTTCAATTTTTCGTTCATAAATCTAAAAAATTAAAAATAAAAAACTGAAAATTAACAAAAGCTTAAATCTTCCTCAAAACTCAACATCTAAATGTGTGTTTTGTTTTCTGCATACTATACATTGAAAAGTGGAAGTGGAAACTTCAATGAATGCTGAGTTAGTAGTAGTACTAATGGAATAAATATTGAGAAATTTTTTGCTTCATTTGAGACTTTTGAGTTGGTTTTTCCTCATGTAGAGTTTTTCAGTTTCACACTTTCACCATTTAGGATGTATTTATTTGTAATTATTTTGACGAATAATCACTTTTTTGTTTAAATAATAACTTTTGACATATTTAAACAATTTTTATAAAATAATTGAAATTTCAAAAAAATCAGTTTTTAGTTTTTTTTATAAAAGCTGAAATTAGTAACTTCTAAAAAAAAAATCAATTTTCAATTTTTTTGATTATATATGAAATTTAGGTTTCATAATTTTTTTTAAAATAAAAAACAAATGCACCCTTAATTGTAATTAATGGAGCAAATTGAAAATAAAAAAGGCTTATATCCAGCATAAATAAGAATGTCTCATGAAACTTTCATCCTATTGAGATGTATTTTCAACAATTACTAGCATGTTTCAATTTACTATCTAGGTCCGTTTGATTTAGATTTTGGTAGAATTGTTTTTGAAATAACTATGTTGAAGGAATTGATTTTAAAAGAATTGATTTTGAAAGAATTGATTTGTGTTTAGAAAATATGTTAAAAAAGTGAGTTTGAAAGAATTGATATAAGATGATGAAGCAAAAATAATATTATTCACTTCCACTATAATCAATTTTTATAAAAGTGAGGCACTTTTATAAAAATAAAAATATAAAATAAACAACTTCACTTTTTCTCAGCTTAATTATTTCTACCCCATCGCTAAAATCCATCCCAACCAAACATGCTGCTAGAAATCTCAAATTAAAATTGAGACAAAAAAAGTCGCTTTTAAAAAATGCTCTTGTCTTGTCAAAACGAACATCTGGAGCTTTTCAAATAGAAAAGCAAGCATGTGAATGGGACCTCAATTAAGTATTAATAAAATTTTGGATGCAGGGATTGGTTTTGAAAGAAATAGTGATTAACTTAATTAGACAACTAGTCTGCAAGAATTTGAAAGCAATGCTGACAAATTGAGATAAAAATTATTTGCATGAGGAAGAAAATAGACACCAAAAAGAACAACAGGATCTGAGTCCAATCAGTTCTTAGCAGATAGCACCCATCACTAGATCCACCAGCAATAAACTGGCCAGTTTCTTCCATTTGCTGGCCATATGCTATAATAATTTGCTGGGTCAAGCTTTGAGCTGTCAAATGACCACCCTTTATCATACAGACATATTTAGACCCTCTTTCATAGCCGGTTGCAAAAGACTAATAATCACATTATACTTTTGTTAATGTCTAGTTAGATCCTTAGAGATATATTTCAAAAGCTAATAGTGGAAAAATTATTTAAAATTGTTCAATTATTTTTTAAAGAAGAAGTAATAATGTGTTTATTTATTAAAAGATCATATCACAATTCCTTTTGAAACTATACATAACATGATCATCGTACTTAGTATGCCCATTTTAATATAATCTACAAGTTGATTAGTTAGCTGATGCCTACAGGTTTTATAACAGTGTAATATTATAATTAATAATTAATTTATATACCAGCAAAACAGCAATTAAATTTTTATAGCGACAATTATTTGAATTGATGAAACTTTCACACTTTTATTATCACCCACCGCACATACTTTTCAACACGAACAAGAGAGAGGCCAGGTTTGCAAAGTCATTTTTGTAAGTAAATGTGAAGATGTAGAGCAAACCATGTATTGAGTTTAATAGAACTTGAGTAAAATCTCAAAAATTTTCTGAGGTCACTTATCGATGATGATGATGATGATGATGATAATAATAATAATAATAATAATAATAAAAGATTTTTCATATTGTTCCGTTGCTTAAATTTAATAGAACTTTACATATTAGTAATAATTTAAATAATAATTTAGTAATTTTTTGTACATCAACAAGAGTTTAGTGCAACGGTCGATTACACTCTTGAGTTTAATTTGTTTTAAAAGAATAACAGTTAAAAATAACTTTAATTATAACTACTTAAAATTCTTTGAAGAATCAATTTTGTAATTAGATCAAATTACTAACACTTGATCATTGGACGATTGGCCTTATAAAGCCCAATGGTTGAATCCCACAAGGGTGAACATGTCCAAAAGAAATTAATGAACCTTAATTGCATTACTTATCTACCGTATGCTGTCTTGCATACTCATACACTATGTGTGGTCGAGAAAAGAAAATGAGATGAAAGAAATTTAAAAAAAGAAGTAAATTTTTATTTTTCTCACGTACATTTGAATGAAAGAAACAAATGAGAAAAAAGAAATAAATTAAAAAAATAATTTCATTTTTCCATTTTCTACTACTTTTGGAGGAAAACATAATAATGATGGATCTCATACATATTTTTTCACCTCTATATTCTTTCCTCCTTATTTTTCTTAACATTCAAACAAGGGAAAGGAATTTTTTTTCCTTTCAATTTCTTTCCTTCTCTTTTCCTTTCTTCCATTTTCCACTCAAATGAACAAAGTCTCAGTGTTATTCGACAGTCTTTATAAGAGCCTTATTCGAAGTTGGCCTTTATCCCACATGTGGTTTCAACTACCGCTTATTGTAACGAGGCCTCCAATTATAGGCAATTACATAACAATCTTTGGAAGCATTCAAAGAGCTTGGAAAATTGTGCTCTAATCCCAAGTGAAACGTGTTAAGTGGCTTTGTCTCTTGCATCACGGACTTACTTGCGTGCATAGTAATTCCACATGTGATCCTCCACCAAAGAATAAGTCACGAGAAGTCAATGTGCATAGTAACATGCACGGTAACCTCAAAAACTCTATAAATAGGAGGCTTTCAACGAAGGCATCAGCTGAGAAGCGTTCTAGCATTAGAGAGGAAGAATTAGAGTAAGCTTCTTGGAGTGAGAAAAATAGAGAATGTATGTAAGAAAATTCCAAGAGTGTAGTGTGAGTATACATGGGGTTTGGTATATTCTTTGACGGAATACTACAAATTGTAGGAGAAGAGTCTCATAGGGATACATTATATTGTAATTACTCTTTAATATAGTGGATATTTGAGTTTGGCCCGTGATTTTCCCTCAAAATTACAAGTTTTCCACGTTAAATATTGGTGTGCAGTTCTCTCATCTATTTTGTTGGAGTGAGCGGGTCCCATTATATAGTACTATTTATAATAGTGATGTGGGTCCCACTGAGCAATATCAACACTTTACCTGTGTACTATTCACAAAATAGTGACACGTGGGTCCCACAATAGATTACTATTCACAGTGCTTCATTTTCATATTTTCAATTTGCGCGCTTCCGCTCACATCCATAAAGTGTTTATTACACTTGGGACCTATTTCTAATCTAACCGATATCCCACAGTGGTATCAGCTTTGGTCCGTGGGATTTATTCTTAATGCTTGTTGCCAGCTGTCTTATCTTCATTAGAAGAATTCTCCTTGGTGCTTGAAGAGCCACTTGGTGTTAGATCGAAGATGTTGTGCCAAAATTTGAAAGAGAGTTTGAGGTCCAATGACTTCAGGCTATGGAAGCTGAAGTTGGAGGCATTACTAAATCGCAAGGTGTTGCAAAGGCGTTGGAGGGCAAAGAAAAATTGCCAGAGTCATTACCTGATGACAAGAAGGAGGAGATGATGGCCAAAGCATTGAGTACAATACAGTTGAGTCTTAGACAATGTTCTGAGAAGTCATGGAAAAAGAAACCGTTGATTCATTATTGAAGGCTTTGGAAGAAAAATATTCCGTAAAAACATTGTCCAACAAGCTTTATCAGGAAGCGACTTACACATTCAAATATTCAGGAGGAAAATCAATCAAGAGCATATAGACGATTTCAAGAATGATCTCGAATGTTGGAGCACTGGAATTAAAGTAGAAGATGTTGATCAAACTATGATCTTGTTGACTTCACTACCTTCGTCTTATGATAATTTCTGTGATATCATACTTTATGGTAGATCCATATCTGCTGAAACAAAGAATCATTGATGATAAAGGACCATCAAAAGTTAGTATGTGACCCAGGAAAGGTTTTGCAGATATTGTTCGTGATGAGAGGACGTAGTCAAGAAAGAGGATTAGAAAGAAAAAGCAAGAGAAGATCAAAGTCCAGAAAGCATAAGTCATAAAATGCTTTCATTGTAGACGGACATATCAGAAGAAATTGCCCAGAAAGAAAGGAGAAATTAGGAAATTCTCAACATAACAATTGAAAGTTCTGAATGATAGTAATGCTGATGCTGTACGCCTTGACAATATTCAAGAGTGATAAGGAACCAATGGATCCTGATTCTGGCATCTTTTCACATGACACCTAATCGAAACTTTTTCTCATCCTATAAAAGCGGGAGGAAAAGTTAGATTGAGAGATAATAGAATTATTCCAATTGGTGAAGGAGATGTGCAAGTAAATTTGGATGATGGTACTAAAAGGACATTTCAAGCATGGCATGTAAAAGTTGGGTAGAAACTTGATCTCGTTGAGTGCCCTAGATAATCGGGTACAAGTTCACTGGAGAGGGTGGTTTCTTGAAGGTAATCAAAGGCTCAATGGTGGTATTGAAAGGAAGCTAGGGCGGAATTTATCTATTGGGAAGCGATGGAACCTTTATTCTATCCTCTAAAAGAAATGATGATGCTACACGATTGTGGCACATGCGGCTTGGTCATATGAGTGAGAAAGGAATGACCATATTTGCTGGAGAGGCTTCCAAAGGCCTAAGAATTGCAAACTTGGTTTCGTGAAAGTGTATTTGGAAAGCGGAAATGAGTGAAGTTTGGTTCTGGTAAACACAACAGCAAAGGAAATTGGAGTATGTCCACTCTGATGTTTGGGTCTAGCCCTGTTAACTCTTTAGGTGGAGCTCGTTATTTTCTTAATCTAATAGATGATTATTCCAGGAAAGTCTGGATTTATTTCCTTAAGAAAAAGAATAGGTGTTCGACAAATTCAAGCAATGGAAGGCCATGGTCGAAAGCAAAGGCACATAAGAGACTAATTGACAATGGCGAGTTTTCCAGGAAGAATTTGTAGAGTTAGAAATGCTGGTATAGTGAGGCACCATACTGACCAGGAACACCACAGCAAAGAGAGTTGAAGACGAAAATAGAACACTTTGGAGCGTGCAAGATGCATGCGAATCAATGTTGCACTTCCCAAATCATTTTGGGCTTAGGCGGTCAATAAGCTGAATACCTGGTAACAGATATCCATCAACTGCTATTGATCTGAAGATTCCACAAGAGGTATGGTTGTTGACCTAAACTATTCTGATTTGAAGATATTTGGTTGTCCCGTATACCCATGTGAGTGATGGTAAACTTGAGGCGAGGGCAAGAAGGTGTATATTTCTAGGGTATGCACGAAGGGTGAAAGGCTACACCTGTGTACAGAGAAGCAAGTTCACCAAAAATTATTATTAGGAGAGATGTCACTTTTGACGAGGCGATAATGCTAAATCAAAAGAAGGAGTCTAAATTAGATTTAGAGACAGATCATGGTGCTAGGAAAGGTGGAGCTAG
Organism: Dalbergia oliveri; assembly: GCA_030441495.1. Taxonomy (NCBI): domain Eukaryota; kingdom Viridiplantae; phylum Streptophyta; class Magnoliopsida; order Fabales; family Fabaceae; genus Dalbergia; species Dalbergia oliveri. The sequence continues at coordinate 27,619,484 of JAMLFY010000013.1, forward strand.
AGATTGATTGTGGAAGGTGAAGCAAGAAAATGATGCAATGAATCAGCTTTACTTCAGGTATTGCTCAACCTGAAGTAGAACAACAAGATAAACCTATTATGAGGAATTGTGAACAAACCAGGAGAGAGCCATAGGATTGCTACTGAGAAAAGACGAGAAATTCAGAAACCAAAAAGGTATCTGATTCCGCCTGTGCACTCGACTCATTAGATGTAGATCCTATAGCCTTTGCATTGGCTATGGCGGATGGTGTAGTTGGAGATGAACCATGTACCTACCGTGATGCAGGAGAGTAAAAAGTTGAAAAATGGTTGATAGCAATGAATGAGGAGATTGAATCTCTTCAAAAATAGACATGGGAGCTGTACAACTTCCAAAGGGAAAAGAGTAGTTGGCTGAAATGGGTCTACAAAAGGAAAGAAGGAATTCCTAGCATTGAGCCTCCAAGGTTCAAGGTAAGACTGGTAGCAAAGGGTTATACTAGAAGGAGGGTGTTGACTTCCATGAAGTATTCTCTGGTGAAGCATAGCTCTATTCTGATCCTATTAGCTATTGTGAGTACGTTTACTTGAGCTGAACAGCTTGATGTGAAGACGGTTTACATGGTGAGCTAGAGGAGCAAATCTACATGAGTCAACCAGAGGGTTTGGAGTTTCTGTAAGGAGAACCATGTTTGCCTATTGAAGAAGTCATTATATGGCTTGAAGCAATCCAGAGGCAATGGTACAAAAGGTTTGATGCATTTATGATTGGTGATATAGTAGAAGCCAATATGATAATTGCATCTACTCTAAAGAGCTTCCAGATGGTTCTGGATTTATCTTGTATATAGATGATATGCTAATTGCACTGACAACAAGGCTGAAATTAGTATGTTGAAAACTCAGTTGGGAAAAGAGTTCAGATGAAAGACTTGGGTATGGCAAGGAAAATTCTTGGAATGGAGATTCATATGGAGCGGATTGTGGGTTGTGCTTAACACAACAAAACTACATTATGAAAGTGCTACAACGCTTCAATATGTATCAGGCCAAACCAGTTAGCACTCCATTGTTACATTTTAAGTTATCTTCGAGGAATGTCCAGAATGAGGAAGAGGTGGAGCATATGTCTCATATTACCTAGTGCAGTTGCGGTCTCATGTATGCTATGGTGTGCACTAGAAGATCTTTCACATGCCTGGTAAGCAATTTATGAGCAAACCTGAAAGGCACACTGGAAGCTGAAATGGATCATGCGGTACTTGAGAGGTTCTCCGATGTTGTTGGTGTTTGAAGGTCAAAGAAGTGGAGTTGTGGGATATGTAGATTTGATTATAGGTGACTTGCAAAAAGGAGGTCATTGAGGTATATCTTTAATCTTTGGATGTACTATTAGCTTGGACGACATTGCAATCTACAGTGGCATTGTCAACTACTGAAGCTGAGATATGGCGCCAGGTTTGTAAAGCATTTGGGTGCACGGTCTTTTGGAGTTTTGGGTTAAATCAAAATGTACCGAGTACATTGTGATAGTCAAAGTGCCATTCATCTGGCAAAAAGTCTATCATGAAAGGAATAAGCATATTAATGTTAGACTTCATTTTGTAAGAATAAAACAATTCAATTCATATTGTTAAGTTAGCTTAAATTTAATAGACATGATGACAAACCATTGCTAATTTAAGTTTAAGCATTGGACTTGGTCAATCAGAGGTTGAAGGCTAGTTGCAAAATACAAGCCAAGGTGAGAATTGTTAGGTGACTTTGTCTTTTGCATAGAGTTACATGTGCATAGTAACTCCACATGTGATCCTCCATCGAAGAAAAGTCACGAAAGTCAAATGCATGTACATAGAACATGCAGATTGGCAAAAACTCTATAATAGCCGAGGTTCAATCGGAAGCATCAGTCTAAGAAATTTTAACCATTAGTAGGAAGAATTAGAGTAAGCTTCTGGTGAGAGAAAAATAGAGTGTATGTAAGAAAATTCCAAGAGTGTAGTGTGAGTATACACTGGGGTTTTGGGTATATTCTATCTCTTAATACTACAAATTGAAGTAGAAGAGACTCAAATGGATACACTATCTTGTAATTACTCTTTAAATATAGTGGATATTTGTCCAAGTTTGGCCTACTTTTCCCTCAAAATTACAATGATGTTTTCCACGTTAATATTTTGTGCAGTTCTCTCCTCTATTTTGTTTGAGTGAAGCATTCCCACTGGATAGTACTATTTATAATAGTGACATGGGTCCCACTGAGCAATATCAACACAGTTTACCTGTGTGGTACTATTCACATGAATAGTTACACGTGGGTCCACTTGATATATTTCACAGTGCTTCATTTTTGTCTCTTCAATTCGCGCTTCCACTCACATCCATAAAGTGTTTGTTACACTTGGAATCTTGAAATCTAGTCCTCTATCTCTAACAAAGAGCACCATCAATTCCATAGGGTCCATTCCATCGATTCCGTAGGGTCCGTTTAGATATTGAAATTGAAATTATCATGTAAAATTTTAATTTTAATTCCAATTCTTTTAGACTTGAAAATTACTAAGAATAATAATTTTCATGCTCAAGTTTACCAAAGACTTGTAAGGTAATTATTAGAAAGTAAATGAAGAAGAGAAAAAACTATACAAACTTTAATGAAAGATATTTAATAAATTTTAGAATTGATATAGTTCATATGGTATGAGTTAGGAAATATGAAGAGCCAATTTTAGTTGTTTTTCAATTTCATACAATTGGATTGTAGAATTATGACTCAAATTTTATATGTTACTCAAAATATGAAAATCAAAATTGGACTATCTAATTCTAATTTCATGTTCAATTTTACATACGAAATGAGACATTAGACTTTTGTGAATCGGCAAAATCCTTCTTCGAAGTTATGCGAAGTATTAATTTTCTCTCTTGTTTATCTAACACTCTCTTGTCTAAAGATGCCAACTGCAGGTTACCAAACGCCTACGGTACAAAGCAAGAACAGTAATACTAAAATTTATAAAATGTCTTTCCAGAAAAAAATAAAAATACAAAAAATTTTTGTGCCGAATAGATTAAGTCATGTCATTTAGATCCTTTAAAGCGAGAGTAGAATTAGAACCTCATCTTAAAGAATAAAGCGAATAATTTTATCATTAAATCAATATAGTGAAGATACCTCTATTTTTAATTTTTTAATCCAAAAATAAAATCATCTAATGTTACTCTCTAAATTAATATCATAAGAATTTTGATCCTAAATTGTGTAAGATCTTTACTTTAGAAGATTTCTACCCTTATCTACTTTTTTTTCTTCCAAAAATAATTGTCAAAACATCAATATACTAAATTAATGTATATGATAACTTGGAGTTAGATAGATTGATTTTTGAATAATTTTATCTACGTGGAGAGAGTACTATTTAAGTATTTATGACTTTTATTCATTCTCAGACAGCATTTAAAATATCTTCTGAGTATATTTCAGGCTCAGTTCAGTGGGATTTTACAGCATGTGATGTAGTACGTACTAGTCCACCGGCACCACACCACACCACAGCACTATATATATCCACAGAGAAACGTACGTACACTGAGGAAAAGAGGGTTCACCTCAGAGCTTTGTGGCTGTGGCTGTGCCATAGAGCCTGTGCTACCAACCATACCCACCATCCACCACACCATGTGCATATTTCTCTGCCTTCAGAGTGGTCCATACGTACATACACATTACATTTCATACTTTGGAATTTCATCATCTGTCTCGATCCCTCTGCGGTGCGGTGCGCTGCTGCCCCCATTTGATTGATACTTGCCCATATTGGAAACTCCATTCCACCAAGATTTGACCACAAATGGAAAAAAAATAAAATAAAAAATAAAAACTATCTTCTAAAGTCAAATATGCCATAATAGTCTACATGTAAGCACTTCAAATGTACCTTCATCTTATAGCGCATATTACATTAACCTTCAAGTGAAATCTTGTACATGTATATAAGAACAAGTGCATGTTTGGGCTTTATAACCCAAAAACAAGTTTTTTTCTCTTAAAAAAGTTTTTTAAAAAAATTTGGTATGTATTGCAAATATAAATAAAATTGATTATAATCTTCAGTTTATTTTATTTATATTATTGGCGCTTTTTCTAAAAAAATTAAGATCAAATACTACTAAATTAACTCTAAATATCAAATATTATATATATATACACACACACTATAAGTAAATCACTTTATGCATTTTTTAGTAATGTATCATACCAAAAAAAATTCATACAGTCTAGATAAAACATCCAATTTAAACGGATTGTAACGGATCATATTTAATCCAGCTAGATTGAACTAGTATGCGAAATAAATGGGCTCCCATTTAGCAGGCTTGCGTCTGCCCTCCATAAATCTGCAAGCTTCCTGTTTGATCCATGTAAATATGGTCCGTTAATTAAACAATATGAAGTCACTACAAAATGGAAAGAAAATAGTTTAGCTTGATTCTTTTTAAGCCATAAATTGTAACCTTAAGGTAACATTTGTTCACTATTTTTAGAAATAAAGAGATTTGAAACACAAACCTCTGGAGGAAACAAGGAAAAAAACACAAAATTTTCATACCTCCAAAATATATTAACAATAAAAAATATATAGATAAAAATTTAATATTTTTATCTATCAATAATATCTATATATATATATATATTATTATTTATATCTCCCTCTATTATCTTTATTGTTTCTATATTTCTATTTGTATCCCTATATTTTCAATCCAAATCAGTAAATAAATGCTATCTAATAGATGTTAAAAATATACACATGAGGAGATGGGCTTTGCCTCCAATTTCAAAGTCGACCAGGTCGCAGTCGCAGTCCCAGATTGATACAAACAATAATGTCAAATGAATGAATGATGGATGGATGGTAATGCCGTCAAGTGGGACACAACATTCCAACGCGTGGAAGATTGTTTTGTCACTCTCTTTGGTTTCACTCTCCATTCCAAAGAACATATCCCATCCAACAATAAAAATACAACTAACACAAAAAACATGAAAGCAACACACAATTATTATTATTATGAAAAAACAAAGAAGAAAGAAATGGGTGATGAAAATGAACAGCGTAGCATCTCTCCGTCCACACACTGCCTCCTTTTGTTGTCTTGTAGTTGTCAAAATTAACTCAACCGTGTCACACTCGCATTTGACATTTGTTCTCATCACCTTAATTCTATATATTAACACTAATGCTTGTTAATTATTCATTAATCTTTTCTATTATTATGTTTTTCTTTTGCCGTTGGGTGCTTTTGTAACATTCAGGTTAGGAAAGTTTTGACGGAGTCAGTAATAATTATACGATTGAAGTTATAAAAGTGTGAAGAAATTAATACTATGAGGTAATCCCTAATTACACGTTGCATGCCCTTCTCTTTTTTTGTCCGTATCATGCACATATACAATTAGCGTGGCGGCAATAATTAAATTTTATCAATAATGTTTTCAATCATTAGTTCATTTCAATTTTCTAACATCTTGTAGAGTGTGCACATGAAGATAATTTATTTTAAGAGTGTAAAAATAAATATGGGTAGAATAATTACAAATATATGGTCAAAATAAAAAATTAATTAATTGTCACATGATCAATTACAAAATTCATATGATTTTATATTTTAATCTTAATAATTCGTATAAGATTAAATGATAATTTTTTTTTTTACTCTCATAATTAATCACTCCTCTTATTTAATCACCTCTATATATATATCATTTGTTGTGAGCAATCGACCTTTAAGGTTCAATCAAATCTTTGAGGGCTCTCGAAAAAGCTTATGAAGTTGGTAAGATGAACATATTTTGCTAAGCTCTAGAGAGAAGTTATAATTAATAGGAGTTGCAAATGATTTCAATTGGTCCATTAATATTAAGCAACCTAACGAAAAGTGGTTCATTATAATTATTTAATGAGATAATTCAAACGTCAAATGTAATTAAAAGTTTGTTAATTATCTTAAGATCAACTTGGTCCTTGGTAGGGTTCAGTTCAATTGGACCCCATGAGCTTGGCTGTTCAAACCAATTAAGTATTAATCCGGTCCAATATAAAAATTATCTAATGACATAAAATAAGAATCACAATTTGACAAAGGGCCTTAAAGTTAAGAGTGTGAGCGGATCAGATTGATCTAATAAAACCAGTGAATTCAAATAAACCAATGCAATTAATCAAGCCAATTTGTCGATTTGGATAATTAGCAGGCCAATAAATTCAAATCCAACTAGAACCAATCATACATTGGTTCATATCAAATTTTCATTTTCAAAATTGAACCGAATCAAACCACCACTTGACCCCCAATAATTATTTTTCTAATTCATATTATACTAATTGCTAACTTAAAATTATTACTACTAACACGTCACAAACCTTGCTTTTATTCGTATATGTTCTCACCTTTTGTTATGATTTGTTGATATCCCATAAGTTGATATTAAAATTGTTTTGATATTTGAATTGTTTGAGTTGCAGTGTTGTATTGTGGTATTAGGAGTGAAATTGTTTTCTAACTTATGTCTCTTTTACAGTATTTTTTTATTTTTTATTTTTTTGACAGAAATTGTAAGGAAAAAAAGAAGAAGCTAAGTTCAGTGACTCAATTTCAAACCAACCTGAATATGATCGAATCAATTTTATTCAGATTATGCTAAAAAAAAAGAATCCAAAGTCGTCAAACAATAATAGATTTGAATTTGTTTTTCCCTCAAAATCCAATCTGAATCAACCCATTTACACCCCATTTAAAGTTATATTCTTATATATTATATATATTACACACAGCACCTATTAATTTGTAGAAATTAAATAAACATTAATCTTCATGATATTAAGGTGACATTACATATGATATGTACCCTTTATATATATTTGATAAACAATGGGACATTACGCCCTATATACCCTCATATTTTATGAAATGTGATACTGGGCATCCATATAAATACGATACTGGTAAATACTCTAGTAGAAAGTTTTAGAATAGACATGATAAATAAAAAAAATACCATGTGTAATATTACCTATATAAAATCATTTGAGGTCATTGTAGTTTTTTATTTTTATTTTTTTTTGAAAATGCAGGCTAGGTAAGAGTTAGAGAGAAATATGAACATTATATGTTGATTGGAATAGCTAACCAGGGTTTTGAAGGAGTGATTGGGACGGATGCATAGAGGAATTGCAGATACAAATTCATTCGCAAAGAAGATGAGAGAGGGGACAGAGATTCACTTCAACGTCCCCTTCTCATGCGGGCATGCCTCTACATGCTTGGAATCAATATGAATGAATGAATGAACCATTTCATCAATCAAAACCATCCACATCACAAGCACATATATGACAGCCTCCCTTGGTTCCCCCCTAAATTTATGAATATATGTAACTGCTTTCTTTTCTTCTTTCTTTTATGTGTCTACATGATGTGTGCATTTCTGTCCTCTTTATTTTCTCTCTCATCTCCTCACATCAACAACCCAACTGTACAACTCAACAACATAAGACTTCTTATAAATTTGTTCCAAAGGTGTGTGTGTTTTTAACTGGCCAAGTTGCAAGAAAATTGCAAAAGTTGATGTTTAAGAAATAATAATTTCATGAAATTTGAGAACCAATCTCTCTCATATAACAAATTTTACATAATGAAAAAAACGTGTAAAGAGAACTATTAAGGTAATGCCAAAACCAGAATTATTTATCAAAATTATTGTCATTATTTAATTTGTCAAGATCCAATTAATAAGGGTAGTTGAATAAATCAAATGAGTGAACACCACTCAACCATCCAAAAATTATAAACCAAAAAAAAAATCCAACGACAAAATTGTAGCTCTTTAGTATTTTTCTAAGCATTAATACAAGACTCCATCGACATATACTAAGTCTCTCTATTTAATATCTTTTTGTCTAGAACAATATTTACTATGTAATTTTACAAGAAATATAATAGTCAACAAAATAATAACATAACATGGTTGATTTATCCATGTTATTATTTGAAGTGTCATTTGTTAGTTAGTGATGGCATAAGGATTCTCTTTATTAAGTCCAAGTTCCTTAGGGCTCGTTTGATATATATGAAGTAAAAATAAGGAGATTTTAACCATAAGATCTTGTACAATTGGTAGCTAATTGGGTTCTTTAAACATTTACTGAGGGTTCAATTCCTAACGATGTATATGGAAACTTTAAAAGAGTTCTCACCTTCAAGAAATTAGTCACTGTTATTGGAATTGGATACCTTAAGCAACAAAGAGAGAGAGAGATTTTATGGATGAGGTCTATCTGTAATTTAACACATAAAATTCATATACAAAATCTTCTACCCTTTATAGATGCGATAAAACTTGCTGCCTATGTTTTGGTTGACTTAAGAGTGTTTTAATTTTGTTTGCCCATGATTTCCAATGAAAATAAACATAAGATAATATTTTTTATAGCCAATTTCCATTATAATATATGCATGATTAATCAAAGTCATGACATATTTTTGGGTCAACCGATCTTATCTTACTCTATCATGAATTAAATCAATACAAATTGAACTAATTTAAATCAATTATATAATGCAATTGTTTATTGTATGTTTTGACATTTTTATGTTGATAACAAATAATCAACGATTTCCTTTGTGCAAGAAGCCAAACTACTTTAAATTAGGTGTTTATCAACAATCTCAAGAGTTTGAATGTTAACCTTTGTTTTCCAAATCTCGATTTGGGAGCAAAAAGCTACTTCTCTTGGGTTTCACACAAAAAAAAATCAAGTGTCAAAGAAGTGTGAATGAGATGAGGATGGAGCATATAGTGTGACTACTTGTGTGTTGTGTATGAAATGTTAACTGAGATTACTAAAGTATAAAAGAATTGCAAAATGTAAGGGCCTATTTGATAGTTGTTTTGCAAAATAGTTTTTGAGTTTAAAAAATAAAAAAACTAAAAGAAGTTGTTTGGCAACTTGTTTTCTTAACGTTAGTTTTAAAAATTAAAAAACAATTAAGTTTTAAAAACTGAAAACAAAAAACAACTTAAAGATGTTTTACAAAATAGAAAACAAAACCTTGTTCCACCATTTTTGTCTCCTCCCTTGTCAACCTTTCCTTCCTCTTTTTCACCATATTAGACCACCACCTAATGAAGTCCCTTCCAGCTTCTACCGCTTCCTTTAACATTGCGGCTTTGCACATCAACAGCGCGATCCACCCAGGTCCTGCCGCCGCGAGCAGCCCGCACAGGATCGGCCGCCCATCCTCCTCAAACCGCCGGAGCTGTAAAACCCGCCCCTGTTCACACAACAATAGCCGCAGACCACGCCTTCAGTCCCATGGCTAGCACGGGTGTGTCGGAGAGCCCATAGTCGTGGCACTCTTCCCTTGCCACCTTTTGTGTGCCCCCGCCTCCCCCTCTATTTCTTTTCTTTAGTGTGTTACAATAGTTTTTGGGAAATGGGGAATTAGGGTTCCTTTTAAAACTTATTTTAAAAAAAGATTATCCAAATAGATTCTTTTATTTTTTACTATTAAAAAGCTGTTTCTAAACTTGATTTTTAAAATAATTTTAAAAAACAATAACAAAAAAACTGTCCAAAGAGGCCTAAAATCCTTGATTGACAAACATAAGTAAAGTACAAAAAATATAAAGAAATTAAAGGAAATCTAGTTATAAGAAAACAGAAAATAAGGTTGAGAACAATTACTCAGAGAACTTGGACTTTATTTAGTCATCTGGGTGATGTTGTAGAATGAGTGCGTAAATAAAAATTCCAACATCTTACAAAAGCACATAAGCACTATTTATAGACATCCTAGGACTCTAAGATCTTGACACTTATCTTTGGCTGCATCCTGGATGTTGTCAACGTGCCTTTGACAGTTTCTTCTTTGTCATGCACCTCTACGTCTAATGATTATTGTTTCGTTGTGCCTTCACACTACTTTTATCAATAACACTAAAACCACCAACTGTTGTCGCCTCCAATCAATTAATATCTATTTCCTAGTGATCATTATGGCAATCTCCTCAAGATCTTCAAAATTTTCTAAGTCTCAAGTGACAAACATAGACTTCGACTTATCGAAATTGAACATATACGCTTTGCCGTTGTTAGTTTTGAATCTTGGATATTCATAATTTATCATGAGTGACAACCATCAAATTCAACATATCAACTAATAACCTTAAGATTTTGTCAGTTTTACTTTGCGAGTCAAACTTCACAGTTTGGACGAATTTGACTTGTCGATCATTTGTCATGCATAAAACCACCATGCCTTGACAATTAAACTTCTCACTATGGCCTTTAGTCCACCAAGGTCAACCGTCAGTTCAACATCTTGATACTTAGTAAAATTTGGTGTCAACAACAATATATTTAAACTCTCTTGTCAAGAAATTTTATTTGAAAACAATGTTTTTATTTATTTATTTTTTTGTGCCGATACTAATTAGGTATACCAAAATTCGAGTTGGAGAGAAAAATTAAAGCCTCACATAGAACAAGTTGGATTTTAAAAGAATATGGAGCCACAACTATAACAATCATTCATACGTGATATATTAACAGCTATTACCAGTTGTTCGGATATAGACCTAAGCAAAAGTAACTAGGAAAAGTAGAAGAAGACGACTTTTGGGACTTAATTTGTTTTGGATGGGTGACAAGAAGACACATCCCCTCAAAGAACATGGAAACGTTTTTCCAGTTAATAAAAATTTAAAGTTGAAGGAAGGAATTAAATTAAATTAACTGGAGGTGATGTATGTAATATAATAGCACCGATCAGGGAGACAAGCCATGAAGGGTGTATTTAGTGTTGGTGGAATGGTTGCCAGTGAATTGGGTACAAATGCGCACACAAAACGGGTCGTGCTCGTGCATGCAAGGGTTCCAATCCAATTAGAGAGAGGAGAGACAAGTGCCTAAATTTGACGTCTGATGCCATGTGTTTTCAATGTTCTACTTCAATGATGCCAGGCCAGCACCAAAGCCAAGTATGGTGTGGTGCAGTTTCTTTGAGATGACCTAACTAACACCCTTTTCTCTCAACCTTGATTTGTGCCACATAACTTGATTATCCATGCAAATTTCTTTCCTCGAATCACCAATATTTAGAAATTTGTGAAAATGGGGTGTTTAGTTTTAAATAACAGTTTTCATTTTCAACAATTTTAGGAGAAAAAATAGTGAAAACTTAAAATTAGATTTGATAGTTTTCACTGCTTAATTCATAAAATCTAGAAAATAGGAAACCAACTGAAAACAAAAATTAAAAATTAAAAACTATTTTATGAAATTAAACACACTCAAATTTGATTCAGATCGTGTCAGTTTATTAAGTGGTAAAATTCTATTGATAGTTAATTTTTCCACTACTATATAAAACTCGGATTTGAGATTTTATTGAAAAAATAAGTGTCGTACCAGGTAAATTAATTAAACATCAATATCCTTTGTCCATTTCTATCACTATCAAATTTTATTTTAATTTCTCATATAAGGTTGAAGTCCCGATATATATAAAAAAGTAGCAATAATAATGATGATGAGGATGATGATGATGATGATGATGATGATTAAATAGCATCTAATTTGCACATGAGAGAACTTTTTTTTTTTTAATCATATTCCCCCATTTCTCTCTAAACATATATCTCTCTTTATTTCCCCAATTCCCACCACCAATTATATCAATTTCATTTATCTATTAGGGTAGTGCAAGGCTGGGCCTTACCAAAGCTTATTGTGTCTTTATTCGGTTCTCATTTTTGGTGGTTACAAAGTCTCTTTCTTACTTGTAATTATCATGTTATAGTTCTTGTGTATGTTTGGTTTTAGCCTCAAGTCTCTTTCCACTGGCTCTAGGCTTGCGTGGGCTTAGATTTTTCTTTTTAGGGCGGGTTAGAAATTAAATTATTTGTCAGAAACTAAGAGGAATCAAATCCGAAGTTTATAAAATTAGAATAGGCGAAAAATAAAAAATAAAAGATAATGGTTTCAAATCATAATAATAAATTAAATCCCATACAAGGGTTTGGCTTCTGCCATAATAACATGCCCATTTTCATTGTTGTTGCAATCTGACCTCAGAATTAGGCAAAAAACTAGTGCCGCTTCATTTGGCAACAGTGCTTGTTTTTAACTTCAAAGGGTATGATTGAACCATGCTATATGCATTTCATTAATAGATATTATCCCACCTATAGAATAGCATAAATGATTATATTTGCAAGGTTCAGTATTTTTTTTTCCTCTAATTTTATTAAAATACAATGGTTCTGCACGCATCTGTCATGTATAGACTCATAGATTAACCTATGTAATTGACACTTTGAGTAAGTGTCTTGAGGTTATGATAATATTTAGAGAAAAACTATATTCATGCGAACTAGGATGTTATTTTTCACAATAACATTATTTAAGTTTCACAAAATTCAAGACACCAAACACCTAAAAATATAAAAAAAACACATGCAATCAGTTACTTCATTTATTATTTCTTCTCCAACTTCTCTCTTTTTTCGTTAGATGTTTAAGGTATCTAAAAAATATGACGTTCAAATATTTTTATTGTATTTTTCAAATATGAATTCAATTTATTGATAGACTTAACTCTCGTGTTATATATTATCCCCAGCAAAGAACTCGCATGTATATGATCTTCTAAATTTAAAAATAAATGACTTGCCGTTCAATTCCAAATATTATGAAACTCGTTTTTTGTTTTGGTAATTCTAATACAATGAAACTCTAAGCACTGATATTCCAAACCAATAGTAGTATGCATACTATTCATGTGAGATTACGTTTATGACCTTGTTATGAAGGACACAACCTCGTGAAAAAGTAGGTGGCATTATATTGGCGTGGTGCATCTGGATTAAATTTTGGCACGGTAAGAAGGAAGAACTCGGTTAAGTACAAACTACTTTACATTTGTCTTCCCTTATTTTGAGAAATGTTGATGATCCACAACATAATTTTTTTTATACATGCATTTAGTATGTAGTGTTATGTCATTAAAAGTTTTTTTTATTGTTGTTGCCAGAGATTTTTATATATTATGAATATAAAAGAATTTCATACTGTTAATTATATATTATCATATTAATAAAAATAATTAATTTCTTTATTCAATATCTTAAATAGAACATTTTGTATTAACACATTAGCTATTATGGTTAGGTTAACTCTTATACTTATTATTTAAAAAATAAAATTATGCAAATAAAGCACTTGATTAAAATAATATACAAGTTTTTTATACTACCAATGCACAACCACACATAAATGGATATAGATTTTTGTATTTGTTAAATAATCCTAAGATCACAAAAGAGGGCACATATTGATTAGAATTTGTAAACATGCAAGGCTGATTAATATATATTAATTTCATTAAAAGTAAAAAGATATTGAAAGCTAGTAGAATCTTTTATATCTTTGAGAACCTAGGAATCTTGAAAGTACTTATATTTACAAAACAGTCTTTAGACTTACTCACAGGTAATTTGAATGTGCAGAGTTTTCATATGCAGCCAAGTTTTATGGTTTGTGGGGATAGCCAATTGACTTGTATGCGTGTCTTCACTCGCCAAAAATGAGAATGAAGCTAAGCTATGAACCATTTTGGGTCTGCCCCGCAAATGATAAAACCAGCAACGTACAGTTAACTAACTCTTGGGGTTGAACCAACCCCACACCCAGGTATAAGCTAACTCTGGTGAAACAATTAAGTTAAACTACTTAAAATAAAGTATTAAATATCATTTAAACTGTCTAAATATTTAAATGTTTGATGTAATTAGTATCAATTTTTCTTGAATTTAATGCTTGTTACGCCACATTATCTTTTTTATTAAAAAATCACACACCTCCCTTTTTTCACTTTGTTATTTAAGATAGAAGTGGTATATAATTTATTAAAAAATATATATATTTTTAAAAAAGGATTGAAATGTATGCTAACTTAAAAGGAGAAAAGTGTAATCGCCTTAAGTTACTTTTTAAAACTAGTTTAATCTTATAGTCATTTCAAAAAAATATGACATGTCTTTATCACTAATAAATAAACACATTTTCTCTTTTATTTGCTGGCATCTGAAGATACAGGGTTCACTACATTAGATTCAACAAAAAGGGAGAAGAAACTAAATTTTTTTAAGAACTATATACCGAAAACAGATGATAATTTAATGGCATATTTATCATTCAAATTCTACGTAAAAATGTTTGAATCAATTATATATTATCTTAAAATTTTACCAATAAAAATGTGATTGAATACTAATATAAACATTATATGGTTAATACATTAAAATTAATCCATTATTTTAAATGTTATAATTATAAATGGGAGAGAAAAAAACACTGCAAATGAGGAGGAATATAGTTATTTCAAAAGCTATTTACCATTTATGTCCTTTGTATTTTTTTTTCCCTTTTCTAGTTGTGTAGAAATTCATTTGCACACTTTTTGTATAATCAATATTCATATGAGATAATATTATTATAAATATTACGTTATATAATTAATTGATAATATAAAATTTAATTAATTCATTAATTTTTTTTATTAAATTTTTAATTAGATCTCTATAATTTATAAATGTGTAATTAGGTACTTATCATGAATAAAATTTTATAATCAAATCTTTGAATTTAATCACTATAACAAAAATATGAAATTAACTAAAATATTTATTAATTTCATCTATTGCTAGCTCCGTGTTAGTTGACTTGAATCTCTAATAGATTAAAAACACAATAATATTGTTAAATTATCTTTGAAATTCATCACAATATACTTTTATCATTTTGTTATTGGATAAAAAATGAGTTTAATTAAACTTTGAAAAAGTATCAATATGAAACCGTCTATGACTCCTTTCTTACATGAGAAGGAATAAAAAAATATTATGTTTAATTTCACAATTTAGATAGATGTAGATACTTGATTATAAATTTACATTTATTATAGGAACTGATTATAAAATTTTAAATTATAAAAATCTAATTGAAAATTTAATAAAACTACTATTGGGACCTATATATTAATTAAATCTATTTTATAACAGTAATATATTAAAATTAAAAATTGATTTTTATATGCGAATAATACAAAATATTTTTACTCTATCTTCTAATAAAAATTATAAAAGATATGTCATGCTAAGAAGCTGTTTAAAAATAACTTATATTAATATTTTTTATTTTTATGGGATGGAAATGTAAAACATAAAAATAATTCTATACTATAATGAATAAAAAAAAAACTCTTCAACTTAATTTGAAAAAATATCCCTTTTCAATTTATTAATGTCCAAAGAGAAAAAATGAAAAGGTGTCAAGAGAAACAAACAATTCAATTGAATTGAATTAAATAAAAAGGAAAAGAGTGCCACACTATTATTACAAAGTACACACCACCACTCCTTTATGATATTTTGTTTGTTTAATGAAAGTCCAATTTTTCTATTATTTTCTTCTTTCCTTCCTTCATTGCGTTGGTGTCATTGTGTGTGTGTGTCCCTTTGGACTCATTGCATTGCATCGCATCATCATCATCTACAAAACCAAAACAACACAACAAAAAAAAAAAAAAAACACGACACAAAAGCAAAAGCAAAAGCCCCTCTCTCTCTCTCTCTCTTTCCCCTCTGCTCTCTGTGTGTTAAGAAAAAGTGTTGTGCCTCTGTGTCCCTTTGGCCTTTTCTATCTCCATACACTTCATCACCATCATCATCATCATCTTCTTCTTCTTCTTCTTCTTGCTTGCGTTTGAATCTTTGAACACCAAATATTCAGCTCTGTGAAAAAGGGAAACAAAAAATTCTGAATTTTCTCTTTCTCTTCTTCTTTTTTTCGCGGGGTCTTTGTTGGGGTGAGGATTTTTTGTGCTTAAATTTTGGAGTTTGGAAGAGATCTTGTTGCAGAGATTCTTGTGTATTCAGTTACAGATTTATTTTTTATTTTTTATTTTGTTTTGTTGATATTCTCTTTCCTCTTCACTCTCTTTTCTTTGTTTTCCTCTCAGGGACAGGACAGAGAGTGTTTTGGCCTGGATCTTGAGCTGTGTTTTTTTCTTTTAAATTTTTTTTGTTTTTGCAATGATTCAATTGTTGCAACCTTAAACACTGTCTCCACAACTCTTCCTTCAAAATTCTACTTTTTTGAACTACCCTCCTTAAAAAGTAAGGTAAAAGAAGTTGTGGGTCTGAAATGTTTTTCCATGAAAAGTTTCAAATTTTGGGAAACATGGCCCTCTTGCTTCCATGAAAGCTACCCCTTTTGACATCTTCAATTGCTTATGACATAAGAGTTTTCTGTGTGTCAAAGTTGTGGAGACAAAGCAGTTAATTGAACAACAGAGAAGAGAAAAAGGAAGCTTCTGGAGTCTGAATTGGTCAGTCACCAAAATTTGGTCTCAAAAAATATAATTTTTCTCAGTGGAAAAAAAATTGGATCCATTTTGTTAGGTTTTTTCTCCTGGCTTCAGCTCTGCTGTGAATTGTGATCATATATGCTATTTCAGGTGAGCGACTCATAAAATGCAACTTTACTGATACCTGATCTTTTAAGTCATCAATACTATTGCTCAATTTGGGAAAATTAATAAGGTTGTTGCATTCTTTTTATTTTTTATTATTATTTTTTTTTTTGCAGTGAAATTTTTTTTTTTCTCGAGATGATTACATTTATGGATTCAAAGGAGAAAACAAGAGAGGTGGGGGAGAAGTGTTTGGACCCTCAGCTATGGCATGCCTGTGCTGGTGGTATGGTGCAGATGCCACAGGTGAACACTAAGGTCTATTACTTCCCTCAGGGCCATGCTGAACATGCATGTGGTCCAGTGAACTTTAGGACCTTCCCCAAGGTTCCACCTATGGTTCCTTGTAGGGTAGCTGCTGTCAAGTACATGGCTGATCCTGAGACTGATGAGGTCTATGCCAAAATTAGGCTTGTTCCTCTTAGTGGGAGTGATGCTGATTATGAAACTGGTGTTGTTGGAGGCATCAATGAGCCTGAAACTCAGGATAAGCCTGCTTCATTTGCTAAGACGTTGACACAATCTGATGCCAACAATGGTGGAGGGTTTTCTGTTCCTAGATATTGTGCAGAAACGATTTTCCCTCGGTTGGACTATTCGGCTGACCCTCCTGTCCAGAACATCCTTGCCAAGGATGTTCATGGCGAAACATGGAAATTCAGGCACATATATAGGGGCACGCCAAGGCGGCACCTGTTGACCACTGGTTGGAGTACTTTTGTCAATCACAAGAAGCTTGTTGCTGGAGACTCAATTGTGTTCTTGAGGGCAGAAAATGGGGATCTGTGTGTTGGAATTCGGAGGGCGAAGAAGGGTCTTGGTGGTGGACCTGAGGCTTCTTCGGGTTGGAATCCTGCAGGTGGGAATTGTCCTGTGCCTTATGGTGGATTTCCATCCTTTCTGAGGGAGGATGATATCAGACTCTTGAGAAATGGTAGCGGCAATGGATTGGACCCGAGTGCGAGAATGATGGGAAGGGGAAAAGTGAAGCCGGAAGCAGTTATTGAAGCCGCAACTCTTGCTGCCAATAAGCAACCTTTTGAGGTTATATACTACCCTCGTGCAAGTACTCCTGAATTCTGCGTGAAGGCCTCTTTGGTTGAAGCAGCACTGCAGATTAGGTGGTGTTCTGGAATAAGGTTCAAGATGGCCTTTGAAACTGAGGACTCCTCACGGATTAGTTGGTTTATGGGGACCATATCTTCAGTTCAGGTTGCTGATCCCCTTGGCTGGCCTAACTCACCTTGGAGGCTTCTCCAGGTAACATCAAATTTGTCAAACATTGAACTAGAACAGAACATTACATAGTACTGAAAGATGGTGAATTGTGTTTTAAACCTGGGGGTTGCTTCCTTTTTTCCTTCACAAAAATTGCATCGCTGCTAATTTATTGATTTAATCTAGCCTAAAATGCATTATTATCATTTATGTGCTCAGCTAATAAGGGAATTTTGTGGAAATGTTATTGTGTCATTTGTCTACGTTTGCACATATGCACTCAATAATGTTAGAAACAATTAAACTATGCAATGGCAATGGGCCAATTGCTAACTAAATTTATTTCTGCAGAAATCTGTTACTAATGAATCGGTTGATGTTGTTTGTACATTCTCTTGAGAATGTGCTTCTATTTTGTAACTAATTGTATTGTAAGTAAGTTCAGGTTGTGTGATTGTTTTTGATAACAATGCTAAGTATTGTCTAATCCTCCAAATAACTTAAAATCGAAATGCATTGAAACTGTTTTTCACTAATTTTTGTCAACTCTGACTAATTTGTTGAAGTTATGCTCAGGTTACATGGGACGAACCGGATTTACTTCAAAACGTGAGAAGGGTGAGCCCTTGGCTTGTTGAATTGGTATCAAACATGCCTGCCCTCCATCTTTCCCCTTTCTCGCCACCACGGAAGAAACTGAGATTGCCCCAACACCCTGATTTTCCTCTTGATGGCCAGATTCCTGTGCCATCATTTCCCAGCAACCTTCTTGGTCCGAGTAACCCATATGGTTATCTACATGAAAGTACTCCTGCTGGCATGCAGGGAGCCAGGCATGCTCATTATGGTGTATCCTTATCAGATCTTCACCTCAGTAAACTGCAGTCAGGTCTATATCCTGCCGGTTTCCCACCTCTTGATCACGCTGCTACACCAATGACGATCTCAAACAACCTAATATTGCAAAAGCCCAGCACGAGTGAGAATGTCTCTTGTCTACTATCTATGGCAAGTTCTCCTCAGTCTTTGAAGAAACCAGATGATGGGAAGACACCACAGCTTGTGCTTTTTGGCCAAAAAATTCTCACAGAGCAGCAGCTCTCGCGGAGCAGCTCTGGTGAAACAGTCTCCCCAGTTCTCACTGGAAATAGTTCATCAGATGGAAATGCTGATAAAGTGGCTAATTTTTCTGATGGTTCTGGATCTGCTCTTCATCAACAAGGCCTACCAGAACGCTCCTCCTGTGAGAGATTCCAGTGGTATAGGGATCACCGCCAAGAAACTGAGGCCGGTTTGGAGACTGGTCACTGTAAAGTTTTCATGGAATCAGAAGATGTAGGTCGGACTTTGGACCTCTCATCGCTTGGTTCTTATGATGAACTGTACAGAAAGCTGGCAGACATGTTTGGCATTGAAAATTCTGAGATGCTAAGTCATGTGCTCTACCGCGATATAACTGGGGCAGTTAAACACATCGGAGAAGAACCATTCAGGTGAGAATCACAACCAGTGTCCTCTTGAATTGATGAAAATTGCAGTCCAACCAAGAGCTTGACATGTTTATCTCCCTTGTCTTTGTTGCTGTTGCAGTGATTTCTCAAGAACAGCCAGGAGGTTGACTATTCTAATGGATTCCAGCAGTGACAATGTAGGAGTGTAGTTGAAGAAATAAATTATTTTTTATTTTTTTCAATTGTATAGCTGGTTCATCAGATCCTCTATATTCCCATTCTGATCCTTTTACCCTTCCTGAAGCAATGGAAGGAAGCCAGTCTGATCTAATTGTCAAATGTCATGCTCTCCAAGATGTTTGGATTTTGAAATTTCATTGTAGTGATCATAAGTCTTGTTGTTCCTTTTTTCCTTTTTTGATTTTAACATGGCCTAGTTGAGTTCTCTTTTCTAAATTTTTGTGGGTGAAAAAATTGATGCAGGAGGAAGGCAAGGGTTAGAGATTCTATTAATAGATTGGTTTGTTGGAATATTTTGTGTATTGAAACTCTATGTGAGAGGCTTTTGTAATGAAAAAAAAAAGGGTATTCAAGCTATATACTTTTTTTGTACTTCTGTCTTCTTCTTGTGCCTTAATGTACTTGCAATTTAATTGCAATAACAGTTTCATCTGGCATTGAGTGTGACCCTAAGGCTGAAAATGCTTGTGATAATAACTCATCATGTCAACAAAATAATCAATGGGGTCTTGGTGTTCTGGTTTGGTTGGTGGGAAATTTGTGCATGGTTGGATCATTCTTTGTAATGAACCTACCCTTTAATTTCAAGTCAAATTCAAATTTTAATGAGTGACACTAGCAAAATGAGGTTAACAAATGTGAACAGGTTTCCATTCCTGAGACATACATTTTATCTCAGCCAAATTAATCTTTGCTTGCTTGACCCGGCAAATAGAACCACGAGGAGAGGAACATGTAAAAGAAAAAGACAAAATTAAATAAAATAAAAGATAGTAATGAAAAGATTAAGTTAGTTGAAGGTCTAATCACGGGTTAGAAACATAGGTGGAGTTGACTTAATCAGCAGTTTATGAGTATCAGATGTTTCACACGGCTAACAGACTCACACAGATCATGAGCCATGATTCTCATCAAGTAATAAGGTGCCACATGGAAGACAGTGGCAGGAAACAGCAAGGAAGAAATCAAATCACAAACGTGGGTCCGCCCAAGGTTCCAAATATGAAGTTGAGATTTCTATTGAAAAATATATCTATCATCTCATATTTAAATACTATAATTTTGTTTTTCACATTAAAAAACTTAGGTTGTGAATTTGTCCTAGTTCAGGTCGGCGCATGCCTTTGAAGACAATAAAAACCTATAAAAATATTTACAAATTATCCATCAATAGAAAAAATTTATAATCGAATTCAAATTATAGTAATAAACAAATGGAATATCGACCAAATGAACTAATCCCTCCCTGTTGGTATTTAGATACTATAATTATGAAGTATTATCTAATTATTTACAAGATTTGAATTCAAAATCTTACATAAAAAATAATTATCTAATTATTCAAACTAAAATTTACATGAGATCATAAGTTTATAAGAAGCTAGATTTGTACTTGCTCAATAGGTTTTTTCCATGAAGGTTTCTCATCCAAAAATCACACTTGAATTCAACCAAACACAGGTCCCGTGCTGATGCCGCAAAGTGTGGGTGGATAATTAATAGTTGTAATTAGCTAATGCAAGAATTATATTCATATAGTATATATAGTAGTAGTAGTAGTAAGTATTGGGGAGGTATCGGGATTGCAAAAGCAGAGTTGTCAAACACAAAGTCAATAATGGGTTAGATGCGGAGCGTGACACCCATAAAATAATGTTACTAGTACTAATAAGAAACAACAATATAGTAGTAAGAAAACAAACATTATATTGTAGTGACAATAAAGGAAGAGCTGGAAAGCAGAGGGAAGACACATTCCCCGTTTGACTACACACAAGAAAACAATACAATAAAATACGATTAAATTAAACTAATTGAATATTAAGAGGGCACACGTGAGAACGTGGGGCCATGCTATGCATGAGGATGGTAAGGTAAAGTAAAGAGGGAAATTAAATTAAAGGGAGTAATAATAATAATAATAATAAGGTTGGATAGGTTCACGTGCGGGTGACATCATCGACGGTGGGTTTACGCATGTGTTGCGGCGTGTTGGCGGCCGGGCTGTTTTCTTGTTGCCTCTTTCCTCTTCCATTTTTTGTGCTTTGACTATGTATGCTAAAATCCACCATATATGTTATTCCTGTTAATTGACCAATGTATGTATTTACTCGTGAGGGAGAGGGTTCTCATCACTAGTAGGCATATATAGCTGTGATAACATATATATATATATATATATATATATATATATATATATATATATATATTTTATATATAAAACTATTTATAAAAATTTATATTCTATTTTAAGACATATTTAGTTATGAGATAAAAATATTGTATAAATTTTCATCGATAGGTTTTATGTAAAATTATATATAAACCATATTTATAAAAAATTTATCCTTATTTTTACTTTCTAACCAAATATACTTGTTTAAGTGAGCTTGTTTAAGTGAGCAATTAAAAATCAAAGTTATTGATTGTTAGATCATTGTTGTTTTGTTTAGATATAAAGAGAAAATGAGAGAAAAATAAATAAAAATACAATTAGAGATTAACTTTGGTAGAAGATTTCTACACTATCATTCAATTATATGTATTTATGTTTGTAATAAGTAGACTTTTAAGATTGTGTATATAAATTAAATTCATATAATTATGCACAAATGATTTTTATAGAGCTACATTTTATGATTAAAAAAAATACTATGAAGACAAACAATCATTTTTCCATACTTAACTATCATTTCTCATTTTCTATTTATAGTTAGCACAAAAAATTTTGAGGTGAAGCCCATAGCTATTTTTCTCTTTTCTATTTTCTCATCTCATTTCTGAACAGGGACAAAAGGCATGATTTTTTCATTTTCTCCTCTGCAATTTATTTTTCTTATATTTCCTCTTTTTCCAAACAAATGCTTGGTACAATTTATACACAATGTATTTTATTAATTTAAAGGTAAATACTTTTTACTTTTGCTGGGGGAAATAAATTCACTTTAGAAGAGACTATCCATTTCACCATTTGTATTCTTTTTATCTCCTATAATTGAGCACAAAAGGTAAGATGAAGTTTGTGCCTCGTCATTTTCACTTGTCTGAGTTTGTCAAGTCCTATATGATTAGGTCATCCATTATTAGGCTTTCTGGTTTGCACATGAGAATTTTTTTTTTTTATGTATGGAGGAGAGAAATTGAGGAATTATTTCTAGGCCTTCTATTTTTCATTTTATAATTTAGAAAAAGCACCAATGTTCTACTTTTCTATTTTTTGTCTTAATTTTTTTTGGACCTTAACTAGAAACGTATATAAATACAAGTGGGGGTGTGTGGACATGTTCAACCTTGTTTGCCATCGTATTTATTCATCATCACATGGCACAAAAGGGTATTTTGATGAGTGCCAAAGGTTTTTGCTAAAAAAATTCCATCGAACCAAGCATGCTTGAAGCTTCCATGTTCAAAGCATTTAGTATAGTATGATACACACACACACACACACATATATATATATACGTACAACTCTAGGCCACCGAGAAGACACAATCCGAAACAAAAGGATCCCTATGAAATGATCAGATCTTGAGTTGGATCATGTGACTTGAAACCGTATAATCAACGACATCTCAAACAAAAGCATTTAATTATTATATGAATATATATGCATGCAGCATAACATTGGCATCAAATTCAAATCTATATCTCCGATATATAACTCATGTGCATAGTTAAAATTATCACAATTTTGGCCTTTAATTGGATAAACAGAGAAAATATAAAGGGAAAAGAGAGAGAAAAAAAAGTAAAGACAAAAGTTTATGTGTCTCTCATTATATGAATGAAAAGAAAATAAGGAAAATAAAAATGTTTCTTTTTCTTGTTTAATTGGAGGAAAAGTAAAAAATAAAAAATATAATTGTATTAAATGACTTATTTACCCATAATATAATATAACATATAAAAATTAAGTAAGGATAAAATTGATATATTTTGAACAAAATCTCTTTTTCTCTCAAGTTTCCTCACAAAAGTGGAGGATAAATAAAATATTTTGGTGGGTGCTATACCAACTTTTTTTTTTCTTTTTATATTTCCTTTTCACAGTGAAGTACAGAAAAATATTATATTAACTCATTTTCTTTCATCTCATTTTATTAAAAAAAATCCTGAAAAAAACCCTAGTTTATGTAGCTCACTTGGCACATTTTAGATAGTCATTTAAGAAATGATCATGATTCGTGAGGGGAAGACACTTTATTTTTAACTAGCATAATATATGTCATTTACTAATCAAACTAGGATGCCAAAATTTATTTGGTATTTGATAGTATTTTCAGCTTTGAAAAGAGGGTACTTTTGGAGTCCCCGTGTAATAATATTTCATCTTCTCAACTCTCAACGAAATATTTATGAAATCCAAGATTAATTGGGAGGAAAATGAATGGTCAAAGTTTAGAGAGAGAGAGAGAGAGAGAGAGAGGGGCCGAAAGGATGGTAAGGGACCGAAGAGGTGACAAGAACCATTTCCGAAGCATTGTTGCTTTGCTTTCAGCTTCAATAACTTTGTTTTCAGGACCCCATTTTTTCCACCAGATATGGCATGGTTTTCTATCTAGAACATTAAAACAACAAGACACATAAATAAATGAGAACGCTATATGGGGGTGTCTTTGCCTGGTTAAAACCTCGACATGGCCTTTACGATTTCGCCAAGGAAACGTCAATTTCGAAATGGAATATATAAATAAATAAAATGAGATAAGGGAAAAGCATGAAAAGGAAAATGGGTACGTGGGACCAGTTGTTGTTTAGTTGTTTTGATAGATCCAAGTCACGGGAAAGGGGCCACACTACGTGGGACAAGTACGTCATTCGCATTGAATGATCATTTGCTTCCTCTGTCTGCTCTATTATCTATCTCAGCATGTTAACAGCACACACTAATTGTTTTAGAGCAATATTATTTTGATAAAAAAATAGATATTTCATTTGATATTTATTTTATTATTATTAGATTAATTTGTTGAGTTAATTAAATGAAGATCACAAGCTCATCTTTTAATGGTGATAAAATAGACTTCGCATGTGACATTTATATTTTAGATGTTAAAATAATTTTTTTAAAACTTTTTATCAAATAGGATAAAATTTTTACTAAACAAGTTTCATGTATAATTTTATATATGTAACTTATCTACAAAACTTTTCACTTAATTTTTATCCTCTATCAAACACAAATACCCGCAATTTGAATTTTCTTAACTGGCTTGATTTTATCTTTAGAAAACCACTTAAGCACATTAGTATATTTATATTTGATAAAATTATATCTATTTTTAAAAATTATCAAATAACATCAAATGTTCACACTGGCAATTTTGTTAGAAGAGAAGTAAATGATAGGAGAAAAAATTTAACATAGTTGATTTACGTTTTGTCAACACTATTGTTCTTCTTAGAAGAAGGTTTCGAGATCAAATTTTGTATGAAAAAAATACTGCTTAAGAGAACTTTACTTCATAATGAATAAATCTAATTTAAGTTGAATTAATTGGAGTTTAAAAATTTTAAATACTAATAGCTTGGACGAAAAAGAAAAGGAATATGTAAAAAAAAAAGAAGAAATCTTTCAACTTCTACATTATTTATAACCCTTGAATATTTGAGCTAGTGCTAATTGAGGTATGATTCTATTTATATATATATTTCAAGTAATTGTTAATGTTATACATTATTCTGTAGATTGTGAACTTATATTGAGATGAAATTATAAAAATGGATTCTAAAACTTAAGAGTTAATATAAATTCATTTAATTATATAAAAATAAAATATACAGTATATATCTTGATATTTTTCATTCTTAAAATTCAAATGAAGTTCATTTATCATGATATGTGTTTTGGCAGTTTTTCAATAAAAGGTTTAAATTATAATCCATCTTTCAATATATGATCAATACCTGCAAAAAGTTATATATTAGAGTTGTTAATGGAATAATTAAGACTTAAATAAAATAATACCACACTCGCTTTTTCATTAATTAATAAAGTGGGGATAAGGGAAAAACCACGCGGGCATGAGGACCAAAAGGATTTACGTTTCGGTTGAGCAGGTCCATATGTACTTTGCCACAAAAAGCCAGCAGTAAGCACTATTAATTGTCACCCTATAACAAAAAAGAGAATTAATTGATTTTAGGGATCAAATGATTTAGTAAAGTCATTATAAAATGACTTAGATTGATGAATTAGTTATCAATTTTCTAATTAACCACTATCAATTAAAATTAAAATATATTTTAGAGAATACACTTTACATATAAATCTAGAATACAAGAGTATAAGAAATTGTTTGGTGGGTGAATTAATATAAAAAAGAAAATGTTTGGTAGGTGAACATTTAACCGCTGATGTCTAACATGTCTGGGTGGATAAGATATTTCATATATTCAATTAAAATAATATTCATTATGTGTGGTCACAAGATGCATGTATTTTCAAATATAGATGACATATTGTTTCCACAATAACACAAACTATTAGTATTGGATATTGACTAATCTTCTTCCATTGACGCATACTAATTTTGATTGCAAGTTTATCTCGTCATTATTTAATAAATTTGCAATTTTTTTATAAATTACTTTTTTCTAAAATTTATTATGCTTTTTAATTTTGTAAATATCCATTCATATTATAGAATGAGAAACTAATTTCTTAGAATAAGACACCTAAATGGAGATCTCTCCTTTATCTTTTATACACATTAACCTAGAATAGAACCCTAAATCATATGAGTAAAATATCTAAATCCCTTTAACTCAGGTCAAATTAAATTATACGTAATGTTTATTCATAATTTTTTTTTATTTTTGTCACAAACTAAACATGCCATGAATATTAATTTTTTATTTTTGAGACTTAAATTTAAAACTTTTTTCTTTTAATACATCAAAATTTTAAGGATACGTTGATACATATTACTCAAGTCACTCATCACTAATCCAATCCAAATATAACTCATCTATAAAACTTTATTTAAAGAACATAAATGTTAAATCACTTGAATCAACCCAAAATCGATAATTTGCCAATTGTTATTACAAGTGGGATGGGCAAATTTTTGAAGAGAGAGGAGGGAGAGATGGGATGTATTCTTTTTTTTTTTTGAAAAAAAGGAAATTAGTTAATTATAGAATGGGGCCCATACATAGGAACGAAGAAGAGGAGGAGGAGAAGTGGGGAGAAGTCCTTATCAGGAAGTCCGTGTATGTTTTAACCAAAGTAAAGAAAAGTAAAGTTTGGGGTTTTAATTAAGGGTTGATCCAAACACGACAGAGATTCTGATGACGCGTCGGCACTGCAGCCTCGTGCGGGTGGTCCCTATTCCTATAAGACCCAAATCACACGCACTCCAATCAATCCCCTCTAACTCCCTCCACCTGATAGCGACCTCACCCACCTCCCTATTACTTGTGCTCCTTTATTTCAACTGAATAACAAGCATAGTCTTGGACTTTTGGATAATGAATAACAGTGCTCTCATATAGTTGACGTTTGGGTTGTGCACACGCATGGTTTGGGTTTGATTATTTGGTTCTTTTATTAGTGGACAGTCTATAAGTATTCCATGAGCACAACGGCATGCCCTATATTAAATTGGGATGAGTTTTTCTCTTAATCTGAATTTTCATTTGAAAAAAAATAATAAATAAAAGTAAAATGCAATTATTATTATTGTTTTGTTTTTTTTGTGTAGAATGTAAACTATAGTATTTAGACTTTACTGGATTTTAACTTTGTCTTGACATAAGCTATAAAACTAGAATACCCTTGTTGGTTATAAAAAATGAGTGCTAAACCACCGAAAGTCGAGTGTATTGATAAGTGAATTGCACTTTAAAAAAGATAACTAGAGTTAAAATCTTAGAAAAGTCGATTATTAAAAGGATCTGTTAGTCACAACCGAGTCCAACTGATTCACAATAATGTCCTTAGAGAAACTTATAAGAAGTACAATTAACATTTTTTTTTGTAGAAAGATTCATTGATTAATAAATAAAAATGTGAGCTTGGATACAATTACAATTAATCTTTGACTGGCAAATGCCCAATTTGACCCCGTTAGCTCTGCAAATGCACAGCTTGGCCCAATTCTAGTATGCGAAATCAATCCAAGGCCCTACAGTATGTCTTTGAGAATGTTGGTCCTCTCATGCACAAGTTTTGAACCGGGAAGAAAAAAAATACTGTGCTCTAAATTTCAAAACCTTGAGTTGCAATTCCATCAACGTATTAAAAATCGATTGAACTTGTTGATTCTTTTTGTTTTCTCTCTAAAAAGGTAAAAGGTAATGTACATCCATAAGTTTAAGGAATTCTTTGATCGTTTTTATGTATTACTTAAAATAAAAAAAAACAAATTATGATGACAATCATGTTCTTAGAGTTTAAAGTCATATAATCTGGGCCGTAAACCGTGTGGATTGTGGTCAATAATGTAAGCCGTGTATCATTAAACCACTTTATTTATTGTGAAAGGCTTGGCTAGCTTATTGCCCTAGTACTGGATATCTTATAAAAAATAGAATAAAAATTCTTTACCCTTTTTTCTTTTTGCATTATTTGTGATAATTATATTTATTTTTTGAAAGAAATAAAAGCATCTACCGTCGCTAGGCAATTAGGCATAGGCACAAAGCACTTGCGTAGTGGGAAAAATCTGACTTGCTGAAAAGATCGAATTTAAAATATCAAATATGGCATCATTGTTCATATCTTTCGATTCATGTAGAATACACACTTGCCCTCCCAAAAAGTAGCCCCATGCTAGGTTTATCACATGACCTTTCCCATGTTTATTGAAGGTAAAGGCACAAAGGGGTTGTGTTATTGACCAAAGCACGTTTCGTTTGCATTAGAGTGCTCTTTTTCTCTGGATTCTAGGATATATGGTAACGGAACCTTGAGGTATATGGCAAAGAATAAATGGAATGTTTGTGAAAGAATGAAGTTAGTTTCTAAGTAAAAGAGCATCTAATGGTTAGGTAAGTACATAATTATCTATGCTAATAATTTGAAAAAAAAAAATACAAGCAGCATTCTTATGAATCCTTAAGATTGGGTGCAGATAACTTGCCTTTGAGCAAATTGAAAAGGGGAATACTCCAACTTTTCAAAAATGAAAGTCTAAAAGACTTAATACAAGGTCATTAAAGTTATTTTAAAGTTTAGTTTAATATTTTAAAATGATATTTGTATACCGAAAAAAAAATAATACAAGTAGTATTAGAGAGAAATAGAGGACAAACGAAAATGACAAACAGTCGCTTTTGTGAAATATTAATAAATAGTAAGTATTTAGCATATCTTAATAAAACGTGGCACGAATCAATAGATATTTTGAAAGAGAAACACGTGATAACTATGAAAATAGTATCGTTCCATTGAAAAAAAGGTAAATTTATCTAACCTTAAGAAACAAAAAATGACAAATAATTGCTTTTATGATCGACTAGTAAGTATATAGTGCACATTTTACAACATTATAGGAATTAATAATGAGTATTGAACAAAGAGTTGAAATATTTAAACTTATCGTATCAACTAATCCATGGTGGATGATAAATGAATTGATTATATTTTCAAGGAAAATGAATACTTTTAATATTTCTCTTGAACAAAAGATACACAAGATATCTTTTTTTTTTTTTTGGATGCACAAAGATACACAAGATATCATTTTGCTAGAATATTATGACTCCCTGTTGGACCAAAAAGGCATGAAATCACGTTTTCTTAATTGTTGGAAGCAATGTGTGTTCTTTGTGCTTGCCTAAGTGCACTTAACAGTTACTGAATCCAGTCACAATGACTAATCATAGGTTAGTTACAGATTTTCAAGGTTAGTTTAATCGCGTTACCACCTTTATCACCACTGCTACTTCATCATTCCTATCCTCCCCATCCCATTCTAGAAGTTGATTAAAATAATTTTCTAAATCAGTTAGTGATATTTTTTTCAATCTTCAAAAATTGTCTCTAAAGCATTTCAGAAATACATTCTTGAAATTTCGTAAATCAAATGCATATCAGCATGAATACATGATTGAATCATATTTCTAATAATCACATATACTTCAAGTCATCCTACAGGATGGAAAAATCATTTCCACAACCAAACTATTAAACTTGCTTTGTTAGATGGGTAGTTAAAAAATGTTGAGGTATTTATTATTATTATTATTTACCTTATCTTATGGAAAGTGTTTTGATATTATAGTGGCATACCTGGCAGTTAAAATAAAGACTTTTATTCTTGTAACTATGAAGCCATTCACAAAAGGCCCTGCCCTTCACGAGAGCAAGCAATGCAGAAAAAGTAAGGCGGTCATAAGGTAACGGATTCTCTCAAGCCAATGAAGTCTCTTTCATAATTATTTGTAACAGCCATACTCCAAAGTTCTAACTTCTCAAGTGAGCCTTCAAATAGTTAACTGTTTTTTTTAATTATTTTCCCTTGTGCTATAAATATATAACATGGGCCATGCTCTTAGCAAATTTTGTATATTGGAAGTTCATGTAATAGTCTCAAACAATATGGCTAACAAAGAGCATGAAGTTGCAGGGGCAATATCAAAGGAAGTTGATGATGATGATGATAGAAGATTATTAGAATGTACAAGGAAGTATGAAACCATAGCGAAACAGGTATCAAATGATAGTGAGAAATTGTTAAGTGTTCCATGGCAAGAAATTTTTTTTTTATTTTCTTCAATTTATAATTTAACATCCCAACTTTGTAGATCATTATTGTTCACTTTCACTACATCTTTATTTTAATGAAATGACTAGAGGTATAAAAATGGATCAAGACTTTTTGTCGCTCGAAAAGCATTTAAGAATCTCTCCAATGTTAGTAGGCTAAAAAAATTATTTTTTTCTTGCCATTGTCTTGAATAGTCTAGTGCACAAATAAACATAATCTCTTGTGGTTCAATTATGCCTTCAGTTTGACGAGCTGTTGGGATTGTTCAATGATGGAACAACATTGTCGAAGTCTCCAAAGAGGGGAAAGGTACCATTTGTATGATCCCTTTATCTTATAACAGCTCAAAAGTGGCATCTAGTGCATGGTTCTATCACAAGAAATGTCATAACTTATTTTGAAAATTATGTTGTCTGCACTTAGATTTGAACCTAATACCTTATATTTTCTACCCAAACCCCTCACCACTAGATCAATCCTAGGGTTTAAGGCTATGATTGGGAGTTTATAGATGATAGAAGAGAGTAATTAATAATGGAATGGAAGAAAAAGCAAAGAGTAAAGTGGAAGAGGCCATGCCACTCCTTATTTGAAGTTGCTTTCATTCCCTCCTTGATTACTCAATTTGGAGGGTCAAAAAAGCTTGGTTTTGAATAACAAGGGTGAGACATATTGTCCCTTATGCCATGCCACTCGCTCCCATAGATTTACTTCCAAACAATGATCACTTCACTTTAACCTTGTCATTCCTTGCCACTCCTTCCATTTTCATTCTCCCAATCATAGGCTAAATGCTATACCTTATTAAAGGTCATAGCTTCATAGTTCACAACTTTGGATACTGTGAATTGGAGTCCTCAGTTGCTATTCCTAATGCAAATTTGATGAATTTTTAGTACATACAAATCATGTTGTTATTATATCTTCATTGGCCTTCCCCTCACTTTTTCTTATGCACTGAAAATAGGGTCGAAAAGAGAGTACTTCCGGAGCAAGGGCTTCTGCTTCCCCAACCAGCCAAGCAATGAAGTAATAGTGCAGACAGTAACCAGATTTTTGCATGAACTGGGAGCTACCCCTTCAGATTCTAAGTCCTCAGGGAGCATAAGAAAAAAAAATCAAGATGGCTAGAGCCACCAGATCTTAAAAGCATTAGACTAATTGCAGTAGCTGGAGGGAAAAGCCAGCATGTAATGTGAATAGAGTACATCTCTGCCCTAGGGGCTAAGCAAATATATAACTATGTTAGCAACATCATATTATTAGCACCTAATAATTGCATTCACATCATTTAAGAACTTTCCTTTTCCAAAAATTTTTAAAAAAAATTTGCCAATGCAACCCCCACAATGTGTAACTTCACCTCTAGATTATTGAATTTGATAGAACACAAGTCCTTTTTCTTAATCGACTATAAATAAAACAGAAGCACAAAAAAATAAAATAAATAGTTGCAAGTTCTGATTCTCATTATATTGGAGCATAGCAGTGAGCAAAAGTGGATACCTATCACCAAAGCTGGATTAGCAAGATACTAGTCCATAGTACAAATCAGGCAGACAAAGGATACTTTCTTCATTATACTAAATAAAACAACGTAAACTATCAGGTATCATCAAGAGAAAAATCACATCATCTTTCCATACCAAAGAACAAGAGGGAATGATTAGTGTGATTCATGTATTTCCATTCCCCGGATGCCTGGTGTCTCTATGGCGAAACTTGAGACCATAAATCATATATAGTAAGAACTCTTTCACGGTTCAAAACCAGTTGTATGATGCACGTATCACTTAAGAACAAAGTGATAAAAAGTCAACTCCATGTCAATGCTTTCATGACTAGTTCATGTATCGTGAATTGCACTTCAGCTTTTCCTCTTCAAGCTCCCGTTTTAATGTTTCCATCCTTTCAAGTAAGACTGCATTCTCCTGGTAGGTTGAATGTCATTAGAACACACAAATAATGTCATGGAAACAAACAAATTATGCATAACCAAAGAGAACCCTGGCCCCAAAAAAAAATCCAACTTGATATCAATTAGAAAGGTTAGGAAATTATAAAATCTAATAGATTAAGCTATATCATTTGATATAAATAAAATCACCAGGGCTGGCAATAAAATTTGCTTTCTGAAATTTGGAGACTGATTATGTTCTCTCTACATTGTGTCTCTGGCACAATTACTAGTTAATAAAAGTGGGGTAATCCTTTAATAATTTTATTCTAGTTTACCTAAGTTTGAGAAGGAAAAGGAGGGGTAATCATGGGGACCCAGAATGAAGCCTGATTCATATATTATGAAGACATACCTTTTGCAGGATTGCCAATTTATCACTAATACCAGTACCATCCTCCACCTTCTTTGAGGACTCTTGAAACTGCCACAAACATGGTTTTACAGTCGTTATAGGAAAGACAAAGGGAACAATTTGTCATTTTATTGGGTGAAAAAACAAATGCTGATTTCTACAAGTCTGTTTCACAGAGCACCAACAATATCATATTGTCTCCATTCCTAACCAACTGAAGCTAAGAAGGCTAAGGTGTGAATTACCAACCACAATAGCACATCAGTTCAAGCAGAATCATTCTTATCATTAAATTTGGAAGGTAGATACAAAGTTAAAAACAAACAAAGAGTACACGTACCGCTTGAAGTTCCTGTAAACACTTCTTTTCCCTATCTATCGCCTCGTCATACCTTAGCCTCCACTCTGCAGATTCATCCATCGCTTCCCTGTTAGCAATGTCAAACTGTCTCCTACAAACAGTTGAGTGTACTGAGCATCATTATAATAGAAGATGCATCACAATACAACAACAACCAACTTTTTTTTCCTACTAAGTGGGGTTGGGTACATGGATCAAATGGCATCATTGCGTCCAATCACAAACTGTGCCTGGAGACAAATCATTTAAATCTAATTCCTTTTTAATGATTTATTCTATGGTTTTCGGTCTCTACCTCTACCTATCAGGCTACCCTCTATTACTTGCACTTACATAACAATGTCAAAACCCTTCTAGTAGCATCAATTCAGGATTTGCAGAGAATTCAAATTGCACTACAAATAGACGGGAACTGAAAGATCCTAACAGCAACCAGTTCCTCTGAATGACAGCTCTCAACTGGCTCATCAAACTTCAGAGAAACATGACAACTATATGCAACTTATGAAGACTCATTTCTGCTTCACATAATAGGTATAATTTTGCAGCACCAGATTAAATTGGCATAGATTCACAACATAAATCCAGGAAAAAAAAATTGCAAAATAAGGGTCTGTTTGGATAAGGTTATTTTGGGTTTGAAATAACTTATAATGAAAACCAAAGATTATTCTCAACACTAAGCTGCTACCAAACATGCACATTATTACCACAGCACCAATTTCAATTTCTCAAAATACTACATCAAGTAGTGATGAGGACTAGGAAAATAAGTATGTGCATCCAAAACAGCAATGTCACAGCAACTAGTATCCCCAATCCCCCAAACTGAAAAATAGAAGAGCTCAACACAAGCAGAATTAATGAATATAAAATCCATTAATTAAATTTTTTCTTAAAAAAATTGTTATTCCTAAGTTATTATTAGTTGATTACGATTTACAAGTATGGATAAATAAAGAAGAAGAGAATAAGAAAAGGAGATTTGGGAATTGAACCTTAGGAGCTCAGTGTCATCAGAAGAGATGTTGTAGTCAATAGCCCAAAGCCTGAAATAGACAGCAATGCCCATTAACATTAGAAAAGCCAAGCTTGCTATGATTGACCTTCTCTTCATTACCATTACTCTCTCCTCTGATTCTTCTTTGTTGTTGTTGTTGTTGTTGTTGTGGGAATGGTGAAGTGAAAGGGGCCTTCAGTTTCAGGTCCCAACAACAACGGCCAACGTTGTCAACGACACTCGCCTGCAACCTCGTATTTACTCGTACCACTTAATCTTTTTTTTTTTGTTTCCCAATTTTTTGGCCTGATGGAATGTATTGGGCCTCGGCTGAGTAAATTTAGATTAACGCATGTGGAAATCAAGCCCACTATGAAGGCCTGTATAAAAGCCCGCAAAAAATAAAAGATGGTGATGAATCTTATTCATAATTTGACCGAAAAAAAAACTTCTTATTCATAATCCATACTGGGTTGCGTCCACGGTGAATGTAATCACAAATGGTGATATACTCATGACCTAAAAAAAATGGTGATATATACTTGATGCTTTATCTCAAAGGGCAAATTAGACCAAAAAAAAAAATGCATAGACAATAACATGAACACCAGACATGAAATAACATCAAAATTAAAAAATTATAGAACAGACATAATATTTATATAATTATAAATTTAAAGAAAATGATATACTATTCAAAATATCATTATATAACATTTACTTATGCTTTATTTTCTTATCAACTCAAAAGTTGTGTATTATTTTCTTTGTACATCCTTGTATATATAGTGTTTTTTTATGTTAGAGTAAGAAAAAAATAAATTTTAAATTAAATATATATTAACATGTGTCATTGGTGTGTCATATTAGATCACACAATACATGTCTGATTTGTAGACTCAACATCCAAATGGTGCATGTGTTCGTGCTTCATAGAGGTTTGGTGAAATTTATCTTGACTCCCTCTATTTCTTCAAGTGACACTTGATCTCCATTTGATACATTGTTCATTGTACAATAAAAGGGAGGGTGATATAATAATTTTATAAACCCAGTGAAATCGAATGATTATTTCAAAAATTTAGAACCTTCTAAGCAAATTTTATAAGTAGATGGAGAGTTTAAGTGTATTTCATCAAACTTTAAAGGAGGTAAGGTAATTTCCACTATCTCGAATTAAGCAAAATGAATGTAATTGAGCCCCATTTAAGGATTAGTAGAAAGTTTTTTATATAATTAAAAAAAACTAAATAATTAACATTAAAAATGCTTAAAGTCAAGATCTAGTGCCAAGTAATAAATTAATAGTAAACAAAAACCTGTCCTAGAGAGGAGAGCATCTCATACCCCATTTCAGATGCACAAGTTTTGCTGCTTAATTTGCTAATTGCCTATTAACTAATGAAAGATTGAAAGCCCATCATGATTCTTTGCTTTTCATTTACGACTCTTATCCACAGCAAAAAAATCAAATCAAGATTTAAATAATATCAAACCACGAGAAGTTTCTGTTGGTTTATACAGAGCTATATTCTGTTCCCAACAAACAAAAAAATAATAATAATACAAGGGTATATTCTCTTATCCTCCTCCACGGGTCATGCATGACCTGACAAGACCTGTTGTAGCTAGGAATAATGCCGAAAACCAGAGGAGGATTGAGAGTTTGCACTTAAAAAATCTCCTATGTTCGTTTAGGTAACCTTGGGGTTAGAATTGAAGACCTGCTTTATGCAAAAGGTTCATCAGTTTTCAAAGCAGGTTATGACATTTTATAATAACATGATTTTATCGTGTTATTAAACAAAGAGGTTAAATTCTAAATAAACAAAGTATACTAGTCAACTAATGTAATCCCTATGTTTTGTAATATTAGTCATTTTAAATGAATTGATTAATTTAAAAGTTGATTTATCTTGTTAAATATTAGTTGTTTTAGACGAGCTAATATATTAAAAAGTTAATATATTTTATTATTATAATATATATATTTACAAAAGGGAGATAATAATATTATATGTTGCACCAAGTAGGTGGAACAAGTTAAATTAGGCCATGCAACACATAAAGGATACGAAACCACATAGGATGATAGGAACACATCTAATCAAGCAACTGCGCCCCTTGTTTAGTGCTCAGGAATCCCCTAAGATTATTGATAGTCAATTGTGATGCCCTCTTAATATTTATTTATTTATTTATTATTGAAGTGCCCTCCTAATACTAGCTTTGCTGCCAAATAAGCTTCCTTCATTTCCACTTGTCAATCTTGGATACTGACACAGAACACAACCTTCTAGTCCTTCATTTTTTCAACATTATCCTTTTTTTCTTCTTTTGGTCTCCAACATTATCCTTATACACAAGCTTATACTTCATCCCTGAATTAAAAAAAGAGATTTGCTTTGTATTTATTGATTTATTAATAAGGATTTATTTATTATACACTAAAAAAATTTTACACAATCATTTAATTATATATTATTACATAAATTTTGATAGTTGGCTATTATATTTATTATTTAAAAAGTCATCCAAACTAAATGATTTGATTGGATAACAGTATAAAACTATTTTATATTGTTAGTGTATCAAAATTAAACTCTATTAATAATTTACACTTTCAATATATCAAAATTAAACTCTATTAATAATTCATTAATCATCAATTTATGAATTTGCTAATATAATGGTTGTATGTGACTGACACCTCAGTACTTCGCAAGGGATTATCATGCCCAACCAAAAAAAGAAAAACCAAAAACTCATTAGAGATTAGATATAGCAATAAACTTATTATGCTTTCAGGATAATAGAGTTGTAGATACGTCAATCTTAAATAAACCCCCAAATGAGCCATTCTGATTATGATGGGTAATTTCTTTTTCTTTTTCTTTTTTTTATATATTTGAATACGCATATATATTTGATGACATAAAAATCTTACACTAATTGAATCAAAATTAAAGTTTATTTTGAGGTGAGGTGGTAAAAGTCTCTTCTTCCTTAATTGGTATGTTGAGAGCAGTTTTAAAATACATGATTAACATTTATCCCTTTAAATGATTTAATAATATGTGAGGAAATTAATCACTATATGTATTTGACAGTGAATATTTTTAAAGACTCAAAAAGAAAATAAAATTTATTTGTTAGTATATATATGCATGGTTGTAAATTAAGAAAATCAAAACATATGTTATTATATGTTCTCTATTCTCTAACATTTGTATATATAATCGATATTCTAAATGATACATTAAAAATATCAAGTGATATATAATGTTAGAGCCTGACCGAACCAATAATATCTCCCTCACCAATCATCATGAAAGGGTTGTACATATTTTGCAAGAGCCCATATTAAATCTACCATTCTTATTAAATGAGAGGTGTGATTTATTATAAAAATAAATAATAAATTTGAATCTTTTGAATTCAAAGTCTAATAGAAATGGTGATATAGTTACATAAATAATTACAATTAAAAATGACACGATCATTTTAAAATATCATATGATCTTGTGTTTAAATATATTAAATATTTATATAAAATTCAATAACCAATATTTACTCATCTCATTATCATAATTAATCATTCTTTCTTTTGATTATCTTCCTATATACAACGATGGATCTATGTTGAAGAGCTTGGAGGCCAATCCTCACCCAAACTTGAAAATTGTTTTATATATATATAAAAAATGACAAATTTAGAAAATTTAGACAGTGAGAACTAAACCAAAGATAACATCTTTGAATAACATGTCTTATACTATTTTATTTTAATGTGGACTCAAATATAATCGGACAATGGAGGTAAGACATGTTATACAAAGATATTATCTTTGGTATAGTTCTCACTAAATTTTCTAAATTTGTCATTGTTTATATATATTCATGTGATTTTTTGAAGTTATCATGTGACTATTAAATAATTTTTTATCTTGATTTTTCATGTATGGATATACACTTTAATTTTACTTAACTGAAAATTTATATCTATTATAAAGTCTCATATTATATATTATAAATTTATAAGATGAGACTAAACTGAAAATTGATCAATCACCAACCCAAATAAAATTCTCCTCTTTAAATTTTGACGAGTTTCATTGATTAACTGCGAAGTAAATAATGCATTTTTCTCCTCATTAATTCTCAAGATTTACTAAAACATCAAGTCCAATTCCAGCCAAAAAAGACAGCAAAATTGTTTCCGATTCTTGGACGAGTGATGATGCTACTTTACCAAAGGAAAAAGAGTTGTGCCCTTTATGGGTATGGGGAAAGGTTGAGCAGGAATGGCCAGAGAGTCCTATTGATGCATGAACGTTACTCAAAAGTCATCTTGTAGCTAAGCAATACCTTTCTATTACCAACTGGTACATCAACCACTAACCTCATACCCATAGATTTCACATACCATACTTCGTTTCTTTCCCATTCAACCAAACCACTAAAACTACTATTGTGTGTGCCTTGTCCTCTTCTTGATTTAACTCCATTTTGCTATCGCATCTTTTAAACATGATGGATTAATTGAATGAACAATGATCGGAAAAATAGGCAGATAACATATAAATATTAGAACAAACATAAACGAAGATTAATATTCATAAATAGGCACCATATATAAAAAGTTGATTAAGAGTAGTCGATTACAAGCATGAGGGGTCCTTTAAAACTGTAAACACCCAAAATGAAGGAGGATCATTCTCCTTAATTATCATAACACAGTTAAAACTATAGTCATCCAGGACAATGAAAAGGTCCTCAAAGAACAAAGGAGCATATGGATCCTAATTTGCAAAACATATAGCTAGCTATAAAGTCATTAAAAGCTAAAATCGCCTTAACCAAAATTTTCCCCCAAAACAAAAATTCTGGAATCGGATCCATATCTCTATCTATACTCTGATGAGATTTAGATGTGACATACATGATTAGAGATGACACATCTAATCAACAAAACACTATGGAAACACTAGCATAATGTTATTATTAATTAAATTAAATTAATCTTCAAACCCCACTTTCTTCCAAATTGCATTTCTAACACTGCGCAAGTCCCTACCTTTGAGGGTCCTTCCAATTCCTTCATGCACCGACAGAGAGGCACCTCTTGTCCTAGCCAAATACTCATGCGGGGTACCCTAATCCCTCCATGGTGATGAACCCCTTCTCCTTCATGATGATCACCATCTCCTTCTTCATCTTCATCATCATCATCACTCTCCCACTTTCTATGCTCCTTGTACTCCTCCTTCAAAATCTTGGACCAATCGGGTATGTTCATTGGCAATGAAGAAGAAGCTTGGGCCACACCAACCTTCCTAGGCCCTCTCTTCAAAGCAGATCTTGAACTTGATGACAAGGCCTTCTTATTCTTGCCCTCATAGTTGTTGTTGTTGGTTGTGGACATGTTCCACAAATCAGCTTCATCAAACTCCAGCATAGAACCAGTACCATCTGATGATGATTTTGGATTGAAATGGGTGTCTGGGTTGGTCGATGATTGAAAGATGTAACTTGGCTTTGAAAGAAAGCTGTTCCTTGACGCCATTGAAATCAATCAAACTTCTCTCTCTCTTTGGATTTTTGTTTTGTTTCTTTCTAGTTGCTGTGTTTTTTCAATTCCCAAGTCTTCACTTCTACATTTATTTATATTGCTTTCTTAGTAATGGATAAAGCCAATCCCTCTCTATATTTAATACAAGAGAAGGATTTTGCGTGGTCGCGGAGTAAATAAATCTTCACACTATCATTTATTATTACTTCGATGTTTCTGATAAAAATATAGACACCTTCAACAAATTAATAATGCATCTGCTTATAATTATACTCGAATATATTAATTTTTTAATATATGAATTTATCTAAATTATTAATCATTCATGGACAAAAGTAATATCCTTTATTGTTATACTTTAATTTTTATTTTATACAACACTTGCATCATTTAGAGTTACAACATATTTTTTAGTTTATTTTATCAAATATTTGTAGAGATATTTATAGATTATTTTATATTAAAAGTTAAGAACTAAACTTAAATTGTGATGATATAAATTTAATTTGTGTATATTATGGGTGTGAAAAAAATTCCGCAGAAATCCAATTATATATTTTCATTGTCCAATAATAACTATTATTTTTTAAAGATATACGTACAATATTATGTCTAGATACGTTGATAAAATGACAATTATTATTGAATAGAGGCCGAAGTATTATCATATTAGTAAAAAATATTTGAATCAATTATTCATTGTTTTAAAAATTTTACAAATAGAAATATAAGTATTAAAGTTAATCTTCAATAATATACTAAACAAATGGCAGCTAGATGAGTCAATATTCATTAGTTTTAACTTTAAAATGTCAAATAATAATAAATAAAAAGAATAATTTTTTTCACTTTAATACTAAAGATGTGTTTGATTAGGGATAAAAATAAAATGTAAAGTTTTATGAATAAATTCTATATATAAAATTACATATAAAACTTATTCATAAAAAATAATTCTATTTTTACCCCCTTCTAAATATATCCTAATACTTAAAATTTTCTCGCAATGCAAACTATGCCTCACGGCCTCACATGTTTAACGTGGAGTCCCCGTTTGATCCGTTCATTCTTAGCTGCATGATTACACTCATGTGATGGTGATTGGAGGGTGCACCACAAGGCTATGGGGCTGCAACCATTGGATGCAAACTTTGGGTTTGTGTTTGAAATTTTCTTATTACAGCGAAATAACACGTAGGAGAATGATATGTGGTGGGTGAATAAATGGACTTGGCATAGCCAATCCACGAAATAGCACGTAGGCAGATTAGTGATCCATGCTCCATCATCGTTTCTTCCCTGTGTGACTCTGAGGAAAAAAAACAAAATAAGGAGACACAGATAAGGGCAAAGTTTATCCAATTCCGAAAACGCACACACGTGGACCAATGTGGTGTTTCGCTGTTCGACCACTGAAAAGGAATTATAGCAGAGAGAGATTATTAAATGCTAATCAAGTAAAGACGATGCTTTGACATTGATATGTATGGATAAAAATATTTTAATACCAAAATAGTAATAGATATTTGACACTTAAAAGAAGAGAAAAATAATTAAAAAAATAAATAGAGAATAAAAAATAATATGAATATTATATTTATTATAAAATGAGTGTCTAAGATATTTAAAAATTTAAATGTTAAAATAATATTATTGTATGTAGACCTAGTTGCATCTATTACTAGGATTTGGCTCATTGAATTGAAGAGCTCACTAAAAATAGAGGATTTTGCTGTTTAGTGTCTTAAGACTGTGTTTGGCATCTATTTTGAGAACAAGAGAGAGATAATGAGATAATAGAGAAAAAGAGATGAGAGATGAAGATGAAATTGTGCTTGATAGGAGTATACAGGATATGATAATTGATGAAAAAATAAAGAAGATTAAATGATAATTTGATGAAAAATTAAAAGATAAGGAAAACAAATATGAAATATGAAATATTTAAATGAATATTATTGAAAAAATATTTTAAATTTGTGTCATAGATACATGTCTTTACTATCCCTCTTTTGCAAAAGTATGAAAATTGGCTCAAAATTATCTTATGAGACAAATTTG
Source organism: Dalbergia oliveri (assembly GCA_030441495.1). NCBI lineage: Eukaryota > Viridiplantae > Streptophyta > Magnoliopsida > Fabales > Fabaceae > Dalbergia > Dalbergia oliveri. The sequence continues at coordinate 27,660,994 of JAMLFY010000013.1, forward strand.
GGTTTTTATCTTGTTTCCTTCTTCAAACATGTTCTATCTTCACGTCTTCATATTTTCTGATCTACATTTATCAAAACGCCACCTAAGAGCAATGATTAAATAAGTAAAAGTAAAGTTTTATCTTAGAATGTTATGAGTTTTTATATTTTCAATGCATGAGATTCACTACAAATTTTTTCAAAACTTACTTTTTTGGGTATCTTTAACCATTGCCCTTAGGGCACTAGTTAGCAAAATAAAAAAATATCAAGTAAGTGGTTAATCATTTTAGAGTAAATAATTTTTTTGTTTTAAAAATGTTAATTTGATATTAATTTGGTTCTGATAAAATTTTTTATATCAATTTAGTTTTAACATTTTTTATTTTGACATTAATTTAGTCATTTTGATGAATTTTAACTTTAATGAATGACAAAATTGATATTAATTAAAAAATATTAGGACTAAATTGACATCAAATTAAAAATGTTAGAACCAAATTGATGTTAAAGATTTTGTTTCGATCAAAATGTCATCACCAATTTTGTTATAACTGAATTGATGTTATGTGATATCCCAAATATGAAACTTAGTGGTACATGAGTTATCATTATTATTATTATTATTATTATTATTATTATTATTAAATACCACTAATATTATTATTATTAGGTGTAGATAGCATTAATATTATTTATCATTATTATTATTAGGTGTAGATAGCACTATATTTATTATTATTATATGTGTTTGGGTGTTTGTGTGTGTAAGAAACGTTTAGTTTCATTTAGCTAAGTTTTGCTTTATCAACTAAGCCCAACCTCCTTTTAGCCAACTTTCTCTTAGCCAACCTCTTCTCCCTCTAGCCATCTCTTGTCAGCTCTAATTGCCACTAGGCTAACTCTAATTTCAATGGTCAGCTTAACCTCACCTTAGCTAGCTCCATTAGCCTAGCTTAACCCTCTCCTAGGACTTTGTGACACTCCCCGTTTTGTCTAATATGTGAGCTTGGTTATCAGGACCATTTCAGCTCTTCAGTCAAGTTGTTAGTAAAACACAATTTTGGCTAGCAACGGTGAGTCTAAGCTCATAACCATACTTTTAGTCATTATTATTATTTTTCGTATTATATAATTATTTATGAAATTTTAGAATGATTTATGCCAAGAAACCATACTGTTATGAATTATATCAATTTTAGAAATATTATTATTTTTACAGTTATCATGAAAATTTATTATTTTGGAAAACTCATAGGACCATAATTGCGATATATATGTTTTAGATTTATTTATTTTATTAGTCAAAAAATTTCATGAACCCCAGGATGGTATGAATAGTAAGAACAATGAATTTTATTACAAGTTATTTTGATAGTTAATGAGAAACAAATCAGCGAGTTAATGGCATGATTAATCATTAAGCTTGGTAACAAGTGGCCCGTTAGAGGACTATCTCACCCATAGTAAGGAACCCAGTGGTGTCCATTTATGGAACCTAGTTAGGTGCCCATTATTAACCATTGATTGAGATTCAACTATTTAACTCAGATATTTATATACAAACATTTCATGTTTCTCTACTAGTTATTGTCATAGATTTAGTTAAATTATTGTTTTCAGGACAATTATATATAATTATATATGAAATGTTTTACATCAATCGCATGTATATGTTATGTATATTTGTTGTTGTCCCATGTGGGTTGTGAGTGGAAGCTTACTACTCAGTTTTGATGAACACCTCTCTCTTTTTCTCTCTAGAGATAGGTAGGTTCCAGGCACCATAGATCTCCCTAGGAGTGCCACAGCTTCTTTGGTGAGCTTTGCTTGAGTGGAGCTTACTATTGGTTATGTTAGTTTAATAGTGCTCCAATAATTGTGTAGGCATGACTCAAGACATGCATTATAGTTATTTTCAAAATTTCATTCAATTATTTAATTATGTTTGACTTCAACCAGGATTATAGTTATGAGACAGTTCTTATTTTTATTTATGTTTTGGAAATATTTTCAGAATTATGGAATTTAGTTAAATTTGAGATATTTTGAATATAGTTGATTTATTTATGCATATTAGCCAATCACGTTACAAGAGGCTTCCGTGGGACACATTCCTCGTGTCGATCATGTTCCCTGGCGGTCGTGACAAAGTGATATCAGAGCAATAGGTTTCCATACATATTATTGGAGCAAGTGTCCACAAATAACATGGCATCTATGAAAATGGAAGCACGCCCATTTGCATTGATGTAGTGCTATTTGAGGCCTTTAGGAAAGAGTCAGTCATGTCTAGATTTAGTAAGAGTTTGTCTTTTCTTGGCACTCATGGTCTTATTATATGTCCTCCGTTCACATGTGTGACCATGCCACCTATACACTCTTCACGTCTTCATCGTCATCGTAAGAGCAACGCATCCAATAACAGTGCTCCCCTTAGAGCTTTTGAGCAGATGGTAGCAAACTGATTTATGTGATGACCAGGCAGTAGAGGTGACTATTAGCTCATCCAGCGAGAGATACAGACAACTCAACCTTGGAGTGTTTCAAGAGGATGGACCCGCCCACTTTTAACGGTGTCTAATGATTGAGGATCCCAGGAATTCCTCAGGAGGTGGAGAAAATAGTTGGTGCCATCCATTGTTCTTTGAGAGAGTGGTGGAGTTGGTTGGCTTCCAGCTGGGAGGCCAAGTAGAGTTATGGTATCAGGAGTTCCGAGAGAGACATGGGACCACTAGCTTTCCCTCTTAGGGAATGTTCAAAGAAGCCTTTATAGAGAGATTTATATCAGAGAGCTAGCAAGTACAGATGATTGAGGAGTTTTTGAAGCTTCGTTAACTCTAGGCATGACAGTTACAGAGAGATGATAAGCGTTTCACATATTTAGCACAAGCAACCTCAAGAATGATATCGACAAAAAAGCTAGGGTGAGACATTTTGTTCAAGGTTCTAGAGACATGTTAAATTGAAATGTTTGAATTAAAAAGGTTGTTTACTCATTTTTTTACGATAAATAACTTTTATTATGTGTGAACTCCACTAATTGATTTAAGGGTTATTAACTTTACACCTTTTTTACTTTAATTTACCAATATTCTCACTTTATAAAAGCCAAATCCAACTATTAATTACTATGTCATAGTATCACTTCATTGTTTTTTATTCCTTTCAAATTAAACATTTTTGCACCTTTAACTTATTTTAAAATACAAATTATTTAGGGGGCCTTTGCTACATTGTTTATAATATTACTGGTAATCCAAATTACCACTCAAAAAAATTACCATCTTTAAAATTATTGGTAATGTTACAATGCTATATTTGGTATGTATAGTAATCTAATTTGCAATGCTCCAAAAGATTACCACCTTTTAAATAACCTTATTTGTTGTATCAAATAGATTGTCAGGTAATGTATTTTCTTTACTAAAATATCCTCTAAACAAAGAATAGCATCAATAATAATAATTGTGATAAAAGTTTTGTGCATAGCTTACAAAAAACAATTGATGTGAATAATTATAAATAAACTAACATGAATTTTGGCAAAAATAAAAGTTTAGTATTATTATAAATTTCTAAAGTTTTATTTTGATGTGATTGGTATAATAACTACAACTATGATAATAATAGTAATAATTATAATAATAAATATAAATTTAATTTTAATGTGAATAATAATAATAATAATACATGACAGGAATTTACATTGAGAAGAAAGTAAAAATAAGAGGACGTTGACATTTTCCTTGAGGTGCTTGGGTGGATGGTAATAGGGAGGCGATAAAGAGTCTCGGTAGGAGGTCACTATCAGAAGGTGGCTACGAGCACAGCTATAGGAAGAATGAGATGAATGAAATACGATATGATAAGAGGTATGCATTTTAGATTTTAAAAGGATACTTTTGTAATAAAATAAATTATCAGATTATCACTTGAGTGGTAATTAGATTTTGGCAATGTGAATTATGAGTAGAAAGGTAATGTCGATTACCTTAATAATGTAGATTCAACAAACAAGATAATGTTGTGGGTCCAAGTAATTTTATTCAACATTATAAGTAATTTGATGGATTACCTCATACCAAATGTCCCCTTAAGGTTGTTATAATCCAAAAAATTAAATGATCACTCCAAAAAATTATGATTGACTAAAAAAATATGAAGAAAGAGAAAATTGTTATCTAATTTCATATGGATAAAGATAAAATTAGTATAAATTAATTGATATTTAATTGGAATTTTAAACTGACAAAAATAAAACTCTACAATGACATTGAATTTGAAATGGAAGGGGCAATATATTTTTATTATAATTAATATAATTAATACTTGCAGTTTTGAAAATTAAATATAGATAATGATTTAATTTTTTAACATAATGATCGAAGAAAGATTATTCTTTTAATAGATAAATTTGAAGATAACATCCATTAAGAAATAATATAATATCTTATTAATAAATATATTAAGAATATCAATTACAAAGTATTTAATAGTTTATATATTTAATTGTTCTTAAGTATTTAAAATTGTGTATTAAGTTATTTTTAATTTGTAATATAATTTGAATAATTATTTTATTTTTATTTCGTACTTTTTTATCTTTTAATTAATACTTTAAAAATTCTCATTAAAAAAATTTGAATAGAATACTAAAAAATAAATTCATATAGAATTAGAATACTATGTTGCATTGATGCATCTTGTTAAAATAGTAATATATACCCATATCATTTTTTATGATAAAACTTTTATAAATTTAAAGAGGTTAATTCTAATTCATTTATATTATAAAAAAATTATCGTTGTCATTCAATCAATTCTTTCCATTTCAATCAATAGATATGAGATTCAATACTATTATGATTGATGTAACAATATATGATAATCATTGCATCAAAATTAAATATGAATTTAATTTAACTCGTTGAATAAAGTTAGCTGAGATCAACAAGGCATTGATTTGAGTGAAAATGACTAGAGTTGCTTAAACATAAAGTTCTTCATTTGATTCCTAACCCCTTATTTATATATGGAAGAAGAAAAATAATAATGTTGGAAGGGATTTTCACTTAAACACTTAATCATATCTTTAGAGATCAATATCATCTCTCCTATTAAATGATAAGATGTTGATTGAAACAAAACAAAAGTTACATGGGGTTAATGTATTGATTAGGATTAGATCAATTTGATCCAATCCATATGTATTGTGAGCGTTTTTTACTACTTTATGGAGAAATATATTCGAATTGCATTTTCTAGGTTACACTATAGATGTGATAAATAACTAGGGAAGTGGAATAAAAAAAATATAGGAAAGAAAAACAAAACTTTTGTTATGAGATTTTCACTCTTTTTCTCTTAAAATAAGATTTTTATTTATTTTTGTTAATGTCAATAAATTATTGGATGAACTATAAACATTTTAATTTTTCATAAACATAATACAAGTTTTCCTTCAAAGTGCAATTCTTTGGAACACAAAGGAGCTAATTAATAACTATAAATATTTTATCTTTTGAAATTGTGAGAGTAATGCCACATACAATTTCTTTTATTTGCATCAAAGTTAGGATGAAATACATGTAAAAAAAAAGTTAGGGTGAAATAAGAGATAAATTACAATTAAATGTTTTAAAAGAATTATTTTATTTCCTTATTAATTTATAATCCAAAGGCAATTTTATTCTTTTCCTCTCATTCCACCTTATTTAACTCATTTTTTTTAGTTCATTCCATTTTAATAATAAAAAAATTCATCCCCCAAAAAAAATATTCGAACAAACACATGTTTAGGATATTGCATTCCGATGAGGGTGATACGAGTCATGGAGACTTAACCAGCATGATATGATATGACATGATATGCTATGCTATTCCCGTTCGGTCTAGGTCAAGGTGTGGGTTCCACCCAATCACCCTTTAATGATGATCAGAGTGTTGCACATCTTTGACACGTCATGGGCGACTTTTGTTGCCACACCATTACTTACTATCGGTGTACGGCAGAGAAAATTTGTGTCAAAGCTCTGAAAGTTTGCTATTCAAAGAAGAAATAATAACTGGTTATCATATTAAGCTCAAAATATCTCAACACGAAATTGAACTGTTGGTTTTTTTTTTAATAATTTATATGTATATATTCACAGTAAAGCTCACGAAAACGTTGAGTTTTGGCAGAGGTAATCAAAGAAAATATTTTCTGTAAGCAATCTTTTTTTAGCTCCTTGTACCAAAAAAAGTTAAAAATTGGCCGAGATAAATATCCCTAATTAAAGCTTTTGGAAATGTAGGGTTAAGTCAGACAAAATCAAAAGCTGTTTCTATTTTACAAGTTAATTATTTCCTCGAACTTTAAAGGCATTTTGAACTTCTCCTCCACTAATATTATATTCATGTTGGTTGCGAGCATCCTAAGCCATGCCAAGGCGCAAATGGAATCGAAATTGAATCAGAACATGACAATTGATATTGGATTTGAGTGGAAAGAGTTGTTATAACTTTTGACCAAATAGTAAATACTCAATTCAACAAATGATCAGAGCCAAGGTCATGGATTCAACGTCCAGAACGACACAAACTATTTGTAGGCCAATATTTTGCCTTAGTAAGTCCATGGATTGGACTTCCGATTCCCGAAAGGATAATGACAATGACAGGTGCTGTGATGGGTCATATTGGTTGTGGGCCATCTCGATCCAACAATTCGCCAATTGATCCCAAGGTTTTTTTTCAATAATTTTTTTTCATGCAATAAAAAAATTAAACTAGGCGTTCTTTCCATCAATAATGGGCTATAATCTTCTTCCTCCTTTATTTTACTGAAAAAATTACTCGTGCTATAAAAATAATAGGAGTCGTTCCAAATATAGGTGAGCTTTGAGTTGCGCATTGCTTATAATTTGTAAGTTATGATGACCAAATGTCAATTGAAGGCATTCCAACCAACAATGAAGCTTTGAAAAATGAACCAATAAGCCTAATAATGCATGCTCATGGCCCTCTTCACCGGTATAATTTTAATAATCAGTGCTTAGGGAATTAACTAGTTAAGAAATAGTCTAAAATTTTCAAAGATTTTAATATATCCAATGTATTAAAAACTTTTAAAAATAATATTTTAAATAAAACATTCTATTTTTTTTAATCAGTGTCTTTAAGGTCTGGGTTAAAAAATTCCATAATATATCACCCCACGTAAAACTTGCCCTCTTCACCTGTATATAAATTAATCATCCACGTAAATCATGTGTTTTAAAAGTAAGAACCTTTATTTCTTTCTATCTAGTTATAGCTTAGGCTTGTAGCCTGTCGTTAGATATACACATCTTGCAATATTATTACAGGTGCATTATCCTTGTTGCACATAATTTGCCTCTCAAAATACAAGGTCAAAAATCTATAGATGGGTTGATATGATGATGTCGGATAACAGAGGAAAAAAGAAAGAGAAAAAAATTGCTACAAGTAATAGAACTCAATAATAAATTAGATATAAAGTTTGCATGCGCATGCCGTGTTAGGTAAGAATATAGGGTACACGTACATGACTCATATATCCAGGTAAGTTTTATAGTGAACTTCTTATTTTTTGATCTATCATGGATATTATTATTAGTCATTCGATCAAATCATCTAATAAAAATATTATTTATCCAATAACTAATAATAAGATATATTTAAAAATTTAAGGTTCACCTTATAATTAGCTTATATATCCAAAGAAAATTGATCTTCTTTTGTTGTTTAGTTGAGACGAGGATGCATGAACTTAGCTATAGCTGGACCATGCGTCTCTTTCTGAAGTTCCCAAATTAAACAATGCACCTTGACTGGAAACTTCAGCGTGTACTTTAGCATCACTTTTAATATTAATTCGATTTTGTTGAGAAACATGTGAGTTTTGTGCTATTTCACTCGGGAAAAGAAAGAGAGAAAGAAGCCTCATATTATTGTGTACCTAAGGTAGAAGTAGATGTAACCAAAAAAAAGGTAGAAGTAGAAAGCATTATTATATGAACAAGTTTTACACGGGTGTAATTTTCAATAGTTATTAGAAGTGTTTTACATGGGTGTAACAAAATCAACGGTTAGATTAGAAGTTTACATCATATGAATCATGTCTATAAAATTTTAAATAATTTAAAATCATTTGTCATAGTTTTTATGTACATATGTTAAAATTAACATAATATATATGTTTAAAATTAACAAGAATAAGAGTTCTATGATTAAGTTTTTATTGATATTTAATTTTTATGAAATTTAATACAAATGATCTTTATGATAGATAATTATAACTCAGCGGTTCAAAAAAATATTTTATAAAATGTTATTAAGTAAAGTTATACTAGTATAAGTTAATCCTAATCCCCACACACACATATAATACTTATTGATTAAGTATAATTAAAAACAATTACTAACGTAACCTTAACACATCCAACAACAACAACACCTTGACAATCTTTTAGCCTTTATTCAATTGAAATTAATTTTCATAGTTTTTTGTTTTATAAAAGCATTTTAATAACTTTTTTTTGTGCAACCGTTCGGGGAGAGGGGATGAGAAGGGTTCTCAGACCACATATCTTGGGAGATCAAACCCGCACCCACTATTATGTAGTTACTCAAGACAGGCAAACTTGCTATTCGCGCTCAAGCCCTAAACACACATTTTACTGACTTGAAAACTTGAAGGAGGCCAATACTTATTGGTCTCACATGAGAGTGGTGGACCAGATTAGATATCTTGAGTCCAGAGCTCGGTGAAGGAACCCTATCATCGGAGTCTTCTCGGAGGAGGTGGGTATACATTCTCCAAGTTGTTACTGGAATGCGAAAAATAGAGGAGGAGTTGTCTTGCATCCATTTCTAGCTATTTGAATTTGAATATTGCTCTATCTACGAATTGATGAGGCTTTGGGACACTAGAGAAGCAACTTGAATGACTACTATTATTCCCTCTACTTTTTAAGGTTAATAACATTTGGTTGATTGAAATAGTTTGACACTTGTTTTTTCTTAAGCAAAGTTTTAAATTTGAGTATTGTGAATGATTATAAAAAAAACTGTGCTAGATAAACTCCCATAAAATTAATTGTCTCAAGATATATGAGTCTACATCTAGTAAATTTTAGATCATATAATAAGTAAACTTAACAGATTGGTAATTAATTGAATTTTTTAAGTCTTGTTAGAGATTTGATTTCCTTTCAACAATGGATACCCTAGGTTAATTTAAAAAACTTTATATACTAGTTATTTAGATAAAATCTTCAAGTTATTTTTATTTATATATTTTTTTGTCATATAGGTTGGTTTGGTTGATTTTTCTGTTCGGATCCTCGAGAACACGATGGATCTTCCTAGCAATGGGCTCGCACTTAATAGCCCACTTCAGTCCATAAAAGAGGTGCTCAACTAATTGGTTTTAGTGCCAACTTATTTGGACCTCCAAAGCAAATTGTCGTCTCATATACCTAATTAACCACCAAATCTCTTAGACCATTAACCGAAAAGAAAAATACCAAAACTCTAGTTTATGTTCCAAATATTATCAATAATTTCGTCCTCTTTCTTTCGCCTGTATAACAACTAAGCATTCCAAATATCCACAATTTTATCTGCAACCGTCTAACAACTAATTATAAAAAAGATTAATATCAGCATGGGGTGATGTTTCATCAGGCGAGTTTTATTGTCATTTTTCATAAAATTACGAAGTCTATGATTTGGACTGGATTTTAGCCTTTTCTCCCATTAATTTGAGCAAGAAGGAGGTCAAAGCCCACACCGAAAAAACCAGATAAAACAAGCTAAGAATCGTACAAGCCCAAGTTCGGATATTAACTTTGATTTAGCATTGAAAGTGACCCATGTTTTCGTGAATCTTAACCTCTAATGTTCCCAACTCGAATGGGCCGGTTGGCTCTAGCTCAAAGAATCAAATAATTTAATTTTTATACATCGATAATATTAAATTTTCTTTACCTAGTAATTTAGTCATATATCATCATCAATCATGGTGATTGACTTTTACATTCACTTTTGAAATCCAAGTAAAATATTTTAATTAGATGAAAATATTTGACACAGTGTATTAAAATTATATCCTAAATCAAAATCCCAGAGGCAACCACTATGCAAGTTATGCTATTTTATCTTTGGTATTCATATTTCTAGCAAACTGCAAACATCTAGAATTTGTAATTATTCTTCCCATATAAAATTCAAATCATCTAGAATATAGGACACGTGAGAAAGGTTAATCCAGCATAGTTAGGATGTTATTCACGCGTATTTTAAGCTCAAAGTTGCTTAACTCGATCTTTCGTATTCTATAAGCTTTCCTAGTCAGATGTTTCCCCACGTGAAACTGTGATGCCTGATTAAAGTTGGATTTAAAACTCATAAATCATGTGATTGTTGAACATCTCATGACTCACTCCTTGCCTTAAAAAATGCTAGCAGTTCAATGCCAATAATATTTGTTTTACTTTGTTTTATTCATTGTATTTCCAACTGAATATAGAAAATTCAACGCATCTACTCTGCACCAAAAGCAAACAAGAAGTGCATGACTAAAATAATCATAAAAAATTATTAAAGGGTTCTTGTTAATATTTTTGCCAAAACTATATTTACTGTTTTACATTGTTTTCAAACAATAGAAATTGTTGTGAACCAATACTGATTTAGGAGGGGTTATGCTATTCCTTTATGGTTTCTAGCTAACTATAGTTTCTTTTCTTTCATTAACTTTGGCTGACTTTTCAATATTAAAAAAATAAGGACAACTTCATAGGAAATAAATTAAAAAAATGTAACAGAAATAAACAATAAAAATATTTGATGGAGAAGAGAAAATGGGAGGAGTTGCTGACCTTTTCTTTTGGCTCTCACAAACACCAATAAAGCAATAATTTCATCTAGGTGGTGTAGGGCTACTTTCACGGCCGACCAAGAAATCATTATGCATTGCACACGTTTGTGGTTACAACATCTTCCCGCAAGTTCTGGAACCTTCAATTTTTCTAGGAAGCTTCCAAGAATATGTCATGAATATCTCCCCCACGTGTAGATTGCAACCAATCTCTATGCGGTCTTGTTGAGAGATATTTCTCTCTATTTATAGCTCGTGATATTTGAACTTTGTTATTCTTAGCTTCCACTAAACCTATATATATATAAATACTACAAGGGTCTTGAAACATATCCTAGTAGTAATCAAAACCACATTCCTGATTCCTTGGTAATTCCTCGAAAAACCAAAGACCCTTTTACAAAGTCTTTCTTGAGGAACAATAACATAGCTCTATCTCTCTTCTTTCTAGACATAGGAGGAGGAGAGAATTTTGATTCAGCAAGGGAGAGGAATCATTCTTTGTTGTTACATTCTTCAATGGCTAAAGGAATCAGAAACCTGAGCTCATGGATGGAGGTAGCCCCAGCACCTGTGATTTTCCCAACAAAGCCTTCCAATTCACCAAGGTTGGAAACCATCATTGAAGAAGCTGCTGAGGGATCATATGATGAGAAAAAGATATACAAATAGCCTCCATATTGATGAAAGTAGCAAAAATGTTGCCAGATTCTGTGTCCAGTAATTTATGACATGCCAGCCTAATTGAAACCTAATTGATGTGAAGAAACAATTTCTGTACAGTTAATTTTGTAAAATATGTAGTTACCTCTTCTTTATTATTATTATTATTATTTTATATTGTTTTCTTTCCTTCCAGGATAATTGTAATCCATCTATTCTGCCATTAGGCAGAATTTGATTCATTAAATGGCATTGCAGTTTTACCTGTGGTTTTAACAAATTTGAAGGTTGATGCTTGATACTTGATGTGTGTTCCTTGTCTACTTATAATAAGATATTCAATATGAATGTGCCTCTCAGTAGTATTACTTTCAACCTAAACATGATACCTTTGGTTAAGAAATGTTGCGAGAGATGATTAATTAAGATAAATATAAAACCAAATTGAAGAATTATGCCTGTTAAAAATATAGACTATCATTATATTAAGATCCGCTAGCATGCAGAACCTCTGTTGTATGTGAGCAAACCTGTCCAGAAACATCCAACCTCAAGGTTTCTTATGTATTGTTTAATTTGCTGAATGACAGAAAAGAAATAAAGTAAGCTCTCTCAGATTGATTTAGACAACCAAAAAGGCATTCAGAAGAGACAAACTACTTTAGCCCGGAATCAGTTGATAAAATTCACTGTATGTGCCCTTAGTTAATTTGGGATGTATCATGTATCCTTATACCTACTGAGTTGAATATGAAAACTGATAAGTAACCAGTGAATATTTTTTGTTTTTGCCAAATTGAGACCTAATTCAAAGAAATTAAAGAGGTGTTCACAAATTTTCACCAGTACCAGTACATTACAATTGACATATACCACTAGGGGCAACCACATTTCCCCTTCAATCAAGAAAATACTTAATACTAAAAGGTAAATAGACCAAGCTCTCCCACATATATATGGAGATCCAGTCTTAGCATATTTATACCCCATCCCTGCAATAATCTATTTATCTTACCATCCATAGTTTCTTTGATAGAAAGTAATAGTAGTTTTCACCAAATCATAACCATTAATATTTGTTTTGGTAACCCCTATATTTTAAACAAGTACTTTAATTTCTCGAACATGTGTGGATGCTTCATTATTCTATATGTTTGTTTATGTAGGGTTAATTAATATACTCGAGACATCTTGGACTATATGGAACCAAACCTGTCAATGTTTCTGCCAACTAATATTTGTTTTACATGTCAAAGGCTCCTAACTTGATTCTTGGATTCTTTTGTTTTAATACTTCATTGATATCAAATTTTTCAACAAGTGAAAAGACTCTTTCATGTTAGGTACTACTTGCTTAATTAGATTAATGGCCAAAAAGACACTCCACTTAGCTAGACTGCAATGCTCTCATCTTGAGCAGCCCTTTATTATAATTGGCGCATCTGCACTCTCTTTGCATTTCGACCACAGATTTGCTCATGTCCTCTACCAATCACAAGAAACACGTTTGCCATTTCCAAAAGAAAATGTTGCTAAACTACAATTTTTTGTCGCGATGGAAGTGTCCGATTAATTCGATTTAATTGACAGGGCTTTGTGGAAACAATTCTTTGCAAAGCGGGATAAGGCTAATGAACATCTATCCTTCTTAACCAGGGACCACTTTTTTATTCCTAAATTTCAAATCTGATTAAAGAGTAAAGGCACCTTCTACTTGAACAACATTTTGGTCACTAAACTACACTTTTATATCTGCCAAAAGTTGCAATTTCGCATCTTCGTGGTGGGTGGTGATGTAACTGTCTTGAGTGGCCATAATTTCCAAGAAGTGCCTGTGTCACAAACACAACAAAACAAATACATTTCACGTGCGTATAGCACTATGAACTTGAGTGGTAGTGGTAACAATAAACTAATAATGGCATCACTCCTCAACCTTTATAAAAGGCAACCCCCTTATCATACCTCTCATAGCACCAAAAGAGAACTCCAATTTTCAACCACACAACACACCAAACTGCAATCACCGAACACTTCTTCTCTTCTAAGCTCTAAAGTTCACTAGGGAAATAAAGGAACTCACTCAACACTCTTGCAATAGCACCACCTAATCACTCTAAGAAAAGGGTACATACATATATTTGCCAAGGTAAAAGATATCTCCATATACTTGCTGGTGTGACATGGCAAAGGAAATCAAGTTCTTGGCATCATGTGTTGAGTTTGCACCAGCACCAGTGATTCCCTTAAGAAAGGTTTCACTTTCTCCTGGATTAGAAACCATTGCTGAAGAAGAGGCTGAAGAATGTGAAGATGATTTTGGTCCCCATACAAACTGTAATTGCTTGTGAATTATTATATATTGTTGTCCAATATATATCATTTCGTTGTGCAGAGAGCATGGAGAGTTCCACTATCGACTGGAAGTTTTTGTTGTCAAGTTGTGGTATTCAGAAGATTGTGTGTTGATTTGCCAGTAATTCGAATGATTATCGTTTGTTATTATTGTTGATTGTGTAATCTAATCTTGGCTAGACCCTATCATTCCATGACAAAGCTCTTATATTTCAAAAGAGTTGAATGCAAAAGTTTGAACCATAGATTATAAGGGCAATAATAATGTTCTAAGGGTAATTAGTAGCCTTCTTAAAGATTGAAAGAAATGTTAACTGCAGATAACTTGATCAATGAGTTAAGGATGTTATAAAAGTATATCCAATTGAAAAATATTTATTAATAATTATTTGGAAAAAAAACCAAAGTCCAAAAAACCACCACAATCAAAGGTCCTGCAAATTCACTAGCACTGTTTATGGTTTAAAGTTGAGTTAATTAGCCAACTAGATGGTTTTTTCTCTTCCATTAAAGATCTTACTGGTTGCTACATTAAGAACTACATTTACATTTTCTCATCAAGGAAAAACTCACGTTTCTTTTATACCATTGAATTAATTGGTTTTTTTTTTTAAAAAAAAGGTATCTTTTATTTTTTGTCATGAATTGAAAATTCATTGCTAAAGAAACACCTATCAAAGCAAGGGTGTGAGCGTCCTGTTTTTGGACTTTGTTATCAAAAAGGCAGAAAGAGGAAGTAAGTTGAAAGAAATGGGCCAATAAAAACTTCTAGTGCTTTGCATCCAACTGCAGAATTCTCAATCGGCCCAACCAAATAGACTTGGCAAAGGAATTATATTATGACCTATCCATTCAGACTTCCACCCAAAAAAAAGGGAATATATCCACACAAAGTTTCAAACAATTTTACCTTGCCGTCTAGTAAGGAGAATGCTACGTGGCTACATTTGAATTGAAAAAAAAAACCATTTCGATATTTTACTAATACAAGTTTTACTACATCATCTGCTTGTTTAAAACAAACCATTTTTCAGAAGAAAGAAAGAAAGACTGTCATTACTTGTTGGGTATGTATTGATATACAAGATATTAGTTAGTGAGAGAAAGATATAGCAAATGAATATAGCCTATCAAATATAATTTGATTTTTTTTTCTTACACGCTAAGAAAGTTACTGCAACTTGAATTTATTATGAACTATTCCTACCATGGTAATCATCAAAGTTATTATATATAGCCAATCAAATGACAGATCATTTTAAATTTTCTCAAAGCATGAAAAGATATAAAATGTAACACACGGTGAAAAATCAATTATCAAATTTAAGTTTCTAAAGCTGTCAGTCTTTCATACAGCCAAAAACATATTACAAAATGCTTTCTCATGTCTATAGTACTATGCAGACCCCCGTCTCATTGTCTCATTTTGATATCCTTTCGTTCTTCTAGTTGGGAATAGGCCGTGTCACTACCCATCCAAGCCTTCGATTTATTAACCATTAAATCTTTGGAAGAGCAATAATATTAATGGATGAAGACGAGTCTTGAAATTGAATATGCCATTTAATAATACATTGATATTTTTTGGGTATTAATAACACATTGACATTATATTGTATCTTGAAAGAGAATACAAATTCCCCATAATTTCTCCATGCAACTTTTCCATTTCAACCGAGAGTTACATGCAAGAAACATCCCTTCCAAACGCCATATTAAAACCTCTAACATCTCTTCATCCTTCAAAATAAGGAGCTATATAGGACTCAATTGATTCCTCAAGTCTCAAAACCAACCTCTGAACTCTTTCATCACACAAAGTTAGAAACACATATCCCAAACACACACTGCATATATTACTAGGCCATGCCTCAGCTCAAGAAACTCCTCATTCTCTTTGTTGTGCTTATTATAGCAACAACACTTTCACCCCCTCATCAATCCATGCTTCTCCACACAAAGATGATGATTTGTCTTTGTCCCCTGAACCCCAACAACATGCATTTGATCAAGAACAACACATGGCTCCTCTAGCAAATGCTGAAAACCCCTCCTCTCTTTCTCCTTTACCTTTTATTAATCTTGACATAGAGGCTCCTTATTCTTCAGAAGACAATGAAGAAGAAGATGGTCTCTATTATAATTCTCCTTCTGAAGCTCCTAGTCCTAGTCCTGAAGGGTTTGTGTTCTCTGGGGAACCTGATAATGATAATACCCCTTATGACGACGACGATGACGACAATGCTGTGCCTAAACAAGCTAATATGCTACCCTTCAATTATAGTGCTGAAGATGATGCTGGGGAATTCACAAATGAGAATTACTATTATGAGGGGTACCATGTAGAGAAGAAACAAGTGGCAGTGGTTGGTTTTGTGGTTGTTGGAGCTGTTTGTTTGGTTGGATTGGGAGGATTTGTGTGGAAGATCAGGAAGAATCAGAAGCGCAAGCAGTATCAGAATTTGTATTACAAGAGGGATGAAGCCTGATGAGAGGGTTGCAATTAAATTACTCCAGAAAAGTGATGATTATCCACTAACTTGTTGAATAATTCACACTTAATGTAGCACATGCACGTGTTGTTTTTGGTCAATAATATTATAGCACATCCTGCAACACTTCTGTTAATTTGTAGTTGGATCATGATTGGATGAACTGTGGTTTATTTAATTTGCTCTATTTTAGATATCATAAAGACATGTACACGAGTATGCAACATTATACAATGAACATATATTATTTTGGGACAATATTATGAATAAGAAAGTTGAATTCTTCCAGAGATCAAGCTTTTCCTAGATTCTTGCTTCTCATCATTTATGTTTTCCTTTTAATTATTACAGGCACATTGCTCAGTAGAAAACAAAATTTGATTTAAAAATTTATAAGTTACTGGATATATAATATTTATTTATTATGTGTCAATATATGATGGAACATGAAAAAACCATTTAAAACAGAACACTTCCATTCACTCAATAATATGAAAATTTTTCATAGAAAGATTTCAATAAAGTGTTAGATATAAGATTTGATTGAGGGATTAATAATCACTCTTTTTTTTTTTCAAATGACAAATTATGAGAGGTAACAGATAAATAGTGTAAATTTTAAATATATGAATGATTTTACGAAAAACGTGTATAGTTAGATAATAACTTTGAGTTTGAACTCTCCATCAATTGTTATGAGAAAATTAGACAGCAGTCCTTAATGATTCTTTTACCATACGTTTTGTATTGTATTTTTTTGGCCACCAAACATAATGCTTTCTCCTTATTTTGAGTAATTTTAATTTTACATTATTTTACCAAATAATATTATTATAGATTTTTAAGGATAGCTTTTGGAGAGTCTAAGAACTCAACTTCTCTAAAAAATCAATAACAATACCAGAAATTATGTATTCAAACTTTCAAAGATTTTCTTGACTAATCATAAAATCTATATTATGAACTAATTTTAAATATGATTCTTTCCAAAAAAAAATTATTTGCATACATTTATACTTCCGATTTTTCTATTCAATCAAACGATGAATACATTGTCTTTTAAATTTTAATTTGATATATTGACAATTTATTTTACGCTGTTATTCAATTACACTAATTGAAAAGTTATGCGATGATTTAATTAAATAATAGTATAAAAGAGTTTGACATTAACACTGCATCAAAACTAAACTTGATCTTTTTAATTTTTTTTATAATTTTCTCTAGGACTTAATAAATAAATAATTTAATTTGAGTACATTCACAATAAAAGTTCTTTATATTATCATTTAATCAAATCATTCTATATATATATAATATTATGATTTTTGAAGTAATGGATGAAGGTTAGTCATTTTTTACTTACAATGATAAAATATGATTAGATAACTGTATAAAAAGTTTTAAGGTCATGTCTCAAAATTAAAATATAAATGAGTCCTTGCGAGGATCATAATTCCTTTGTTTTTTTTTTTGTGGGTACTCTTAAATAGGCTAATTACTACTCACGACCCGAATTGTAAAGCAATCATCGAATGGAAAAATAAAATAAAGTGTGAAATTACTCCCGTGTCCTCCGTGGTGGAAAAAATTATCACCTGGCCCAGTCTCCCCCTGCTGGGTTAGTTAGAAGCTTTAAGACGCAAAAAACGGAGCTCGCAAAATCGCTTATTATATGCAATTCGCGTTCTGCAGAAGAAGAAAAGAGTAGAAGTTGAGGGAAGCAGCAAAATTTTCTCGATTGGTCCAATTCCCATTCCATCCCCTTGTTTCTCGCTCCTCTCTTCTCTCTCACTCTCTCTCTACTCCCAAACAGGTACGTACCTTCCGATCTATCCGTTTTGTTTTCACACTTCGTCAGATCTGCCAATTTCCTTGCGATCGCTACTCTTTCTCGGTTCGACGCCGTTTCATGCGAAATAATGTTGTTGACTCCTTTCTCTGTCAAACAATTTTCAGTGATTTATTATCAATTTGCCTTTTATTTTTGTTTTCTTTCTGTTTAGTTTTCTGGTGATTGAAAAATAAAAAATAAAAAATGAATAAAGAAAACGGTGAACTGGACCTGAACTGGATTTGGATCTGTGCGATCTTTTTGCTTATCGCCATTGGAGATTAATTAGAAGAGAACTTCTTGTTGTCAAGTGAAATTCCGATTGTGCTTTGTGCGGTTACGGAGTGGGCAGAATGGTAAATTTGGATTTGTGGTGGAGGTTTACCGGTTGACGGCTGAGCTGGTTGTGGTTGAGGTGAAGGAGGACGAGGAGGTTTCCGGTGACTGATAATTTCAGCCAATTTTTCATTAAAAAATTATTATTATTATTATTATTATTATTATTTTTAAAAAAGTTGAAATGTTGTTTTGTAGAATTTGAATGTTTATGTTATGCTACCATGCTATGCTACAATTACAATTATAGCTTTGTACTCAGCTTTTTTAAATGTGATCTGTGTTCGACGATTGTGTTTATTGACTCTCGCTTTTGAAGTTTAATGTTGATAATGTTCTCTCTCTGTGTTGTCTCTGGATCAGCTTTGTTGTTATTGTCAATGGTGTGCTGTTTTATTTTATTTTATTTTTGGTCAGCCTGTTGGAAGGATAGGATAACTATAAGTTATTTGTTTGAGATTAATTCTGATATAGCATCAGTGTTAGTTGTTTTAGTGTGCATTTGGTTCTGCAATTGGAGAATTGATTTTCGATGAAATTGATTCTATTAGAACTGATTTTAGTTAAAAGTGATTTTGAAGTAAAGTGATTTATGTTTGGTAGGTTGATTCGAAAATTGATTTTGTCAAAATTGATAGTTTTAATTGTGAGCCAAAAGCAAAATGAGAAACTGTTGCTTCTAGTTAAAATCAATTCTAGACCCCAAAATCATTTTTGAACCAAAAGCAAACTGAAAATCAAACTAGCACAAAATCCTCCAAAATCAATTTTGGTCTTCCAAGATCAATTCTGAGACTCCCAAACACAAAGCCAAACAGGCTATTACATTGTGACATTGTCAATCGATCATATATCTTCATATGCATGACTTTTGAGGTCGTTATTGCATATGGCAATACATAAGTAGATGTCTGTAGAAATTAATTTGTTTGTGTTATCTTTGTAAAAATACTAAACAACAGAATTCTGTTGTCGTGGTTTTTACAGAATGATATGCCATTATGCTTAACTATTGGATGGATGGTTGATTTTTTACTCCTTTAAATAATTTATCAAAATCAATCTTAGGTAAATTCTAGCAACTATTGAGCTAAATAATTCTTGCTATGAAGTATTACTCATCTTTCAATTGAAGTGGTTTTTTATTTTTTCTTCCTTTTTAAATTTTGGGAATGTTATGGATACTTGGATCTGTCAAAGGAGTGAAGACCACCCATCTCTTCAAAGGTTAAGAATAATCTCATATCATTCTGTCATTCCAACATAAATTGTGGCAACTTCAGTACTTTTCTGTTAATCTTGGTTCATCAATTTAGTCCTTTATGGCTCTCAAAAAGTTATAGTTATGATTAAAATAATAAAAAAGAGGTTTTGACTTTCAGGTCGTATGTTTTTGCTGTTGGAAGTCTTCTATTCCCAAATATTTACATCAATTATCTGTTCCTTATCTTCAACAAGAAGGAGAATGGAAGGAGATGAAATAGATGCCCTAGTCTTGAAATATATAATGTGTAATCTATATACTTGCATGCTTACAAATTTTATAAATATAGTATGGCACTCTGCTTAATTCATGTAATGAGTTTTCTTGCCCTCCTTTTTGAGGGACAAGAATTTCCTGTTGGTTATATAATTTGCTGATTTAAGAAATTAAAAGTCCTTTGTTACTGTTGGGTTCCCTGTTCTATTTCTAAACTACAATCCAGGTGGTTTGTTTGCTTATTTATTCATTTATGTTGCCAAAGGGCTTGCTTTATGGTCTCTTTCTAGTAGTTTCTTGTAAAACCAATTAGCCATTTGTTAATAGTTACAAATCGCTTTCATCGCAGAATGGCATCCAGCAGGAATCAAGGTGGAATTCAACAGTTGTTGGCTGCTGAACAAGAGGCACAACGGATTGTGAATGCTGCGAAAAATGGTATTCTCCTCATCATTTTTTTATTTTCATATCTGCCAGTGTTTTTTGCCATGATTTTGTATCTTCATTAAATTTTCAATTCTTACTAACTCATTTATGTAAAACGAGTTTTGTTTTCCTCTTTATTCTTTTTGCAATGGTCTATTCATTTTTACCAGGAAGGATGAGTTCTCATAAATGAGATAGAACAAATCCTTATGATGATATACTAATGCCACTCTCTTTCCCCTTGTTTGTCTGTAATTATTACTTGTATAATAGATCACAACTCTCTTCTGTCTGTCAACTAATCATTGTGAATACTCTTCTTCTTGACTGTTAGAAAAAATGGCTAGGTTGAAACAGGCCAAAGAAGAGGCCAAAAGGAGATTGCAGAATACCGAGCTCAGCTGGAGCGTGAGTTTCAAAAGAAAGTATCAGACGTAAGTTTGAGATTTTATTGACAGATGCCGCTACCCTTTCATCTTATTCCAAGTTGTGATGTTTTCTCCAACTTGTGTGCATGCATGCTTTCTTATGAATACAGAGTACCGGAGATTCTGGTGCTAATGTCAAGCGGCTTGAGCAAGAGACTGAAGCAAAAATCCATCACCTGAAAACAGAGGCTGCAAGAATTTCGGATGACGTTGTTGCCATGCTTCTCAAGTATGTAACTACTGTGAAAAATTAGGATCCTTGATGATGTATTTCGGCTGCGGAGTTCTTAAATTATGTTGATTATTGTACTGAGTTTATTGTTCGCTCTAGATTATTCTGGTCCTTATAAGATTCTTGTTTTGGTTGCAACACTTGGTGCCCTGCTGCGATGTATTCAAAAGAATAATTTTATGTTTGTTGAAATAAACAGCTCAGAATTCAAAGACTTGTTCTTGTTTGTGTTATCGTTTTAACATTTGTACGAGGACAAGTTCTGTTAGTGCATATCAAACGATTTTTTTCGGTAACAAAAATGCCATTTGTATTCACAATCTGTGGATACTATGCTAATGTATACCCCTCTATCAGCAAATGGGATGTGGTTTTCATTTAATTTAAGTCTCACATCTCTTCTAATATTATATAAGAGTATATTGCATAATGTCCATATACTTTGAGTTCAAATAACATTATTTTTTTTTCGAAACACCTATGTAATTATTTCTTAGGTGTATTCTGTGGTAGGTAGAAGGGAGTTTGAATCCAGATGGTCCTGAATATTATTATAATGAGATTAAAATGTTAAATTACTCTTTTATCTTTTTTTTTTTTCATTCACCCTCATCATCTTCATTATCAACCTAAATACCTCCCGTAGCTTCCTCCACTATCAACTTTCATCCTCTCCCACCATAATCATTATCATCCTCACCCACCAAAATTTTAAAAAAACCACAACACTGCCCACAATAATCTCAGCCATCACCGTAAGTCATCATCATTACACTTACCTTCTCACTCCCTAGCCAACCACCACGAGTCACCCCCACAACCTCATACCTTAACCACCGCCAAGCCCCACACCACAATGAAACCTTGTCTGAGCCGCATCAAGCAACAGGGAGGAAGAGTCGCGACCCTCGAGGTGGTAGAAGCCGTTGCCATTGTTGCGATCTCGAGCAACTCAGGACGTCGGCCTGCCGTCGCACACGAGGCCTCGTGGACGCCGCCGCCATCATGATGCTCCCTTTCTTCATCGCCTGAGCTTGTTATTAACATATCACCCTTGTTTTGATGTTCTGTATTGGTCACAATCAATAATTTGGAGATTTAGGTTTTATTTTCTTTTAGGGATCAGGTTCGTTTCTTTTTTTTTTTTCATTTGCGTTTGTTCGGTTTGGGATGTTTGGATTTTGTTTTTTTGTAAATGGTATGTGATCGAGCTGATTTTGTTGAGAGTGGGAAGAGCAATATTTGTAGAGGAAGTTCAAGCAGTGGGTGAGCGAGTGGAGGACGGAATCTTTGCGAGAGGATTGTTTGATTTAGCTGTAAATGATGTGTTTGATGGAAGGACAGTGATCCATTGGTATAATTTGATGTTGATTAATGAAATTTTAAAAATTATAACAAAAAAAGTGATTTTCAATTGTAAACCAAAAAAAAAAAAAGTGATGAAGAAGAGGAGGAGGAGGAGGAGGAGGAGGAGGAGGGAGTGATAGTGTTGCTGATGTTGCTATGTTAGTGTGTTGTTGATGATTGAAATAAAAGATAAAAGGGTTAAATCAATTAAAAAAATTATAAATATTAAATTATAAAATATATTTTATTATTTAAATGAATATGATAGATGTCAACTGTTAGATTTGAATTTTAGTGGACTAGATTTAATGACCATCTAGACCCAAACTTCCTTCTCCCTGCCGCAGAACTCGCCTATTTCTCAATGAGGCCCAAAGAACAACGAGTTTTTCTTTTCTTTTGGTCGAAAAGAAGTGAGTGTCAGATTCAAATATTCAATAACCACCATTCCTTAGAAATCCAAACCTCATCTTGAACACAAGCAAAGCCCATACTGTGACGAAAGCTTCTATTCCATTCACCAAAATCAAAGCTTGAAATCCAATCTCCAAAATCGTTAGTCATTATACAACAAACAGAGGCACTTATATTGACAGCCCCATTGACTTTCATTTTTCATCCGTTCCATTCGCAAAACCCAACCCACAAGCTACGCCTATCACGGAATCAGCATCACCAGTTCTTAACATTACATTTCATGGCTGAATCATTCGCTAACCTCTGACAAAAATGAAATGACTTTCTCTTTTATCCGTGATTCCGCTTGCCCTTGAATACTGATAGTGATTCCTATCTCTTTCAACCATCGTCTCCACTCTCAGGTCTTAGCGTTCATATATATATATATATATATATAATAAAATTAATCAGAAGAAGGAATAATACCAACCAAATATTATGAAAAGACTACTGAAAGTGGTATTAGAGCCAAAAGTGCGGGAGAGAGGTAGGTTTTTTCAGTTTTGTCTGTATTCCTGTTAAATTATTTCTTTAGCTAAGTTTGTTATTTAGATTCTGAGTAGAGTATTTGTTGTTAGTTCGGATAGAGTGTAGTGTAGTGAGAGTTGTGTATACGTTGGAAGCCTTGAATAAGGCCTAAGGAGAGCAGCGAGGGTTGGTCAGGGTGGTTCGTAACATAAAACTCTGATAGGATTAATGGCAAGACTTCTAGAACTTTAAGTAATCTAAACTTAGGAAGAAATAATGAGATAGTAGTTAGGACAAATAATGAAGAAGTTTCCTCCTCTAATAATAATAACAGTTCCTCATAGAATTACAAATAGCTAAAATCGAAGAAAGATTACATAATTTCGATACCTATAATTAGGAAAAATGAAGTATACAAAAGTCAACATCTATGGCAAAGGAGAGATGAAGAAATACATATGTTAGAATATAGTTACCCTGGTAGGTAATAATAACATCATAAATATATTAGAAAATGAAAAGTTAAAAGAACATAGGGAGAAAGGATTTAATTTTATTCATATAGGATTAATCCAAGTAAGGCAAACCAAACTTTAAGTTAGGTAAACACTCCCATATTAATAATATTGAGAGATATAAGATTTAAACATTTTAAAGATTCCTTAATAGCGACTTTAGAAAGTAATTGCCATGATGGTCCTGGATTTTTTAATTGTTACCCTACTTTTGCCATGAATATAAGTAATGATTATACGCAGAAGCTATAAAATTATATGTTAAAACCCCTGATAACATAATAGATGAAAAGTATGATCCTCTTCAAATAATATATAGAATATATTATAAGGTAACAAAAAAGATTATAACTTTAGAGCCTTGAAGCAATCTCCTAGAGATGAAACCATACTAGTCCAAGCTAATCTAAGCAAGACCACGTACAAGTCCCTAAAAAGTTAAAACACTCAGAAGTAGTAAAGAATATTCAGAAGAATGGGTGTTACAAGATGTAGTACAACGAAAAAATAGAACATACTCAAGTGAGGGAAATAATCCAAGATGGAAATAATATTAGATTAAGAATGAATAGATCCAAGTCTATACAAATACCAGAATCTCATACTATCAACCAAGAAGTTTCTAGACATTCAATAGATAATTCAACCATTAATATTGACTTAGTAGGAATAAATAATAGTAGAGCTAGAATTGCAACTCCAGTATATGAAGATACTCATTTCTTTCCAGCTTCCCAAATATTAAATACTTTAACCAGAAAAGAGCCTTTTGAAATAGATAAAGAATGGATAAGAAAAGATTTTGAAGTTAATATAATAAAGAAATAAGAGAATGGTTCTTTAATATTTTTAGTACACAAGAAACCTTAGAAATTAGAAAGATATTTTACCAATATATGGAAGATAATGAGATTAATCTATACTTCTTTGATTGGTTAAAAAATACTTATAATAAAGGAAAGGAACTTTGTCCTTTGGTAAAAACTACTAAGCTTGGGAAACTAAAGCTGGAAAGATAATAGAAGAATATCCACCAAAAGAATATGTATTACTAAGACTATCTGAAAACACTAATATAAAATTAGCCAAGTATAAAGATATTGTTAGTGAAAGCGGAATAGTGGATAAGACGGATATAAGAAAGATACATTAACAGTTGAATTATTCTAATACTATGTTAGAAATAATGAGTAATCAGTTAACAAGAATTGAAGGAAAAAGTGAACAAAATAGTATTAGTTCGACTAGTTCAAGTTTGTTTAAAAATTAGTCCCAAAATTAATAGAAACTCCTATTTATAAAATAGAAAGTAGTTCAGGAATTCTAAAACCTAATAAGAAATTAGAAATGGATACAGAAGACATTAAAGAAAAACTCAAAGGATTAAATATTACTAAAAAAGAGATAAATACTTTGGACTCAGAAATAATGAAATTAACTACTCGAGTAAATCCTAGAATTCGAAATTATTATCCTAGGCCTACCCCTGATATAGGTTATGAAGAAAGAGGCATATATCAAAATACTTATTCAGGTGGAAACATAGAAGAATGGAATATAGATGGAATGAGCGAACAAGCTATATTAGATCAAACCTGCAAATAGCTATGTTTTCTCCAACCTTAAAATCTAGTGGATTATCTGAAGAACCCTTAGTTATAATACATGGATTTACTGGACAATTAAAAGGATGGTGGGATAATTTCTTAACTCAACTGATAGAGAAACCATATTAAATAGTGTAAAACAAGAAGGAGCAGAAGTCATCAGATGCGGTAACAACTTTGATTGTTTCTATAATTAAAAACTTTATAGGAGATCCCAATATTTTTAGAGAAAGGATAGGAACCCAATTATTAAATTTAAAATGTCCAACTATGTCTGATTATAGATGGTATAAAGATGTATTTATATCTAAAGTTATGATGAGAAATGATGCTAATAACTCGTTTTGGAAAGAAAGATTTGTAGGCTTTACCTAGTCTATTCGGTAAAAGTCATACAAAAATTACAAACTCATTATGGTAGTCAAATCCCATATGATACCTTAACCTTTGGACAAATCCATAATATTGTAGTTGAAATAGGAATAGAAGTATGTCCTGATATGAAGTTACAAAATAAAATGAAAAAAAAAAATAACTAATAAAAGAGAATTAGGAACCTTTTGCCAGCAATATGGACTAGATCCTTTAAAGGCTCCAAGTAGCCAACATAAGAGACAGATTAAGAAACAAGGAAAATATGTAAAAACTAATAACCCTAGAAAATTTTATAAACCAAGATATGCTAAAAAACCCCCCAAAATTATAATAAACCTTATATCAAGCCAAAACCTAAGAAAATTCTTAAAAAGGAAAATGTATGTTGGAAATGTGGAAACCAGGACATTTTGCAAAAAGTTGTCGGTACAACAAAAAATAAACGAATTAACTAATGAAGAATTAAAACAAACATTATTAAATATATTTATTAATTCAGAACAGAACAAGAATTAAAGAAGAAATGATTAATGAAGAAGAGACTGAAGATAATGAAATTTTCCAAATAGATAGAATTTCCTTAAGAAGAAAGAGATAGAAGAAGAAGAAAAATATTATTTAGGACCAGGACTTTGTAATTGTGAACTGTATGGTTAAAAGTTTAAATGTATTAACCATGACCAAACCTAGTCTTAATATCTATAATAGATAAACTTGAAGATTCCCATTAAAAAATGAATTTCTACAACAGTTAAATGAATTAATTGCTAAGGAAGAAAAGCAAAGAAAAGAAATAAAACCCACGAAAATGAAAGAGGTATTTAATAGATTTAAATCTCCTAAGGAGAATGTGACCTAAAAGATCTCCAGAATGAAATTAAGAATTTAAAAAATAAAATTTCAGAACTTAAAGAACAAGGTATTAACTTAGAATATAGACTATTAAAATTAGAAGGAGAACAAATAATAAATAATCAAAAGTCAACACCTATAATTATAAAAGAACCAAGAAGAAAGTTCTACCCCTTTATTAATATATTAAGCCTTATAACTACGCATAAATGGTGGACACAAATTACTTTGGTAATTAAGAATGAAAGATTTGATTTGATAGCCCTAGTAGACTAGGTGCTGATATAAATGCTATACAAGAAGGAATAATACCAACCAAATATTATGAAAAGACTCTGAAATGTAAGCAAGTGAAACTGGATTAAAAATTAAGTATAAACTTTCAAATGCCAAGATTTGTAAGAAAAAAATTTGTTTTAAGACATCCTTCGTATTAGTAAAAAATATTGTGAATACTATAATTTTAGGAACCCCTTTATATGTTTATTATACCATTTTGGACTCCTGAAAAAGGTGTAGAAACACATGTAGTACCAGGATAACCCAATTCTTTTTGAATTCCTAGAACCTCCCAAGAAAAAAGAATTAAATCTATTACAAGAAGTCTCCATATTCAGAAGAAAAATTAGTTCATCAGAAACAAAAAGATTAATCTTTTACATAAAGAAATCTATTATAAAAAAATAGAAGAACAACTTACAACTGATAAATTACAAAAAATCATAAGGCATTTTGAAGAGAAAATAGAAAAAGAAATATGTGATAACAATCCAATGACTTTTCATCATAGGAAAATCCATGAAGTATCTTTACCCTATGAAGATGGATTTAAAGAACAAAATATACCTACTAAAGCTAGACCTATACAGATGAATGAAGAATACTTGACATCCTAAAAAAAATCCAAGAATATTTAGAAAAAGGATTAATTAGACCTTCTAAATCACCCTGGAGTTGTTCAGGATTTTATGTTATGAAAGCATCAGAAATAGAAAGAGGAGCCCCTAGATTAGTAATTAATTATAAGTGGATTAGATATCCTTTACCCAATAAAAGCGATTTAATTAAGAGATTAAATAAAGCTAATATATTCTCCAAGTTTAATATGAAATCCTGGATATTATCAAATATCAGTAAAAGAAGAAGATCGATATAAGACGCCTTGTAGTACCCTTTGGACATTATGAATGGAATGTAATGCCACAAGGACTTAAAAATACTCCAGTGAATTCCAAGAAATAATGAATAATATTTTCTATCCATATATGAGCTTCTCTATAGTATATTTAGATGATGTATCTTTTCCAAAGGAATTAATCAGCACATTAAACATTTAGAAAAATTTATTGAAGTAATTAAGGAAAATGGATTAGTTGTATCAGCTAGAAGATGAAGATCTTCAGACTCAAGTAAAATTTCTAGGTTGTGAAATATATCAAGGAACATTTACACCAATTAAGAGATTCATAGAATTTACAGAAAAATTTCCAAACGAAATAAAAGATAAAAAAAATTAAGAGATTCTTAGGTTGTTTAAATTATGTAGCAGATTTTATTCCAAATATTAGAGTTATATGTGCCCCGTTATACAAACGTCTTAGGAAGAACCCCTCCATGGGATGAAGAGATGAGTCAAACCATTATTAAAGTCAAGAGTATTGTAACAAGTCTTCCGTGTTTAGGAACCAGATCCTTCAGCCTTCCTTATTGTAGAAACAGATGCTTTCAGATATAGGATATGGTGGGATCCTTAAGCAAGTCCTCCCAAGTTCAACAAAAGAGCAAGTTGTACGATACCATTCAGGTATTTGGCATCCAGCACAACAAAAGTATTCCACAATTAAAAAAGAAATTTTATCTATAGTATTATGTATTACTAAATTTCAGGATGATTTATTTAATAAAAAGTTTTTAGTAAGAACGGATTAAAAGACCCAAATGTTTTACAAAAGATGTCAAGAATCTTGTTTCTAAACATATCTTTGCCAGATGGCAAGCACTTTTGTCTTGTTTTGATTTTGATATCATACATATCAAAGGGGATAAGAATGCTTTACCCGATTTCCACAAGAGAATTTTTGCGGGCTCTCCACATGAGTCAAATCCAAACACGAGAGATAATTATGGTCCTAGGAACCATAAAAAAGCATCTATACCAGCATTAAATACGCCTATGACTATGTCAAGGTTGTTAAAAGCTCTATATATATCTTCAAGATAAATTTAAAAGTCTTTAGTCTGTAACATCATCTCAATTATTCTTGAACAAGCCCACATATCATGACCATCCCTATATTGAAAAACCAAATTCTTTACCAAATGGCCATAGAAAAAGAATGGTTTACCTTAGACCAAAAAACCATGTATAAGAGATTTCCAAAGTCATTCCACTATGTACCAACCCATCCTCAAAAGACCCAAAAATTTTATGAATATATCCTTGTTGACACTGTTCTTGTAGAAGTTACCCATGTAATTGATAAAAATGATCCTAGTAAAATTTCCCATTCCAAGCTTAAGATTATAAAGATCTTAACCGTAAAAGATTGGAATTAGCCTCTCTACCAACTAAAGGAATTTACTAGAGAATTTGAGCCTCAGTATTATAATTACTTTGATTACATAGAAGCCTGGCATCATGTACTAGATTTCTCACCTAATCCCCATTCGGTTCTTTTGGTTTAAAAGGGAATCTCTTTACAATTCCCTAAGTGGTTTCTTAAGTGGTTTCATGATTTTGGACCTATTCCGCCATCTTCCCAAAGAGACGGCAATGGGATATGAGTATTGGAAAGCTATGACATCCTTTGTACAGAAATGAAATTGATCTCCTTTGTCACATGTCTAGGTGTACCCTGGATAATGCAATGGGAATATAACTCAGCAAAAATGGAAGAAGATAACAGCATACAATTCTTAGTAAAAATCATAAAGGTCAAATGGTGGGGAGTATTTGATTTAAAATTAATCAGTAAATGCTATTGATGTATGGTTGTCTCATTCGCATGATAAAAGGCCCCCATCCTCATCAAGCACCTCAAAACGCTGAACTTAAAAAAGAATCCAGCTTTAGCACAAAAGCAACAATTATTGGCGGACTAGCCTCAGCCACTTAGAAAAAGAAATTCAAGAACAGATTAAAGTGATATCAGCAAAGTCAGAGACGACGAAGAAACTTGTTCTAGTCCAGGTAATTATTTTGAAGATACGAGGATTAGTACAATTTGTAACAAATATCTGGATAAGAATCAACAAAAGTGTCGCAGCATCTGAAGGAAAAGACAAAATCACAAAAGAAACAAGCCAAGAGTGATGATGAAGCAAACACCAATTTGTCAAAAGAAGAGACAAGCTTACGAAGAAAGCAAGAAGATTGTCAAAAAGCCTAGATATATAGCTATTAAAAGTCAAAAGGCTATAAAGTAAAAACTACTAGCCTTGTCTTTTGTAATCATATAAGAATCTTATGATCTCATCATGATGTAAGCGACATAGTACCATTGGCCTCTATAAAAGGATAAGCCAAGGTAGTAGCAAGATATCGAAAAATTTCACTAAGCCTTAGAATAAGCTCTGAGTGATAGCCTCCTCATTTCAGTCCTAAAAAACCTTTTTTGTATCATATTTGTGCAACCACTTCTGAAGTATTCAATAAAGTTTTGAAGTTTACCAGGATATCATTATCTTGTAAGTTTTATGTTAAATTATGTTTCCTTGTTATAGATTAAGAAGAGCATTGAAACGATTGAGAAAACATGAAAAAGATATATTAGATACTATTGAAGAATTTGAAAAACATCCTTTTCCTCAAGACCAAATATTACTAGATCAATTATATGATATGTTTTTAATTGTTGATGAAAGAAAAAGCTATATCAAAAAGATTTTAACTGGTATGAGTTATTATTAAATGTATCCATTATATGTTTTGAGAAAACAACTTAAAAATTTACATCAATTGTGGTTTCAAACTATATCTGATATATTTGATTTAGAACGCCTACAAGCTACTTTTGAAAATATTAATCAGTTGAACAATCTTTATCTTCAACTATCAAGTATTGAATATAAAATAAAATTAATCAAATACGATTTGTCTATCTCTGCCTATTCTTCCCTTTTAGTTACGATCCGAGCAAAAGTGGTATATATATATATATCAGTCTGTTAATAACATTTGATTTTGTTTTTTATTACATTATTTTCTTAGCAAAATATTTCCAAAAACAAAAATTAGTTGTATACATGAGCTAAGCTTATAAATTATTAGAAAGTTCTCAACCACAGTGTCTAAAGGGTTAACTTATACCAATGCATATGAAATTTCCTAATCAAAGCTAAAAGGAAATATGAACCAAAGTCATTGAGCTTAGAAGGTTTAATTAATTGAAACAATGAGAGAAGCACATATTATTGAAGTTGAAATATAGTAAAAGACTAGTAATTATTATATTTCGATATTTCACTTGTATTGGCACAAAGTTTTAAAAGAATAGTTTAAAAAATATAAGTTAATAGTATCTAGTGGTCACTGGTCAGAGGATTAGTTATGGGGGTATATATTCTACAGTACTACGGTGGACATTTTGGTCATAATTGGGCAAGTATGAATACTTTTTATTCCTCCCTTTCGTACTTTTCAAAACTTGCATATCCTTATAAATTTCTCATTTTAGATCGTCAAGTTGTGTGCAAAATGTGTCGTCCATTAGATCGTCATTTCGGTTTACCTTTCATCGCCGAAACAATATCTGTACCACTCATTGTGAACAGAAAAACCTTTCAGTTATAAGCTTTCTTCTTCTCTTTTTTTCAATCTTCAAAATTCTCCGTCATCCATGGCCCAAAAGAGGAAAGTTAAAAAATCTACTTCCAATTGTACCCAAAAACCAAAACTAGAACTGAACATTATCACATGCTTCCTAGCAAGCTCTCAAACTAGTGCCTTGCCAATTAAGGCATGGCAGTAAACAGCCAAGAGAAGGTGTTGAACAAGTGACTTAGTTAACTTTGTCACCTTTTGTATATCACATGTGGGTCGTAAATTATCTTGTCGATAGTACCGTTTTAGCTCTCAGCCCCTTCATTCGTAATTAATGTATCATTTTTTCCTTTACATAAATGCAATGCAAATGAATCTGATTCAACAAAAAGAAAATTATATCTATAGTTGTAGCTTTTAAAAAAATTCACGTTGGTGTACCTATTATCTACTCCAGTTCTAATAGACGGCGATTACTATGTCATGAACTAGTTTTCTTGAAGCGTAAATTATATAAAGACAATTTATTTACATAATAAAGTATAAGGATTATTAAGGAATAATGTGCCTTTCTTTTTGCGTGGGGAATAATGTTTCCTTTTTGAAAGGACTGATTTTGCATTGCAAGAAAAAGAAAAAGAAAACTAAATCACTGAAATTCCAAACATTTATTATTAGTACTACAACCTACGGATAATCCGTGTCCACGGGGATGATGTTCAATGAAACAGAGAAGCAATTTCATTCGATGCTGAGACAGTAATTAGCCCTTCACTTTAGGCCCTACATGTCCTTTCTACAAACAACTTCTCACTAGCTACCTGATTGCCACCACTTTGCAGTAGCCTTCCCTTAAAATAAAAACAAAATAACATATAGTGGAATGGGATTTTTTTTTTAACATAAAAACTTAATATCAAATTGGACATTTGGAATCAATTGGGGTTTGGTCTAACAGTGAGAGGTTAGTCTGATACAATGTGACGAATTATGATTCGAATATCAGTTGGGAGAATTATTCATATTTAAGTTTCACAAATAGAATTGTCTCTTGTGAGAAGTTAAAATGAGACATTTGAAAGTTTTTTTTTTTGTGAATGTCACATAATTTTTAAGAGTAGTTGTTTCTTTTGATGTCAAAGAATGAATTCAAATAATAGAATTCTAACAAACAGGAGAAGAATGAAGTGTGAAGGCTAAGGTATGTTCAATTTAGTTGCACATACCCTAGAGACAAGGCATGTGCAAGAAGAGGAATTCTAACCCTGCATCAATTCCATGGGTGAATTAACAAATAACAAATTGCAAAAATGGGCCCTGATTTCTCCTCGCCAACTCAACCTTGGTCCATCCCTTTCCCGGCTTGAGTTAGATCATATGCATGATCTCATATCGATAAGAGTAGTTGAGGGGGTGACTTATATATAGCATGAGATGTATATGTATCAAATATATAATATATAATACTAACATCAAATATTGATCAGATGCAGGTCGGTGCATGGTGACCTCATTCACCTTGGCAGTAACCTAAGAGACAAGCAAATGAAGCAATTATGTGATGCGTCCCATCCCCATCACAATCGCATGTCTATCACATTTCATCCTGATGAAAATTATGTCGGAAAGAATAATAAGAATCTCAAACACTCATTATTTAAGTAAATAAATACATAAACATCAATAAAAAAAAAAACACAACAAATAATAGTATTAATACAGAAATATAACAGTCTAACTAATTCAGCAAGGGTAGTGCTTATATCAATCTAAGAAAAAATAATTTTATAAAAACAAGAATAATCACTAAACTTAAAAACTAACCCAATCAAATCCAAAAAGCTTCCTGAATATTTTTTCTTTATTTTTTAGATTTTCTAAACCACTAAAGATACTATGTGAAATAAAGTCAGTCCTAACAAAAGGTAAATCTGTCAAAATTTCTCAACAAAGAACAAGCATCTTCTTTTTTTGGTGACACATCCATCATATTTGTACACTACTAGATTATTATTTATCATCCTGGCTGTCGAAGATCTTTGTACGGGGTCCATAAAAATTTGTAACATAGGGACCAATTAGGACATGTAGTCATTTGGTGCACAAGGGACAGGGACCCTTCTTGTTTGGGGTTTGACCAAGATGGAGCATGGTGGATGGTGTTGCACATGCATTAGCAGCGTATATACAACCCAATTGTAGGAAGTGGTGGCTGTACCGCACGGGCAGCAAGGAACCATCCAAGTTTAAAGTTCAAACAGCCCAATTTGACCTCACCACATCATTGTTATTTCTTGACAAAGTTTCATTTTAGTCTTTTTAAAATTTTAAATATGATAAATTAGTTCTTATAAAAAATAAAATTTTAAATTAATCTCTACAAGATTAAAAAGTTAGATAAACTAATCCATATAAACACGTAAATTATTAAATTTATCTAATTATTTAATTTTATAAAAATTAATTTATCTAATTATTTAATATTATAGGGACTAATTTAAATTTTTTTAACAAGAATCAATTTTTATGATGATTCAATTTTATAGGGATAAATTTAGAAGTTTTTTATTTTACTGGAATCAATTTATCCTACTTAAAATTTTAAAAGAATTAAAATGAGGATTTTATTTTATTTTTTTTATTATAATGTTTTTTTCAAAAAACAATCAAAGAAATTGAAAGGCCAGACAGCTCTGACTAGACATCCACGTGATCCAATCAGCGGTTTAGAACTTCTAGGTCATTCTCACAACTGCATCTCACCGAGAAATAATCCTTATGGTATATAGTTAAATTTCTTGCTCTAGATCTACTGACTCAAGAAAATTGGGCAAAATAATATGATAGATTTGTGATATGATTTTTAGCATAATTCTACGTTGATATTATTTAAGGAGATAAAATATATAGTTATTATGTTATGGACAAATTTGTAATCATATATTTTAATGTAACATTGCCATGTGATATTGGATGTATTTATACTTGTGATGTGGAAGTAGTTATATATATTTTGTTTGTATTAAGGTATTGAGGTGACCTAAATAATATTTTAGGAGACCTACAAAAAAAAGACAATATAAACTCAAAGATATTGCTCTAGATCTAAGATACTGAGTTAATAAATTTGTACGGGAATATTTATTTATAAAAAAAGGTTTCAATGTGGTCAATGTTGCATTAAGTCAGAGGTAAATATAATAATGTGGCAGTTATAATCTGCCCAATGTGAATATTATTTATATTAGGATAAATAACACTTATCCCCTTGAAGTTTATAAAAATGACATTTAATCCTATTCCTCTTGTAAAATAACACTATACCCCATTTTTAACATGTTACTAACATTGACTTAACTGCTGGCTATGAGTGTCTCCATGTAAGTGGCCTTAGTGGGTTCTCCATCTCCATTACATGGATGATGTGGGGTTCTTTAACGTATGGTTAAAAAATTGTAGCAAAGCCTCCTAACAAGAAAACAAGATTGTGGGTTCCTCAGTACATGCTCTCAACAAATTGCCTCCTTCCTTCCATATCATCCTCTTAATCAATTCATTCTTGTAGTTCTCTTTTTTTTTAATTTCTTTGAACCAAATTTCTTTTTAACCAAATACTACAATATCCTCAACTAATCAAAGCAAGGACAGCGGAGCATATCATGAATGAACAAATGCAATTATCATATTAAAATATACAACCTCAGTCATACCATTAACATAGTGACTAGTAAGTTTGAAGAATTTGAAACAATTTGAGATGATGTTGCTCCAAGTGAGGGTGGTTTGAAGGTGAAGCAACTAGAAAAATTCATGGGGCAGTCAATGTTGGATATGTCATGGGCGATGGATTCTAGTGCCATGGGAACAAGATCGGCAACCTTGAGCTAATTGGTGAAATTGTGCTTGTCGATAATAGTGAGATACTCATTGAGTTTACTCTATCTAGATCTTTTCAAGGTGATCAAGGGAAGAGACCCCGAAATCATCACAATTGAGGTACTATGTAAAATCCCACCTTTTTCTTCCTCAATTCAATTATTGAACTCCAATTTCAGCACCCAAAACTCCACCTCAATGCTTGCACATTGCAAGCCATGTTCCACACTACCCATGCTTACACTTGCCAACCATGTCCCACATTGCAAGATGAAAACCACGGTACCCATATTCCCTGAAACTAACGAAGCCGTTTAGTGGAATTTTGAAATGAGGTGGAGTGTTATTTTATGAGGAAAATGGAATTAAGTGTCATTTCATCAAACTTTGAAGGGTGTGAGTGTTATTTACCCTTTATATTATTGTTGCCCATCCGCCGTTATTGTTACATATGTTTGTCTTTTGTATTTGATGTTTCAGTATAAGAAGTTTCACTATCGCTTAAAGTAAACAAGAATTTATCCATTTGACTTCACAGGACAAAATACTTTAAAAATTCAGATGAATAACTATAAAACAAATGAAGAAAGAATATCCAATATGCATGGTGATGGTGCTTTTCATCTGAGCAGCACAATTGGCTATAACTAGATGGAATCAATCTACACGATGAATGCCAATGCCACTTATTTAACTTAGCACGCAAGTTTAAGGGGAGAAAGGTAAACAAGAAGAATCTCCCTTTCATTTTCATATATTATAATCGGTTTCTTTATTAATGTATATAATGTAATATTATAAAAACTTTATATAGCTGTCAGATCTTTAGTTTAATGTTTGTTTGAATACATATAGTTTGTTCATCAATATTATTTAATAGTTTCTGTAAAGAGTTGCTTGTTACACTTCAATAATTAGTCAAAGTTAAAATCAAATAAAAATGACACGACTTTGCTTATAACAATAGAGTACTACCACTTTGAGTATTGTAGTGTAACAGTAAAAATGATTAATATATATATATATATATATATATATATGTGTGTGTGTGTGCACTATTTGACTATATCTTAATTCAAGTTGTTGTAATTCCTGGTATGTTTATTGTCCAAAACGCATTGAAGTGCACAATTAGTCAAATAATATATGACATGGCTTTATTTATAGTCACTACACTTTGAGTATTATATTGTAGTGTAATAGCAAAAATCAAATACAAGAAAAGAAAACGTACCAATATTTGGTCTATTAGCAAGTGAGTTACACCTATAAAAAAATTAAGATTAAAATATTGAAAAAAAAAATACTAAGAGCATCTCTTTCATCGCACTGGTGTAAGGGAAGATATTCTAATAAAAAGTTATTGAAAATAATTATGTTATTCGACGATTATTTCTTATTTGTATTTAATCATTTAAACATTTAAATCAATATATCGCAATTACAATTACTTAAATAAATGTGGTTTTTAATTATGTAGCTGTCATACTACACATTTCTTTTACTAAATGTATATCTATTGATAGTTAGTATTGCATATTTAATACTTATATTACTGAATTTTATATTTGGTGAAATTTGATCATCAAATGGCTATACACAATTGAACAATCATTTCTCAACTATATCCTTAATTCAAGCTGTTGCAATTCCCTGTACGATTATTGCCGGAAAGGCATTGAAGGGCACAATAAGGCAAAAAGTGGTACATAACTAATTCACTTACATAAGAAGCCTCAAAGATGAAATCCCGTTTGTCCTTTTAGAAAGTTGCAAGACCCAACCACACTCACTCTACAATCTTGCTTGAAAAATGAAAATGAAAATGAAAATGAAAATGTGGATTTGGAAGTTGGCTGTCCTGTTCATTCCGTTGTGGACATTCACACTCAGCCACGCCACTTTCTACGCTCTTTACTGGTGCCATCTCCTGTGTACCCATCGAATCTCTTTTAGATACGTGCCCCACACCCACACAACCCTACTCAGACAAAAACAGTATTTTTTTAACTCAGCTTTTTCGGAGAGACCAATGATTAACTACATTAGTAGTTAACCAATTGAAGTCCATATTGCCACTTGTAATACTTTAAAACGCTGAAAGACTAATGATTAACTAAATTAGTAGTAAACCAATTGGAAGACCATATTGCAACTTGCAACAGTTAAAAATATAGAAAAAATTGTAGATGGTATCTTAATTTTGATGTAATAATTGATATGTCAAATTATAAATAACACTAAAATCTGAGAAAACGTTAGGAATTTGTCTGAAAAACATTACATCAAGGTTGGAACTGAAAACTGAGTAACCAAGATTATTCCTTCCTTGTGCAGTAGGTAACTTTTCTTCTTATAAAAAAAACCATTAACACCAGATTATGATCAACAGTAACTTTAACTTCAAGATAAAAAGAACTTTCACAGTGCATAAAACAATCATGTTACCTGCATGCACTTAAGTAATCTCATATTTTACAAGAAAGATCTGTTTAAAACAATAAGCTATGCTAATTGGTAACTTTTCTAGTTTTCTTCTTCTAACAGATCAATTAATATCAGATTGTTACATGCATGCCCTTATATTATTATCTCATATTTTCACTGCTTAAAACAAGGTTCTGTGCTAATATTCTTGAGACAAGACTGTGAACCTTGGACTAAAACAGGAACCAAGTTAAGCCAAATAGTACAATCACAGTAGGAAAGGGAAAGATGACAGTAACTAAATCAGTTTGGTACATTCTGATTGTAACGGTCCAAATGGAAAAACACTGTAAAACCAAGAACACTGATCTGCAGAGAAAACTCTTGTCAAAATCTTAGAATTTACCAAATCAGAAGAAAATAATATTTATGATATAACTCACTCACTTTTCCTAAAATAAAATCTAAATTAATAAACATATCACATTATTATGATAATTACCAAAAAAATATCACATTATTATGATAACTCTATAGCAGCCAAAAAGCTTGCTCAGCATTTTATCCTGTAAAAAAATGGACGGCACCCACGTTGTTTCATCGTCATTCGTCGCCACCATCACAACAACAAAAAGCACACACAGCACCCACAACACAACAACACAAGCAGCTCTCACTTTAGGAGCAAACAAAAACATCATTCACAGTTACAAAAGCAGCCCCTTTTATTTTTTTCTTCTGTTGCTTCTTCCATGAATCAAACCCCATCAACTCAACCATGCACCAGGTACCAATCTTTCTCCTCGTCTTACACTTCCTTTTCCGTTCCACAAGTGGGTTTGGAACCATGGGACCAATCTCCGCTTCATTCAGCAAAGACGAGTTCTTCTGCGCCATCGATGCCAGCGGCAACCAAGAAGTTATATGCTTCGGAAAAAACACAACTTTGCAAAACCCATCACAACCCACTTCCCCTTCTTCTTCTCCTTCTTCATTACCTTACTTCACAAACCTTCCTGCCATGTCCGCACTTTCTGGGGCGAAGGTTTTCTCTGCGGCATTTTAGCGAACACCTCGCAAGCTTTCTGCTGGGGCTTCGGAAAATCCGCCGGAAACACCGTTCTGGTGCCGCCAGCGTACCGTAACATCCCCTACTCCCGCATCGCCGCAGGGCAGTCCCACGTCTGCGCAATCAGAGGCTCCTACTTCTCCGATCGAGCTTCAGGAACCGTTGATTGCTGGGAAATCGCTCAAACGCGGAATAACACGTTTTCCGCCAAACAGAGCCTTACGTTCTACGACCCGTCAGTTAGCAATCTCGAGCTGAACGACTTAGTTTCCGGGGATGGCTTCTCATGCGGTGGCGTCAGGGACGGAGGTCTCATTTGTTGGGGACCAATTCGGAGGATTTGGGCGTTTCCAACGTTTCTGAGAGCTTCTCCGTTTTGGCGTCGGGAAAAAGCGCGTTTTGCGGCGTTTCGAACTCTTCCAGGGACTTGAAATGTTGGGGTGACCCAAATTCGTATTCAGATCCTCCACCGGGTCAGGTTCAGTTGGTTTCGCTCTCTGCTGGTGCTAGCCATTTTTGTGGGATCAGAAAAGATAACCATGTTGTGGAGTGTTGGGGTAATTTTGACCCTTCAGTTGTTCCAAAAGGTTATGGCTTTATGGCTATTGCTTCCTCTGATTACACTACCTGTGGGATCAGGGAAGATGATCTTTTACTTGATTGTTGGGCGGTGAACAATGCTTCTTCATCAAAGCCTAGTTTTGACCCTCCTTTGGAACTTTCTAGCCCTGGTC
Source organism: Dalbergia oliveri (assembly GCA_030441495.1). Lineage (NCBI taxonomy): Eukaryota > Viridiplantae > Streptophyta > Magnoliopsida > Fabales > Fabaceae > Dalbergia > Dalbergia oliveri. Next base: position 27,700,600 of record JAMLFY010000013.1, read on the forward strand.
TTTGTAGAGCTGGTCCTTGTGGACTTGATGAGTTTGCTTTCAATGTTAGTGCGTTGAATGAGCCTGATTTGACTAGCTTGTGTGCTAGGCCAGATTTGAGGATTTGTTCCCCTTGTGGGTCTAATTGCTCTCAAGGCTTTTTCCTTTCTAGCCCTTGTGGTTTGAACAAGGATAGGGTGTGCACTGCTTGTTCTCTTTGTCAGAATAGCTCTTGTTGGGGTGTTTGTGGGATTCACCCAACTGCAGGTTTGCACCTGCACCATTTGCTTAGGTGGGTGCTCATAGCTGGGTCTTCTGGTTTGGGTTTCTTGATGATTTTGGCTTGTGGATGTGTTGCCAAGAGGAGGGGGAATAAAGGTGCAAAGAAACAATCAAAGTCTTGTATGGGGAAAATGGAGCAAGAGGATAATGATATGAATGTTGTTGGTCTTAATTCTACTCCTTCTGTTGCTTCATGTCCCAGAGTGCCTCAGGTTTTTAGGCTTTCTGAGTTGAAAGATGCTACTAATGGGTTCAAGGAGTTTAATGAGCTTGGTAGAGGGAGTTATGGCTTTGTTTACAAGGCTGCTTTGACAGATAGTAGAGTTGTTGCTGTGAAAAGGGCAAATGCTGCCACAATCATACACACGAATAATCGCGATTTTGAAATGGAGCTGGAAATCTTGTGCAAGATTCGACATTGTAATATTGTTAACTTGGTTGGTTATTGCGGAGATGGGGGAGAGGTTGCTTGTTTATGAGTACATGCCTCATGGGACACTCTTTGATCACCTCCATGGTGGCCTCTCTCCTCTTAATTGGAGCCTTAGGTTGAAGATTGCTATGCAGGCTGCAAAGGGGCTTGAGTACCTTCACAAGGAACTGTCGCCTCCAATTATTCATAGGGTTCTCAAGAGCTCAAACATTCTTTTGGATTCAGAGTGGGGGGCGAGGATCGCAGACTTTGGACTACTTACTTTGAGTGACAAGGATCTTAATGGGGACTTGGAGAGTGATGTTTACAACTTTGGGATTGTTTTGCTTGAGATTCTGAGTGGAAGGAAAGCTTATGACACAGATTTCACTCCTCCTAATGTGGTTGAGTGGGCAGTGCCTTTGATCAAACAAGGGAAGGCAGCTGCTATATTCGACCGGTATGTGGCTCTTCCCAGAAATGTTGAGCCTTTGCTTAAGCTTGCTGATATAGCTGAGCTTGCTGTCAGAGAAAATCCAAGTGAGCGTCCTCCTATGTCAGAAATAGCATCTTCGTTGGAGCAAATTGTGAAGGACGGATTGATCTCATAGCAACTTGGTCACTCTCATTTGAGAAATTAGTTTTGATTAATCTATTAATGCTCTTCTGCAATTGTAAATTGTTTTGAGCTCGTTGTAGATTGCTTATCCTTTATCTTTCTGTGTTTATTTTTCTTAATCTTCACGAAGTGAAGGACATGGCATCATTGCACCATACGAAATTGTTTTATACGTACATGCTGATCTGAAAATTTTTGCTCTCATATATAATAAGCCTGAAGACGATATCAAGGATAGTCATTTATGTGTGTGGCAGTGACAAAATTATGGTCTGAACATGAATTCCTCTGGTCAGGCTTTAGTGATTCAATAAATTTGCAACTTTGTTCTTGCTTGAAACCATTAGTCTGGTCATTCAACAATTGATTTTGTATTTGCCTTATAATTACTTTGTTGTGTTTGGTGTTTGCAAGAGGACACAGGTTTAAACATTTGTATTAAAGGCATATCAACAAAAATAAAAGGCTAATGTTGCACTTTCTATTAGGAAAAAAGTGAGTGTTATATGATTTTCAATCTGCAGTATGTAACTGTTTTCTCTAGCTTTTATGCTGGTAACTGAAGATTTGGGCACATTAGAACTTCATTGTTAGTTGAATGTATGTAATCCAATTTCATAATTTTCTGCAACATAAATGGCTTAGCTAGCATTCTCGAATATGAAAGAATATTAGCGCATTCCAAAAGGTGCAGGAGGAATTGAATTTTCTTATTCTAGTTGTTGTGCAATGCAATGCCATTACGTCTAATTTTCTTTGTCAACGCAGATGAAATTAAGTAGTGTTTGCAAATCAAGTAAATTGAAAAAAAAGGGCTTCAAATCTTTGTCAATGAATAATGTTGAATCGGTAAATGGAATTGGACAGTACTCAGATGGACCCTATTGACTGAATAACAAATTCTATCTTGAAAAATATTTTATGCCCGGTTTTGAGACAATGACACAAGACAAACGAATTTAGTTTGCAATTTTAGTCATGGAGAGAAGAAAGAAACTTGGGAAATCATTAAGATATATCAAAGTTAACATGTCAAAACTGTGAAAGAACTTGGCTTGGCTTAAACCTTAAACACACATGCACATGTTGATCAAAATTGGCAATTGTAGCCACTCACAAATCAATGGAATATTGAATCAAAAAATGGACCAGTTCACAGTCAAAGCTGCTAGCCTAGCTCATCCTGGTCATGAATTCGCTTCAAAAACAAGTTAGGCTAACTCGTTTTAGTCTAGTGCTGAGGGGTTAGTCCGTTATAATGTGGTGAACCATGGTTTGAGTCTCAGTTGGAAGAGTAACTCATATTTAAGTGTCTTATAATATTCTAATAGAATTGTCTCCTGTGAGAAACCAAAAAGAGACATTTGGAATTTTGTTTTTTCCAATGAATGTCACATAATTTTTAAGAGTAGGTATTCCTTTTGATGACAAAATTGGTAATTATAGCTCAGTCAATCCATACTATTTGCCTTCAATGTAAAATTTATAATCATTGTTTACATTTTATCATACATATCATAAAACTATATCCTCAAATTTTAAGTTTTATCAAGGTGGAAGTCATCCATGATTGCAAATTTCAGAGAAAAAGAAAGGCTAACAGCTCTATACAATTTGCAATAAGTTGTTGAAAAAATTATTACATTCTTTTCTTGGTCAAGAGTATCGAATTGACCAGAGGTTCTGCAATGTTCAGTGTCATTTCGAGGTTGAACATTTCATGTCCTCTCCAATTAAACTTCCCTTGCGCACTGACCACGCTCAATATGACTCTCTGTGGAAGCGATTCCACAAAATATTAAAAAGAAACAAATCAACTTACATTACATGATCAAACCAAAAAACACAAATGTGTATTTGGACAAATATATTTTGGGATCAAACCATCTTATAATCAAAAGCTTTACACAGCTTTTGACAAAAAAAGATTGCCTCCAAGATAATCTTTGTGAAACAATCCAACTAAATGATTACAAACATCTAAAAAAAACGATTATGAACACTTCAAGAAAAACCTTGATCAAGCATGTCAATGCTATGCAGGATATTATTGGGCATTAGTAATAATTTAGTTTTATTGTTTGTTAGAAGAAGTTAAAGTCTGTTATGTTAGTTGTACTCTCTCTGGTTGAATATAAGTTAATTTCAATCAATGAAATAAGTCAGTATCATTTTCACTCAATATGGTATCATTTTCACTCAAGAAGGACCAAATTTTCATGGTCCTATTGCTATTCCTAAACTCATTAATTGTCAATCTAATTAACGACTCCAAATGGAGCTTGGACTCGCATAGTTTGGGACACTATAACTTGATTCCTCTGATGAGTGCATGTCCCTTTGTTGCTTGATTCTGATGTTCCTGAGATCAGCAACAAACCCAGATCTTGAAATGCGAGTGTCACTCATGTCAACATTGTTGGTCAACTTCTCTACAACTTCTGACATTCTTGGCCTAAGCTTGGCTGTTTCTTGCACGCAGAGCAACCCCACCTTCAAGAATCTAATGACTTCTTCTGCTGAAAAGCTCATGTTAAGCACAGGATCCACCATTCTTAATAGATTGTTGGCTTCATATGCTGCCCAAGCCTACAAATACATGCACATTTCGTCACTTCGATGATCATTGATTAACTATAAAAACAAGTTAACCCCATTTCATTTAAACTCCCTATACTTGTTTTATCTCCTATAAATGTTTTAAATTACGATTGGATGATGTTGCGATTACTGTGACTGCTAAAAAAGATAAAAAGAAAAATTGTTAGAAAGACAATTGATGCAGCCATAGTTACCGCTGCAATACAATTATGTGGAGATCTTTGCAATAGCAATATTGCAGTTTAAAATCATCACATTATTTTAACATAAAGAGAGGCTACTGAATTTACTAGCTAGAAGCATAGAAGACAAAACAAGTTTTTGACCATGATTTGTGTACCTTCTCTACGATGAAACGATCAACATCTTGATAGGCATCTACAACTGCTAGGCCACTAATGATTTGTATCAGTAATACTCCAAAGCTATAAACATCTGATTTTCGCGTCACATGGCCAGAACGAGCATATTCTGGAGCAAGATAACCCCTAACAACAACAACAATCATAAGAAAAAACCCCTTTAGTCAAGGATTCAAAAGGGTCAAAATTTTCAATTTCAAAATTATTTTTTAGTGTTGAGTGTTCTCACTCACAATGTTCCTGCCACTCTAGTACTTATGTAAGATGTTTCATCTCTAAGTAGCTTTGCCAAACCAAAGTCGGAAATTTTTGGAGTGAAATTGCTATCAAGAAGTATATTGCTGGCTTTAATGTCTCTATGCACAATATGGGGCCTAAGCTCCTCATGGAGAAAGGCAAGGCCACGAGCCACACCAATGGCCACGTCCCTCCTTGCTTCCCAGGTGAATCTCACCCTTCCCTCCTCTGAACCTATCAATCCAAAAGCCGCAAGAAGAAGAAACATTTTCTAGGTCTACTATGCAAATTATGAGAAATATTTAAGTGCAGTAAGAAAAAGTATTGCTACGCACAATGCAATATATAATACTTAGCATCTTATTTTTGTTCACATTAAAAACACAGTTATAGGTAGACTTATGGTTGTGAGATCGAAATCATCTATCCCTAAATTTTGTTTTCTTCTGTGTCTCACAAATCATCGTTTGCCATATAGATAATAATATATACATATATGGTTGATAAATGCCTTAAATTTTATAAACAACTATTTTTTCTAGTAGCAAAGCACATATTTTTTAGGTGCAGAATTTTCTTATGTGCTTTGAAGGAGGTAAAATATTTGTTCTGCCTTATTCATTAGTTAACATATCAGTTCTGTGGCATTATTATTGTCTCTCACTTTTGAACATTTTTAATACAATAGCTAAATGTCAATTAATAAAAACAAAGCAAATATTTTTTCTTGCTGTCAAGGCACATAGGAATTTCTTGTAAGATATGTTATTTGTACAACTCAAAAGAAGATGTGTATTGACACGAATTTTAATCTAATGGTAGAAAACAAAATCATTTTTTCCTTAAGTAAAGGCCACACAAAATTCAAGGATTGTAGATACGGTGCTAACATATAGTCTATGGCAATAGTTGTGAAAAAAAAAAAATCACTTGATAGAATAGGCAAGAGGACATTATTTGGGGAAGTATGTTTTACATTCCAAATTCACCAAGTTAAGGTCACTCGGTCTAAGAGTACTTTTAGAACATCTTGGAAAGCAATTTTAAGGTTATATTACCTAAGAAAGTATTGTAAAGGCTATTGTTGTCCATGTAATCGTAGACAAGATATCTCTGAGCTCCTTCCACGCAACACCCTCGAAGGCTAACTAGATTTTGGTGGCTGATATTTGCGAGTGAAGCTAATTCAGCCACAAATTCAACCTCTCCTCGCATGGATTCCACCTCAATCGAAAGCACCTTCACTGCCACAAAAGTGCCATCACCAAGCTTCGCCTTCGCAAGTTAAGTCAAAGTCAACCCCATAATCACTCTTCCACATTAATCATCATAATCACTAACTAACACAAAAAAATTATAAAGTGCCTCATAACAAGAAAACAAATATATATTTCTCTTATCAGTCAACATTTAACACCTTACCTTACTTAATCGAGGGTACTCGATCCTTATTTCTGATTTTCAACTATATTTTTTAGGCAATAATTGAGGTGTTGAACAATGAATAAAATGAAATTAAATAATATTTTTTTGCCATAATTAAGATTGGAAAATGCTAGGCAAAATAAATTTTACCGGAATTTTGTATGCAGAATGATGGTTCATAATTATCAGTCCTTAGATGAATAGTTACGTCATGCAACTTTTCAAAGATTCTGTATATATAATTTCGAATGTGTAGCATTACTCATTAAGAATTATGCTTAAGTAGTTTCTCTTAGGCATACTAAGTGAAATGAATGAGAACGTGTAACCTTATAGACAGAAGCGAAGCCTCCTTCTCCAACCTTCTTCGAGGAATGAAAACCACGAGTGGCGGATTTTAATTGGTTGTAGGTGAACACACGAAAGACTCCATCATCAATATTAATAATCTCTCCCTCTGCGTCTAAGTCTGTATATATATGTAAAGTTAACATATCAAACATTGTATCAACTAATTATTAACACCAAATGGAATATACCAAGCTAGCTGCACAATGAGAATTACTAATAATTAATGAATGAGAAGGAGAGGAACAACAAGAGAGAAACGTGTGTATATAGTTAATGTGTTGTGACTTGTAATTATACCGTTGTTGTTGTGTTGTTGATTGAGAGATGCTGATGAGAAACAAGCCAAAAAGGAACAAGGATTCTTCATCGTATCATACATATATATATATATATATGTGTGTGTCTCAAGAGAAGAGCTCACGGATAGAACCTAGTTGTATACCTTGGACCTTGAGTTGGGGTGTATATATGAACGTTTTGGAGATGGAGAACGTGTGAATGAAGAAAACGATAATCAAGGAGTAAGGACCAGGTTTAATTTGAAGGAAAGAAGGAAAGGAAGAAGAGAATGCACGACCAAGACAAATCATTATTATGATGCATTTGACAGTTGACACATTCTTTTCTTGAATAATTAATTTCTTCATCATTTCACCAGTGCTGACTTTCTTTTTATTATTATTATTATTCATGCATTTCATTCTAGATTAGTGACCTGTTCCTTCTGGAAGTTTACATATATTAAATCAAAAAATAAGTTTATTCAATATATTAGGAAGAACTTAATCTTTTTTACGCTATTATCAAATGAAGTATTTGACATATCAGGAAAGATAATTGAGTATCGCATTCATTACTTATAAAATCATTTAAATAGAATGATTGAATTGGATGACAATGCAAAATGATATATCAAAATTAAACTCTATCAGAAATGCAACATGTTTTACTTTGGATTTACTTTTGATTATTTGATACATTCTCATTTTTAATTTCTTGGCAAGTTTTTTATTGCACTTTTTTCACAAAACACCTTTCATTTAATACAAAAATCATAAATTCATGTTAGCTTCATAGTGTATTGTTTGAATCCATTTTTGGGATATTAAATGAAACATGAACTAGAGCACGTGTGATATTTAATTGTATGTGACACTTAATTAAAATAATTTATATTTAAAAAATCCTTAATTTTTTCCAGATATTGAATTTCATCTTATATGGTTTCCTTTTATGTTAAAATCATTTTTGCAACTTCTATGTGTGTACAAACGGTGCATCTATAATAAAACAAACAGTCAATACCAACTGTCCTTTACTTTGTAGCACAAAGTAAATTTGGCGGATGAAAAGCTGAATGTTAATAAATTATTTAGGTTTGGTAAACTACTCTCCTATCCTTGGTACATTAATTTATTCTTTACAATATTAAACCAAATTATTGAGATAGCAGTCATTACAGATGTAGTTCAGATAGATAAGATTATGAAAGTTTTTTGTTTTTCAAATTTTTTTATCGGCTAATTATAGATGTTAAGGACTTAGAATAAGTCAAGTCGTTTTCAACCAAAAGGAACATGCGCATATTTTTAAGAATCTATAAACATATTTTCTTTTAGATCGACAATTGGACATATTTTAATTGACCATTTTATTTCAGTGCTGTAACTGACATTAAACTAAACCGAGTATGTCATCGTTTAGACGATACCTGAGGTAAATCTTAATTTTTGTGAAGACATGAACCGACCAACTGTGAAGTAAACTTTTTTTAATTTCTTATTGCGCCAAGCAATTAAGATTTTAATGGATATATTGATGATTTGGATGATTGTTAATCAAACATAATTGCATTTTTCGTGCTTATTTGCTCAGATATTATAAAATTTTCAACGCTTTTCAATTCCTTTGCTGCTTCCAATCCTCCCAACCCAACAGCTAATTAATCTACAATTTTTTTTTTTTTTTTACTAAGTCAAATATCATTCATATTACGATATATGTCATATGATCTAACTTTTGAATAGTACAAGGTTCATCGTTAACCAATGGATTTCCCCCAAAAAAGAACAAAAAGAAAAACAAATCCACACACATTTAATTTTTATTCCATGTAATAACTTGTGATGTTAATGTATGATCCACCATCCTCAAGTTTTATAAAAGTGTAAGGATTTATTGTATAGCTCATGTTATCCTAAATCCTATGTAAAATTGGAATTATTTATTTCTTTATGGCTATATTTGACGCATCATATAGAATAAGATATGATAGTATGATATTTGATATTATTGTATAAGAAATTCATTGTATAAGTTTTTATACTATCTATTGTTTAATTTGATGCATGACATGACGGTGGTAGACGGTGGTAGGTGGCCACAAGTGGGGGGGAGGCGCCGATAGTGGCGGGTATGAACACGAGGGGGTGGGCTTTGACATAGAAGAGTAAGTCCAGATTAATTTGGAATTAACTAATAAAAGTAATACTATCATCTGCTATAAGGTCTTTCCTGACCTCATAACTAAATCCTCTAATCATAGGATAAAAATGGTTTGACTGGATAACATTATACTGTCATATGTGACACTAAACATGTGATAAAAATTGGTTTTATAGTATCAGTTATTATTATCAGACTTTATACTATGTATCGAACGGGGCATTTTGTTTTAAAAAAATCAATCCAATACATGTTTTTTATAAGATTAATGTGGCTTTGAGTTCTCATCGCATACAAACTTGTCTGTCAGCCAAAATTATTTTTTAAAAGTTTTTTTTGCATTTAATTTTATTTTCCCTTATTTAATTTTATCTTGCTTATTTTATCTTAATTTTGTACATATTTTTTGTGATTGTAAGGGAGGAAATAAATATTATCAAGTTATAAATTAATTTACATAATAAATTTCTTATTTTTATACGGATGTATTAAAGGTGCAATGGTATTCAATCTCACCATTTACTAATCATAATTAGATTCTCAAACTTAAACTCTTTTAAAACACCAATTTTGCAATAATTTTTTTTTATTTTCCCATAATAAAAATTGGTATCAACTTGATCTTCAAATTAATTTTTATAAGTAAACTTTTTTGGTTATCGTTTTTGTTATGATGCCCTCTGGGAATGTTATAGCAATATGTTCTCTCATAAATATGTGACTTCTTTCCTTTCTGATGCTCCACAATATTATGCACAAATAATCTTTGACAAGGATCAAGTGCACATATCAAGTATGTAAATAATCAACTCAATAAAATTAGAATTAATATAATTGTTCAAAACAAATAATATTCATCATCAAAACATTAAACCAAAAAATCTCACCCTTTTTTACAATGTTGATTGTTGCAAAATATTGGGTACCAATGTCATTGGTGCAACTATTATTACTGGAAGAAATCTTGGTGAAAAGGTTTATATCCCAAAAATGGATTTGGTATCTTCATTTAGGATTACCTTAATTTCAAACTTCAAAGAAGGTAATTCCCATTAGTTCTTTGTTTTGTAATGACAATTAATAAAAGTCAAGGAAAATCTCTTTCTCATGTTGGATTGTATTTGTCAAGACTCATTTTCACTCCTAACAATTATATGTGGTAGTATCTAAAGTAAAGTTCAAAAATGACCAAAAAATCTTAATCCTTGATGAAGAAGGTAGCACTTGCAATATGATAACAAATGAGGTCTTCAAAATGGTTTTTGCAAACATCTAGCTATCGATGTTATGAGGTATGAGATTCATCTAAATTATGTATACTTGATTAAACTTTTAAGTTGAATAGTCTTACTATATATCATATATAATTCAGTATTTGGTGAAGATGAAAAATTTTAATCAGCAATCTAAACACATTCTCTAATTTTAATCGGAGATTGTGAATTTGGAGCATATGTCATGATTCGGGCACGTGACTAACACATGAGAAATCTCATTCCTACATAAGCCTCGTGACCTGTGTTTATCTATATGCACATGAGTTATAAAATCATTTAAAATACAGTTCCATTTTCTACATACAGATCACCTACTCATTTAAATCATAATGCCCAAAACTGAAAGTTCATGATCTGTCTATAAAGTCTGAAATTTTAATGTCAAAAATACGTAAAGTCCATCATATACAAAATAACCATGAATAGTAAAGCTGCATAAATATAGTCCAACCAATATACTAATATGCGAAAACATAACTCATGCTCTACAATTCAAGATCCTGCTGCATCTACACTTGAGCACTCTAGAGCAACAAAAGACACTTCACTAAGGAGGCTCACTAACTGAAAATCAAGTGCTATTGGAAGGAGACGGCTGGGAAGAATCCGCAGGAGCGCTGTATCTATAAATGAGAGAAAGGGAAGGGGTGAGTTTTATGCAAAACTCAATTAGTGAGTTCCCACCTGGAACCTCTTCTCATGGCACACCAAGGAAGCAATATTCTAATAGAGAAAAATAATGTCCTCTACTCTGGTTCTTAAAGAACCGAATGTGCATACCTAACTAGGCTGCTCTTTCTTTGCTCTATGAGATTATCCTTAGGACAACTTGGTATTGTAATACCCGATTTTAAATAAAAGGGTTAGAAAATTTTTTCGAACTAAGAAGGGTGCTAATTACCCTTATCTGTCATTTGGTTCTTAATTTTGTAAGTCTGGATCCTACACGTCCTTGGAGGGCTATATGATAGAGCCATTTTCTTGGAACCAAAAGTCCCGTAATTGTTTCCTAGAGAAAATGAGTTGAAGAGTGATTTTTAACGAATTTTATGAAACTTTTAACCGTTCCGTTTTTAGTCCCCAAGTTAACAAAATCATAAGATTCTCCGAATTTGAACTAAAACCCAAATGTTAGATTTTGATTTGTTGGGACTTTGATTTTTCTAATATTTTATTTGAATCCAAATGGGGGGTATTCTCTTATTTCCATTTATGTTTTAAAGTTAATGGAAAGTAAAATAAGTGAGTAGTGGGATAGTACAATCTAATACATACCAGGATTGGAGAATCTGGAGCTTTAGACCGTCAAGGCAGTCATATGACCGCCTGACGCCAGAGAGTGAAGTCGGTGTTGGAGCTTCTGGAGACCGCCTAGGCGGTAATATGATGCCAGTGGTCAACAGAGAAACCCGTGCACCAAGGTGGCAAGGGACCGCCCAAATGGTCAACAGAAAACATAAAAACCCCATTTCAGGTCTAGACCATTCCAGAATGCCTTCCACCCTTCTCCCTTCTGAAATACAATTCCTCACCTCCCAACTCCATTTCTTCACCATTTTCACTCATAAAACTCTATTTTCTTCCAATTCTTTCAAGTTTAACTTAGAATCTTCAATCCTCCAAGCTTAAAGATATTATTGTCATTTCTATTCCCAAGAGCTCTATTGGTGTAATTCTTTCACGTCAACCCTCCAAGTGAGTGGGTTCACATCTGTAATCTCTATGTTGTTCATTATACTTATTTTCATGAAAAATATGATTTATTGCTTGATTTAGAAAATTATTGTATAAGGATTTGAAGTTTACTTTAGTTTTTATGTTTAGAACTCCTGTTTTAGCATGAAACATATTTTAGACAAAACTCATTGGACCATAGTTGTTATACTAATTTTATGCTAATTTAATGATACATGTGATTGTTAGAGGTTTTTATGCTTATTTCAATAGATTCTGGAACTGGTCTATGTATATGTAGTAGATTTATAACCAGATATGAAGTTTAGAGAAGAAAATAGAATTTTGATGCAAACTTGCTATTTGAAGCATGATATTAAGTTTTTGAGTTTATGACAAGTTGGATAGATTGAAAGGTGTTTTAGATATTGAACCAAATGGTTTTATAGCCTGGTTCTTATAAGATTCCAGTTGTTGGCTACATATTCTGTGGAGATATGGAATCTCAATGTCTATAAAGGGTGATCCCTTGGACATAGTTCACACCACATTTATGCTAAGCTTAGACTTAGAATGGAATGGATTCAAGTTTTCAAAATATAACAAGTTTATTGTTAATAAGAAATGATATAGAGATTCAAACATAAAAGGTTTTAGAGCATGAATCTTCGTGTGACTCAGAGCATTGGCGGATACATATTCTGGACTTGAAATCACTAAGGATGGTTTCATAGTCAGAGTTATGCTAAGGTCAAACTGTTAAAGTTATAAGATTTTAAGCTCTTAGAGAATAAAATGGTTTTAAGAGTTTCAGATTAATTAAGGAGCTGAGAGGAACAGCTTGTGTTAACGAAGTAATCCGTTAACCTTAGTACCAAGTATGCCCTGAGCAGAGATTCAGAGAGGGACCTAGTTAGGTGCTCATTATTGTTACACTTGGACGCGACACGTAAGCCAGACTGAGAGATTTCAGAATTGATTGGCACACTGGGACCTGATATGTAACGTCCATGCGTCCAGAGATTTCGTTTCTTAGGAGCTATGTTATTATGAGTTGATCTAATATTAGAATGAAAGTGAACAAAGGAAATCACTTTTGAATTGGTGAAAGTATATAAATATGTAAAAGGGGAAAGGTGATTGTAGACAAGAAAATGAATAAAAAAATTGCTTTTATTGATTTTATGAAAGGATGATTTGAAAATATATTTATATAGAGACATGTAATTGCATAAGATTTTTGAGTACTTTTAATATTATTATGATTTATTTTATCTATTGCTCTTTGATGTCCCATAAAAAGGGGTTTCAGGTGAGGGCTCACTCACTAAGTTTTGGTTACAAACTCACCCCTCTCATTTTCTTATTTACAGATAGAAACCACTACTGGAATCTTACTCAACCACAACAGAGAGTCATGGTAAGCTTCACTTGGGGTGAGGCATGTATTCTGGGTTCGTTTAGAGTGCTCCAGGATAGTGCAAGCAGGATCCGGACCTTAGATCACAGTTGCATCCTACATATTAAAATAGTATATTCTTGTTTGTGTTTAATAACTTCTCTATGTTAATTTCATGGACAATTTAGAACAGAGCGATTTATTGTCATATGCTATATTATGACTTTAGACCTTAGAGACAGATTATGAAACTCAGACTTGACTACTTAAACGATTTTGATTATTTCGAATTCCAAAGATCAAGTGATTTGTATGTAAAAAAAGAGAAATTTGCTATTTTTCATAGATTTCTTTTACGAACAGAGCATACATATAAAGCATTACAGGTCTCGAGACTTACGTGAGGATAAGACTTCTCACGTGCCAGTCACGTGCCCAGGTTGGGTCGTGACAGGTACCAAAGTTAACGATTGTTTTTCCCGCCTTAACTAACTTGGCTTCTTCTATGATTACCGTCTAACTCAAAATCATCAATTCAACCTTTCGTGAAACTCTATATCTGGGTATTCAAGTTGTACCTTATACATAAAAGTCTCTAACACCTCTGTTTATCATTAATTCTACATAAAACTAGTTTGTCGATAATGGTCCCATGAGTTTTATCAAAATGTATTTCATGCTTAAACCAGTTCAAAACATAAAAACCAACAGGAACTTCAAACATCTTTGCAGGAATCTCTAAAATCAAGCAGTAAATTATATTTTTTATGAAAACAACTCTAATGAATAACATAGAGATTATAAATTTGAACTCACTCATCTGAGGGTGGAATATGAGGGATCAACATTGGTTGAGCTCTTTGGAGTAAGATGACACCAATATATACCATAACAACCATAATACTCTAGATTAACGTCTAAAAATAACTAAATAACTCATATCTAACTCTAACACAAAGGTAGAACACCATATCTTGGATAACATGAGGGAATGGAAAAGCCAACCCTAAGAACAAAGGAAGAGTGTAAGAAAAGGAGTAGAAACATCAAAATCTCTTATCTTTAAGCCTTGGAAGTGAAATATTGGAGTTAGGCTAAGTGAAATGGAGTGGAAAAGGGTAGAAAGGCGAGTTTTGTTTTAGGAGGCGTGAAGTGCGTGTTTTATGTTTGGAAACTCAAAATGGGGGTTTTTATAAAACTTGAGCATTGGCTTGCATAGAGAACATTTTAGAAGAGTATCACCTTACCAGGCCGGCAGTGCTCTCCAGAAAGCTTATTCTCTTGTCCTTTGCCTTACTCTTTGGGACCACTGGAGCGCTTATTTTAGTGCTCCAATGCTCTCAGAGCGGTTTCTCCCAAACCTTTGAGTTATAATTCAAGTGAGGTCTTCCAACAAGATGAGGTCCTGGAAATCCTATGGAGCCTTGGATTTGCTCAGGGACACGTATGCCTAAGGTATTATAGCATACTATTTTGATTTATGTTACTCTTGATATACTACAACTTGATTTCATATTTATAATTTATAACTTATGTTCATTTTCATTATAGATTCTATTCTTTTTAATGACACATAAAGTTATTATTTCAGTATTATTGATAAATTCAATATCGTATTATTATTTTTATGAACCCTTTCTTTATGAACTTCAGGATTGTATTATTGCACTTAATGTTTATTATCAAACATACAAATTCACTCCATGCATCGTATGGGTATTATATTGGTAATATTCATCATCAAAATATTAAATCCAACAATTTCACCCTTTTTTATGATAATCCCATTATAAGATATTATCAATAATTTGAGCATGATAAAATCAAGTCATATATCATATATTCAATAACGATCAGAGTTAATCGACAACAATTACAATTTAAATAAATTAGCAAGTAAAATATTAAGAAGACTCCCCTTAATTCGTGAGTCTCTTGCACAAAGAATTTACATTGATATGATCACGATAATAAATTTCAATGATAGAATGATCAAAATAAAGAAATCAACCAATAAGCAATCATGATATTATGCAAATAACCGGCAATGTACTTTCTTTTTATTCTTTTTATATATAAGCACCTCTTTTTTTAGTCAACTCTACTCACACATAAGAAGGGTGGAACTCACACACAAGAAAAGGTGAGGTTGGGACATGAGTTATAAAGGTGTCAAAATCGGCCATCGGGCCCATTTGGGCTGGGCTTATTTGGGTAGATTAAGCTGGCAATCCTTTGCGTTCACGGGCCAATTATTGGGCCAAGTTTATAATTTTTCAAATTACTAAATATGTTTTAACATATAACAACATCTGACCCCCCAAAAAAAATGACAGCATCTATATTCCATTTTGTAAACATTTAACATTTGTTCATTCATCAGAATTTTTTGTCAAACCTTTACTAACCTCACCCTAAAAAATATTTAGCAATGTTTTACAATTTCTTTTTTTCACTAAAGTTCTTTTGAAAGTTTCGCAACTTAACGTAACTAACCTCACCCAAAAAAAAAAAGGTTAACGTAACTAAAAGCTTACATTTCATAAAAATTGCAAGGTAACTAACATAACTAACATCTACTCATTTATTTTTTTAACAAAAAACTCTTCCAAAAAAAGTTGTTTCAATACTAATATTATAAATTTACATTGCTTATTCAAAAAAATATAAAAAAAATTAATAACATTTGGGTTATTGGACTAGTGGCCAAATCAAGTTGGGCCAAATTAGACTTGGCCAAATCAGGCGAGGCTAAATCGGGCTATACTTATTTTTTGCTTTTATTTTTTTGGCCCAATTCACACTTTTCAGTTATTAGGCTAGCCCATTTCGATGGCTCTAGATATAGCATCTCTCATGTCTGAGGGTCGAAGATATTTGAAAATATATATAGGCAGTTAGGTGTAACGCTCGTACGATATTAGTCATAAATCTATTGGAGGGTACATGAATGGCATTACACACGAATATTGAATAGTATGACTAAGGCTTATATGAATTGATTGGTATATATGCCACAAAGATGCATCTTTCTTTATAGGATAGAACTCATATAATGACTTGGGTAAATTATATGAAAAAAGCATGTGTTGACACGCATGTTTTTGTGGATCCATAACAATGTTACATTGATGAATGTGCTATAATTAAATTGGGTCTAGAGAGTGTTTCAAATAAAAATGAAACATAACAAATGGGCCTCCAACTTTGTCTCATTGAATAGATATCAGCCTACTTTTTTAACGGATTAAATTGGGCCTACACACTAGAATAGATATCAGCCTAATTTTATCTTAGACCACTTCTAATCTGGATTGGACTCGAGTTTACTCCAAAACTCCATGCTCAAACCTGAACAATAAATTTGACTAAAAAAAAAAATCTTGAGCAATGAACATAGAGGAATTGATCATTTTATATGAAAAATCTCACATAATCTTGTTATGTATTGATTTCCATCATTGATTATATTCTATTGCGTGTTCTATATTTGGCCCCCACCTTTTTTTAATTATTGATGAAAATTCACATATAACAAAATTATGTAAGCTTTACACATAAGAAAAATTCATTCCAAAAGAATATACAGTTGACCAAAATATTGACAAAAGTAGAAAAAAATATTAACAAAAATATCAAAATGAAAATGCCTAAACATGTTGATTCTGTTTTTTTATGAATATAATATTATGCTTATATATAACAATATTACTTAAATAGTCACTAATTCTCACGATTTCTACATGAAAAGTTAGAGTTGAGCAATAAGAAGGTTAAGAATTTTGTCCAAAAAAAAAAAACTGTACATTACCTATTTCACAAGTTTGTGGTATTTATTTGTATTGGTATTTTGTGATGATTTGAAGCAGCTGGCGTGGAAAACAATAAGTCAACGTACTTTTGGAACTATTGAAGTTGAGAAGACAGGAGGATCGAGGGCGCAGACCAACTATGAGCCTATGATAAGGGTTTTTTTTTTTTTAATTAAGGCAAGATCTTAAAAAATAAAAATATTATTTATATTCATAAAATATCATATCATATTAATTCACATCTTATTTATTATTAGATGATATGTGAAATATTTTAATGAGATTACACTCATTCAACGGTAAATGAAATTGAATCTTATTCATATATTATAAATTCAAATAAAAACTCTAAATGAAAATATAGGAACACAATCTCAACAAGACAATGATAAAAACCACTTGCAATGATTTTGGTGCTCAACTATGGAGGTGGAACACAGCATGTTGTCTTTATAACTGATAATATATGTGTATGTTAATACTGGACTACACGTGTATGGCACCACCCATCGCCTCACCTTTTTTATCTTTTTTTAATATATAGTAAAACTCAACAAAAGCTAAAGAGAGAAAACTAAATAATAAAGAATGCCACAATTTGATATCTTTGATAAATATATAATATTTTGGTTCATTCACCGGAATAGAATATAATAGTAAGGTACTCAATGTTACCGTTTGCTATTTTTAAGTAATGTGACCTACACTAATTATTCAAAAATAGATAGTCAATTTTATTTTCTTTCTCAGTGATTAAAAACAGCTAAATTGATCATTAGATTCATTTAAGATGAATTTGTGAAAAATTCAATACAAGTAACTGATTAATTTAATTTAGAACCAGTTTAAAGTCTTCTGTTTTTCTTTTTAACCTCTCTTGGGTAATGCGTATGTGGTTTCAAAAAAATATTGTACGAATAATATATGAATGACGTGGAACACTTCTTCTGCGATTCCCCATGAATTTTGCCAATTTTGCAAACAACATCCATGGCACAATCACCCATCACATATGTCATATCTCTTCAATTCGTGATTTTTGTTTTCGTACCAGATAACTATCCTCATTTGTTTATGGAACCTTGTTATATATTTTAAATCATGATATTGATCCGTATTTTTCTAAAAGATTGTACTCTAAAAATAATTTATTAGTTTTTAGTACTTTAAAAATTATATTATTTGTAGTGAAATTTGAATCTAAAATCTTATACTTTTTACTCAAATTTTTTACCACTAGACTAATTCTAATGACTTAAATAATTTATTGTTTATACTACTTGGGGTTTAATATAAGTTTATAATTATAAGTCATATATATATATTGGGGATGATTTAGTGAGAGAAGTTATTTATTATGAGAAGAAGGAGTAAATCTTAGTATAATTATACATGGATGATCTTATTTTGAGAATTATTAATGATCACATGATCATTTAAAAATATTACGTGATTTTATGTTTTAATCTTGACTATTTATGTAAAATCCAACAATTGATTTACTCCTCTCACTCTCACTATAAATTATCTCTTTCACTTGAGTCGTATCCTATATATATATATATATATATATATATATATATATGTGTATTATTTTACTTAAGAATAAGTTTAACACTTACTCCATCATATAACTTTTCATCCACATTGAATTTAATCAATTTAACAATTGATTTATGTTATATTATATTGATGATCAAGCATGTTAAGTTTCTGAAAATTAGACAATAATAGCCATATAATCTATTAGTCGATATTTACTTATATTTTCAAAAATATATTATCAGTTAAAATAAAATGAAATGATAAACTATCAAATAATTTTTAAATTGTATGAAACTATATATACTTTATCTACTTGTATGAACTTTAAATTCAACGAAGGTATTGATGCAATTTTATGTCTAACAAAAGTTATTAGATAGAATAAGTATGTCAAGACTTATTATTGAAATAAATGGATATTCACTATATACATATAAAAGAATAAAATTTAGACAAACATAAGGTTTGCCAATTTAAAAAAATATTTTTTCAAGTTTTGAATATTACATTGACCTTCCATAGTCAATAATATTATTTCACTTATTGTCTCATTTGATACATGCAAATTGGGCATTGCCATTGAAAATTGTTTTCCTTGCCATATTTGTTTTCTACTTTGTGATTAGGCCCTCAAAATCTCACATCCCTAATGATATAATGACGAACCACGAAATCAGCAGAGTAACAAAATCTGAAAGTCCAATACAAATGGCAAAGCTGATATTTACTAGCGGCGTAGCGGATATATATGAGCATAATAAACAATCTATAATCATTCCCTTATTTTAATCAGTGTACTAAGATATGGAAGCTGATATGAAATCAGCTTAATGCTCTAAACAGGAAGCTTAGAATAAACGAGCATATCTCTTAAAACAATAAGGAAAGGAAAACCCTTACATGGAGTGGGACTACCAACTAAATAAAGTTTTGAGATTAGCTTGGCTCAACCAAGACAATTTAAGCCTACATTTTTACCATTCAACATACACATAACAGAAACAATGGTAACAATGTATAATTGAGAAATTTATTTTAGAGTAAATAAGTAAGAGTATATTTTATCTCATTTAATTGGATTTAATTTGAACTTTGCATGATTTATAGAATGAGTAGTTGTCAAGAAAATAAGATCATAACCTTTTCCTTACTTACTAAGACAAAAAAAATCCTTTGAAATGGGTTTCTTTTATAAATAGATATGCCTGTCTTTATTATTATTATTATTGTTATTATTATTATTTTGTTGACCCATTAGGAAGTGAAAATTGAGAAAGCCTTTAATTAAATGATGGAGTTAGGCTGCATTTGGGCCAATAGAGGAATAGCGTGTGAAAAATGGTAGTAGATTTTGGAATATAAAACCCGATTTTCTGTTAAGCGTATCAAAATTAGATAATTAACTCTCATATATCTCTATAAAATCTAAAATCTGACACCACCATATAATAAAATATAATATATTAGGAAAATGACAAACCAAAGCAAGAAGAAGGAAAAAAAAGCGGGTCACTTTAAGCTCGACCTTCACATCCCATCCATTCCTCCATCAATGGTGTTCCTCAAGCTGGCTCGGTGGAGCTTTACGCAACCCCATTACACCTTCCACAAGGAATCTCTCTCTGTTTTTCCATTTCTATGCAAATTACCCACTTTCATTTTCATCCTCTGTTTTCCTCTGTTTCACTCTCACACAATGTTCTCCATTATTTTCTTCTCATGATCACCAACCACCCTTTGAAGCACCACCACTAAAAACGAAAACCCAATCTCCCTACCTCCTAACCCCCTCTTCTCCAACCTCAATTCTCGTTTCATTCAGCTCCAAACTTTCGATTTTTAACTCTCTCCGAAGAAAACAGGGGTAAAAGGGTTGAAATCAGCTTTCCTCTGTTTCCCCTGTTTTTTCTCTGACACCATGTCCTTCATTTTCTCATGAAACAACAAACACCCTTTAAGCACCACAACAAAAACAAAAACCCAATATCCTTAAACCCTAATCCCTCTAATCAGACCTCAATTTTCTTCCCATTCAGCTCCAAAGTTTAAATTTTTAATTCTATCTGAAGAAAAACAGGGAAAGGGTTTCACATGGGTAACATAGGAAGTAGCGGCGCCAGCAACCGCCGGAGACACGGTGGTGGCGGCGGAAGTGGGAGGAGAATTCATCCTCCGCCACCTCCACCGCCGCCGGTGACTCCGCAGCCGGAAATCACGGCTAACCGTTTCGTGTACCCTACTGCCGCCACGCCGTATCATAACTACCCCGGTTACTATCCGCCGCCGTTGCCGTTGCCGGCGCCGTACGACCACCACCACCGTACGGCGGTGGAGCCGATGTGGGGGCGGTATCCGCCGGCGGTGCCTCCGCCACCGCCAGCGCCCTATGTGGAGCACCAGAAGGCAGTTACTATAAAGAATGATGTGAACATAAAGAAGGAGACTATGAGGATTGAGGCTGATGAGGAGAACCCTGGGAAGTTCCTTATGTCGTTCACATTTGATGCCACAGTTTCTGGAAGGTAACTTTGTGTTCCTTTTTTTTCCTCCTAATGATTATGATATGATATTGTAATGAAGGTGTGTTGTGTTAATGGTGATGATGAAATGAGATAATACATGTTGTGGTTGTTTAATGCATCATGTAAATGGAAATTATGTGCCAGATGCAAGGTTTTGGATTGGAGAGGTTGTTAAATGGGCTACTGTTAGTGTTAAGCTTGTTGGGGGTACACTGGATTTAGATGTTAATGAGCTGAATATAGACATGTTGATTCAGGTATCCGACCCTGCTTAGTGGAACAAGACTTTGATGTTGTTGTTGATGATGATGTTTGTGATATGATATTGTAATGATGATGGTGGTGGTGGTGGTGTAAGATAGTATGTGTTGTGGTTGTTGAATGTTTCATGTGAATGGTAATTGTTAAGTGGCAGATCATGCAATGTTTTGGATTGGATAGGTTGTTTAATAGGTTGCTGTTAGGTTTAAGCTTGTTATGCTGGATTTGATTAGCTCAGCTTGCTTGCAAGTGTTAATATGGTGATTTGCTTGTTGAATGGACAAATTTGTTTATATATGCCTGTTAGTCCTATGATTCTGCATTGATATGTTCAACCTTTCAAACTATGATGATGGTAGCATGTTACTGTAGCTATGCTATAAAGTTGTGTGGGAATAGCATCGCCCAAATGAAAATATTGATATGAAGAGGTGACTGTGTGAAAATAAGTTGATACTCTGGATTGCAGAAAGTGTAACACCCTACTATACTCTAATTTTTTTTTCACCTTAGTTTTTAATATTATAATAGTTAGCTACTAATCTGGAACCTAAAATGTGCAAGAATTTTTTTTTAAACTATGATTATTTCTTATTCATAGTCATATACTGAAATAATGTATATCAATTGTAAATCATGCATCTAGGAACTTCGAAAGAAGTTGTACAATCACGCTTAAATACCAAGTATTTTAGAACCTTTTCAAATTACACTTTCACAATAATACTTTCTTCCAACCCAAGTGTAATTTTTTTAAATGACAAATAATGTTTCTTTTCTAACATAATACTACTATTTGTTCTAGGAATTCCCACAATTTAGACAACCATTATCTACAAAAACATACTTCATTGCCAACATCAATTCATAGGATACATACATATTACACATTTAAGATACGTGAAGGAAAACTTTAATACAACAATATAACATAACCAAAATTTGGTAAGATAGTACAAATTCTATCTAACACATAATAGAATCTGATTATTTAGAAATTAAGTCCAAGGCTATATCCATTTAACTGAACCATGCTATTTGGAAACATCAAAGAAAGGGGTGAGAGAAGTCTCTAAGTAAGGTGATGTTTCAGGGGAGTATCACTTCATTCCAAAAAACTAAGAATAATGCGGGAGTTAGTAGATGTAATCTTTTAAGTAAGATGGAAGTGCATAATATCAATCATAATAAAAGCGCATTAAAAGAAGTGTAATAAATAATCATGAGTATACCTAAACTCCTTTTTATAATATCCTATTCCCTTCTAATGGTTATAGTCTGAGGTTTGTTTCATATTGGATCTTTGAGAGCTCATTGTTAGGCGTCCTTTAGTTAATACTGTGAATGCCAAGTCCTTGTCCGCTAGCATGACGAGGCCCATGGCATCACTACAACATTCATCAAGTCCTTTTTCCGCTGAGGCGACCGAAGGTGTCACTTATTTATGTATCCATTTCACATAGTGCATCCAGGATACATAAAGAATGAAAATTACATCAAGTTTTCACAATTTCTTTCATATTTACATATAGACCATAAGACTTTTCATATTTGCACATAAAGCCCAAACAACATAGGATTATTAAAATACTCATAAAACCCATATTTCTTGTAATTATCATTGAAGCATCAAATCACACTATTATAATAAATTCATTTCCTTTATAATAAAATATGCTTAACTTAGTTTTTAATCATATAATAATTTAATTTCAAGTAATAATATTTATTAATTTCATAAGCCTAAATACACCCAAAATTATTTCAAATCTATCTTTAGAAAATATATAGGTAAATTACCTTTACATGTTCAACATAAGTAAAAAAAATATTTTTATCTATATAAAGATATAATCATAGGGTAAATAAAAGAGCAATGAAATTTTCAAGAAATATTTAAAAAGAAATAATCAAAATTATACCCAAGTTTAGGAAATCACTTCAAGTAAGAAACTAATTAGTTTACATGTCATGTTCCTAATGGGACCTTAACTTAAATATTTTATAAATAATATTTCTTAATGTTCATTAATGTATATATTCAAGTCAAATATTTATAGTTCAAGGTTCATATAGTCCAAGGTCCATAATTCAAGATCCATAGTTCGAGTCCAAATATTATGATCATAAATTGTTTCAATCAAGTCCAAGTGAGTCTTAAAGACTCATAATAGTCCAAATAATGTCTATAAATTCATAGTCCATAACAAAGGTCATGATTAATATAAATATATTTTAGTGTCATTTTATATCTTATTAAGTTTTAATGGTTCCAAGAGAAACATAACACATAAATCAAACTAAATATTACATGCTCAAAGGTTTAGAATCCATTCATTATAATGAATTAAATAAAGCACTTTTTATGAACCAAAAATGTTTCATATATATATAGATTAAGTATTTTATGTTACCATCTTTAAATCATTCAAAGATTTTAAAAAAATAAACACAAAATTTGAGTATCATAACATCATACATGAAAATTATACATGAAGCTATTAGTGAAAGAAAAACCCTTACTTGTTCTTGGAGTTTTAGAAACCTAGCTACACCAAGGCTAGACCAACAACTTCTTTAACTTTTCTAAACCTTCTCTAAGGGCTAAAATTCATGTATAAAGACTGGAAATGTTGATGTTAGATGGTGATAAGAAGAGGTGATAATTTGGAGGTGTTTTGTTAAAAATTTGTAAGTGTTTTTGTGTGAAAATGACGAAATGAAGAGAGAAATGATGACTACAATTTTTTGATAGATTTTGGGCAGAAGAATGAAGTGTGGAGTTATGTTTAGAGGGGTGCTATTTATAGAAAAAGGTTAGGATTAAAATATTACTAATTTCATAATTTATTTGTCATATTTAATTAGTTTAATTAGTTAAATATTAAAATTATCACTAAATAATTTAATAAATTCTTAATTATCATTTAAAGACATACTAAAATATTAATAACATGATTTAAAGATATTTAATTAATTTTCATATGATTTAATAGTTAATTATTCAAAATAAGGTAAATTTATTTAAACTATAATCTTAATTAGATTAATTAATTAGTACATGACTTAATTTTTTACTCAAATATCATAATAAGGTTATTAGAGATATAGTACAAGTATTCACAAAATTTATACAATTTTTTATAATTATTTGTATTTTATTTTATATTTTACACTATTGATAATTTTATTAATTATTAACTAACTAATAATTTATTTAACTATTTATAATTTTTT
Source organism: Dalbergia oliveri (assembly GCA_030441495.1). Lineage (NCBI taxonomy): Eukaryota > Viridiplantae > Streptophyta > Magnoliopsida > Fabales > Fabaceae > Dalbergia > Dalbergia oliveri. The sequence continues at coordinate 27,725,040 of JAMLFY010000013.1, forward strand.
TTTCTTCTTTGGCAGCCTATAGGTCTAAATAACATGTCTAATGGAGTTATAGAGGGTGACAAGTTGTCTTGAATGATTAATATATGAAAATGACAAATTTTACATATTTATCTTAAAGTTATATATACTAGATAATTCATAAAATAATCATAAAAATTAATTTTCCTTGATCTATAGTCAAGAACATGTTTTACCTTATTTATAAGTTATCTATAATTTTTATGAATTTTTTCTACAATTTTTAGTATTTTTATGTATTTTTACCTTAATTTGGTCTATTAATTAAAATAATTAATTATCTATAAATAAAGTATATAAACTTTTTGCAGCCTCTCATGTGAATTTGAGCTATTTTAACAAGATAAGGAGACAAGCCCATCTTTGTTGAAATTTTAAGTCAAAAATGGTTGACTTTGGATAATATGTCATGTGAAATATATTTCACTTATATATATATATATATATATATATATATATATATATATATATATATTTTATGAGACTGAATTCTAAACTATTCTATGTGTCATTTAATTGATTTAAGAGTATTAGTGAGATTAATCAAAATTTAGGAAAATTATCTTAAAGTTTAAGTAGTTAATTAGGTATATTAAGATTTATTTAAATTAAAATTAATTAATTAAAGATCAATGTGATTTTTAACACTATCCATAGTCTAATAGAGAGGCCCATCGTGGTCCTCTTTGTCAATATCATAACTTAGTTAAAAAAAATTTTACAAGACTTAGAGTTATTTTCTAGGATTTTCGAGTTTATTTTACATACGATAGGTTATTTTTGTGTAATTATACTAATATTATACAAATGTACTAAATATTGATATTTATTATTAAAATTATGTTTAAAATGTATTTATAATTTTTTTATCATTTTTTTAATGACATTCTCTAAGCTTTTCCAAGGTTTTTGTTAGCTTTTTCTACAATTAATTATGTTATAAACTTATTTTCTAACATTTAGTGGCATATTTGTAATTTTAATAAAACCTAAGGAAATTATTAAAATTTCACATTTTGGTGCTCATTTTCAGATTGTAATACTATTAAGTTTTGTAATATTTTAATTAGATATTTTTTTTAATGATTATCCCTATATTTCTTACCTAAACAAAATTCTTATACTTTCTAAATAAAAAGTTATAATAAAACAACACTATATGAAAAAAAATTGATGATACATATAGCTTATTGGCTTTCTCTGTAGAAGAGTAGCTATAGCTTTTGTTTTGAAAGTGTGTTATGTGATTTACTGAATAAGGATATCTATGTGTTGCTAGGGTTCAATTTCCTTTGACAATCTGGGAGTCCGATTGAACAGCAAAGTCAATTGCTGCTAAAGATTGCCAGCATGACAGATTATCTTCATTTGATAATCGACATTGCTAATAAAAGCTACCTTTTTTTTACCAGTTTGATATATGCTGGACTTCAATCTGATCACACACTAGACAGAAAGACACCGAGTTTTCTTCTATTTGAAAATGTCCTTTGAGGTTCTCGAGAGTGCCTTTTTTGTCCCTTTCCTGTTTCTCTCGGAGCTAAAGAAATCACTTATTCTATTTTTGCATGGAGCATTTTTTTTATAATTGAAAGCGAGGTTATTTATTACACGTGTAATTGCAAGTAAAATGGTTAGCAGAGTTGAGAAGATAGTCGCTAATAGTGCTTTAATCAGGTTGAAAGCTGAGGTTTTTTGGGCCTGAACAACAACCTAAAAGCTGTTAGTTTCCTGATATACTTATGCCTAAAGGTCATTATTACTGTCAAATTACCAATCTTGGAGTGAAAGTTATTTGTTTTGATTTAACTGTTCTGTGTGCTTGACCCTCTCATGTAAGAAAATCTACATCCTTTAAGACAATTATATATATATATATATATATATATATATATATATATTATCTACGGTGATTAAAAGATTACCAACCTTCTATACTTTTGTTTAATCAACTTCCATCTTTTAAGATTATGAATATGGACATTTTGTACTACAGTTCTTTATTTAGTTGATCTAAAAGGTTTTGTTTCCTTTTTATCTCCATAACAGCATCACCATACTTTTCTTTGCAAAAGAAGGTGAAGGCTGCATCCTTACACCAATGAAGGAAAATATTCTTCCACCCATGACTGTAAATTTTCAGCAAGGTCTTGGCCAGAAGTTTAGACAGCCAGCTGGAACTGGTATTGATTTTTCGCTTTTGAGGAGTCTGAGTTGTTGAAAGTGGGTGACATGAATGTCTATCCTCTAGCAGTTAAGGCTGATGCATCCTCCGGCGATCAAGATGGATTGAACGAGACTCCAGCATCTCATGATGGATCGAATGAGACTCCGATGTCTGGTAACACAAGCTCTCAGATAACTCAAGCAGTGTTTGAGAAGGAGAAAGGGGAATTCCGGGTGAAGGTTGTTAAGCAGATCTTGTGGGTGAATGGAATGAGGTATGAGCTGCAGGAGATATATGGTATTGGAAATTCAGTCGAGAGTGACTTGGATGGGAATGACCCAGGAAAAGAGTGTGTTATCTGTCTGTCAGAGCCTAGGGACACAACTGTCCTTCCTTGCCGTCACATGGTATTTACCATTTCTCTCTTTCAAATATCTTTTTTTGGTTATTTATATAGTTGATAGAATGATGCTGGCAGCCATCAATATCATGTTACGAGTAGTAATTTACTGTAAAATGATAAATGATATCTATGTCAGCTGCTCGCAAATTTCATCAACTATTGGAAATTTTGTCATTCGTCATCATTTAACCCTTGGTGCCTGTATGGTTTCAGAAAACGTTTTCTGTTTTCAATATTAATTATTAAATTGCCACTCATTTTCATTATATTTTCCATTTTTAGGATACTGTGAAGGAAACAATAAAAAATAAATGTTGTTTGCAGTGTTTTCTTTACAAATCTTGAAAATGGAAAACAAAATGAAAACAAGATGGTATTTTTATAATTGATTTTGAAAACAAAAAATTGAAAAGAAAAATGTTTTCCAAAACCAAGCATGCACTTGAATTCTCTGGTCAGTCTTAAAACTGATGATTATTTGCTGAATGTTAACTGTTGAAAACTACTTAATAAACCATTGAGTCCTTCTTGATATACTTTGGCTGGATTCTTTTCGCTGTTGCAGTGCATGTGTAGCGGATGCGCAAAGGTTTTGAGGTTCCAATCGAATAGATGTCCAATCTGCAGACAACCAGTTGAGAGGCTTTTGGAAATCAAAGTCGGGCCTGAACCTGAGGAATGAAGATGTACTGTTAGTGACTCAAGCTTCTTGTACAGTCCGAACTGTGTTATACTTGATACTTTTGCCTTTCTTTTATGTTTTTCCCAATAATCCAAAAAAAAAAATGGAATTTGTTTATGACATCATGCTGTATGACATGGACAACTGGCTGGCATTGCACCTAACTTTACAAGCCAATGCCTCCACCATGCTTGTTTGGTTTTACTTCTTCTAAATGGCTTCTCTAAGATATAACTAAATGTGTTTCTCATCTTTTTGGATGACATCATCTTGCACTTCTTTTTGTTTGTTTTTCCTTATATATATTTTGTAACCTTTGAAGAAAGATTATGTTGTGGCTAGTATTTTACCCTGGCTTTAACACAAATCTTTGATGGTGACGAGGAAACATAGGTTTAGTTTGGCTTCCTAGGTTGGCTTATTGTATAGCCTTGTTAACATGTTGCCACAGTATTGGATAGTAGGAAGCTCTTATTGTGGTTTCTCAATCGGTTTATTGCTTCCGGTGGAAGTGGATACAGAAAAGAGAAGGTCAATATAGACCTAAAAAAAAGGTTGAGCCATTTATGATTGTAAAGAAAGGAAGAGAGAAAAGAAAAGGAAAAAGAGATGAAGGTGATGCATAATTGCAGATAACTAAATTTGTGGAGAGAATATTTTGTGTAGTTCATAACAAAGCTGTTTTCATATTTTGGGGAAAGGCAATAGTTCTTAAAACCACTTCTGATTAGTTCTATGGGCTTTGCCCCTTATCTCCACAAAAAGAATTAAAAAGAAAAAAGGGACTTCCAGCTATGTTTTGTTTGTATTTGGGGCCTAAGGGTAGGTTGTTGCGGCTTTCAGGTCGGGTAACATCATCATGATGGTCCATGCTTCATTATATTAGTGAGAAGCATGAGTACTTTACACTATATGGTGTATAAAAAGAACTCTAGTCTCCACAACATCGAAATGGAAAGTAATAGTATTTTATGGTCGATGATGCGTGACAAATTACACAAGTACCAATGTTGTAAATGGATTGCACAAACCTGTGACATTATCCCATTAACTTCCTAGATAGATGCGGACACCTTAACTAACATCAAGCTGTACTTATATTGATTGTAACATTGATTCATTTCCCTTTCTCTCTGAGTAATGGAAGCTAATCAATCGGGTTCCAATTTAAAGAACTATGCAACTGTGAGGACCATAAACAGGCTTTTGGAGTGTAGTAACCAGTTTGGATTTTAGGTTGAAATTGATTAAGCAAATGAAAGTTGCACAGCCTCATAAAACCTCTCACAAGCTTTCAGGAAAATGATAAGACATTAGTCTTTTATGTACACAATACATCATGTAACAAAGACAACAGCACAACAACAACAATACGCGATAGTTTTTCTGTGATCCAATACATGAGGCACAAGAAATCAAAAGACAATAATTCCTCTCAAGCAATAATCACCGAACATCTACCACCTCGGTTTCCCACCATTGATGGACAAAGACGCCACTGCCTCTGAGACCCTTGTAAACATCCATGCACCTAATTTCCTTGCTGTCTGAGCAGCCGAGAAATAACTCATTAACAAAGCATATATCTCCACTTTCAAACATATCCTTGAGGAACTTCATCTCAACCTTCCCTGCATGCATCTTCAAGACCACAAAATCAGCATGATTCACAGTCTCTTTGAACCATGCTATGAAATCAAACTCTTCCTCTCCTCTTTCCATGCCAACCTTGGCTGCAACCTTTTCAGACAACCCCGGATAGTAAACAAAGGTGATGCCGGGCCTTTTCACATGGGACAAGATGGAAGTGTTGTAGTGAACAAAATAGACACTGAAATCTTTGTGATCAATGGGATAATAAGATGGAAGGAACCAATCATTAGTAACATTTTCTTTCTTATTCTCCCGTACCCCAATATCAATGTGCACCAACCTCTTCCTATTAGACATGTCTACAAAATTAGGCAAATAGGAGATCCTCTTCTCATGTTCCTGAGGTGGTGGTCTTTCCTCCACAAGAGGCTCCATCAACTCTATAAGAGACTTGGTGAACATCAAACTTGCACACTCTCCTTGAAGGTGATGATGCTGATAGAAGAAAGAGGAGGTTCTTGTATTCTCAGATCTTTTCTTGAAAACCACAAGGGTAAGTTTATTGACATGACCAACATGCACAATACTTGAAGATCTCAACAAGGATGAAAATGGGGTGGCAGATTTCACCAAGTCACTGGGATTGGAAGAGGGATCAGTGGGATCCATAATCAGTGCACCTATTCCACCAGGCTTGAGGATGCGCTCAACCTCAAGCACCAGCAATGCAGGGACTGAAACCTTGTCCATATATTTGGAGAACACGAAGTCAAAGGAACGGTCCTAGAAACATATTTGGTAACCGATTAGAATTGAGAAATAATGACATTATTCTTTCTCAAAAAACTGTATATCAGGAACATTTTGACATCAAAACATAAAATTTAGTTGGACATTTTATAAGAGGATTGAGAATTAAGAAAATAATGCCATTTATAAGAGGACATGAAAACACAAAAGACCTTCTCATATGAACATAAGAAATTTTGGGATGCTACTATTAATCTCATATTTGCATTATGAGAAAATGAGAGAAGGTACAGGACAAATTTTTTTTCCATATCATCTACACTTACATAACTATATTAAGCTAAAAATAATTCAGTAGAAAATAATGCGAATAACTCAACAAACTAAGCCAAAAACATATACCTGGAACTCAAGCTCGCACACGATTCTCTTCTGCTTGAGGGAGAAGAAAGTGCTCTTGTGGACACCAGTGACACTTGTGAACCCCAAAGTTTGCATTGCATACACAGCCATTGGTGACCCTTCTCCAATGCAGAGGCTTCTAGAGCCATGGTTCAAGAACCTCTCACCCACTAGCTTAGTGACAACACTGAAAGTCAAGTTAAATCTCTCTTGCAGTTATTCACAGAATCAAAGGATCCCCAGAAGGTGTTGATGGCCCTGCTCTGGAACAAGTAAGAACCTGGTGTCAAACTAGCGTTTTGGAAAAGCGATTCTTGTGGTGAGTCAGTGACACAGTCTTCATAGGTCTTTGGAGAGAGTGATGCCAAGTCAAGGGAGGGTAGGAAAAGGATGAGGGAAACTATGGAGATGGCAGAGGCAAAGAAAAGTAAACGGAAGAACACAAGCCTTGCTATGGAGGCATTGAGGTTGTGGAAGTTGAAGGAAGAGTGCTTGGAATCCATGCAAACAAAGCAAAGTTTGAAACTTTTCTCAAATTTGAGGGTACCCAGAAGAGCAATATCTGAGAAGGAGCCAAGGTTTTGTTAGAAGAAGAGGCAGAGCGGAGTTAAAAGAGTTAGTGAATAGTGAGATAAATCAGCAATATATGTTTTAAAATCATTTGTATAGTAATTTTGTCGTTTTTTTCTTTAATTTTAGAATTGAATTTCCTCAGACGTAACTTTCTTTTGATCTTAGTTCACTAGATTTCATAAAAATCACTCTTTAAATTTGAAAAATGCTAAATATAAACAACTTATCTATTTCAAAATTACTTTTAACTAAAATTAATTTTAATACAACCAAAAAAAATCATTGAGAATTTTAGTTTATAAGCACAGAATCGAACACACACTTAAATATATGAAATTATATAAGAGTAATTAATGTGATGGATATGTAGATTTGTGATTTTTTTTAACTAAATTTTTTTAACAAAATGACTAAACTATTCAATTATTAACAAACAATGCTCAATTTTTTCAAAAGTAAATTCCCTTATAAAAATAACTAAAACTTGCAATTATTAATATGTAATTCCTCACATGTATTAATAATAGAGAATAATTTTCATGCATTCATAATGAAAAATAATTTCATACAATCATTTAATTAAAAAAAAAAACATCATAGCATATTAGACATTTATGTAAGCTTTTTTTTAAAAAAAATGATAATCTTCATTTTCACTTAATAATAATGTAAAATTATTTTGCAATATTAATCAATAAATTAACATTGTAAAAAAAGAGCACCAAAAAAAAAAAAACAACAAACAATAGTGAAGAGAAGAATAGGGGAGTGGAATGAGGGAGTACTTCAGAACCCGGGAAGAGTGATTCCCACCAACGACGACAGCCATTGAGATTTAGAAGCCTAACCTTAACCTGCACACGCTCCTTGGATCCAGTTCTAGCATTTGTTGCAGCATGCAGATGATTATAATTAGCTCATCCTTCAAATTAAGCTTCTGATATTCAATCTTTGTTATATATGAAGGGACTTGTATTCCCTTTCTGGAAATTAAGGCCTACTAGCTAGATCTGAGGAAGAAATAATAAGAGAATGAAGGGAAGTTTTGGGGCGTGGGGTGTTAAGTGTGTAGTGAGGGTGAAACATAATATAATGCTAGGACACAACAGGAACAGGGGACAATCACACTGTGGAAAGCTCGAATGATGAACGATGAATGATGTTACATGATGTGGGCCACCTTCGTACAACTAGCTTACGTGGCATCATATGGAAGCCCCTTGTCTTGCCCTATCACAGATTACCCTTGTGCGGCCCTATAATACTAGGTTTAAAAAATATATATATAAATATATATATATATATATATTTTTCTTCAGTAGATCCCTTTATTTACTGCATTTTAAAAACATTTATAGACACTTATTTATCAACATATGGGTCCTCATGATTTTATTAATTAGTATTACATCAATTTTTTCTAACTCTCAGCTCTAAAAATTTAGGGTACTTATTGGTGTATCTAAAATAAAATGTACAAATAATATATTTTTCTTCTTTAATTTTGAATATTTTATTTTTTTTGTGATTATAATTTCTATAATTTTTCTGTTGTAGTTTTTATAGATTTATAAATTTAATACTTACTCTTTGTAATTAAGTACTGATCTTTATGTCTTTTATATTTTTAAATTGAGTGAACATCTATTTGATCCTCAAAATTTTTACGTCGAATTATTTCATTCTTTAAGAAAAAAATTAATCATATGGTCCCTCAAGATTGAAAATGATAAAACATTAATTCCTCTGTTGGTTTTTTGTTAGTGGATTTACATACATTAACATATAATGATAACGTATCATTAAAATATTAGAGGCAAGTTGAATGATGCTATTTTAGAACATATATACCAATTTTGATATTTAAAATTGTACAAAATGAGTCACTTTATGATTTATAATAGAGATTTAAATAACTCATTTTATGAATTTCAACCACCAAAATTAATCATTTTAAACTCTATTCTACTTCAAATGATATATATATCACTTAACATCATGTTAGCAAGTCAATGTGTAACTCCATTAGTGTTTAATGAATCAAATGCACACACAAAGATTAATGTGTCTCATTATTAAAATCCTTAACCGCAAGTTTAATTTCAATTTTTAAAGAATTAAATAGTCTTGTGAAATTTTCTTAAGAACTACATGAATTATTTACTCTTTTAAGTTTTAGTCCTTATAATTGTTATTTTTTTCAAAAAAATTAATTTTTATTTTTTCACATATGATTGTTTTTTGTTGCTCATTTATTTCAATTTGGTTCATAATAGATTAAAATCCAATGATAAGAAATAATTATGAGAGATTTTACTAGAAAATAAACATTAATTATGAACACTAAAATTAAAATTTGACGAACGAATATATCACTTGAACTTCTTTTTCTTTTAATACAAGTTTTGCAATATTCTTTTAAGGAAATTATTAAATGAAATAATTTAATACTTGGTATGTAAAATGTCACAGAACATTCGAAAATAAATTGAGAGAATTCAAGGTCAAAATTGTTTCAATTTTAAATAACTTGTTGCCAAAGAATAATCCAGCTTCGATCCAATGGAAGTGCTGAAGCGTGCTTAAGCTGGTCCTAATAAGTGGAAACCAACGTTGCCGTTCGGTTTCAAAACTCCAATCATATGATCCTACGAGCATAAATGTCAAGTTCAACTTGTATATTTTTTTTGTATTTATTAAGGATTTATAGTTATTTGATAAAATCGGATCATTATATTTTCATTTATTATCTTTTCAAATTAACTTTTAAGTCCGTTTGTATCAAATATTTATTGAACTGATTTTAAGAGCATCTTTATGTCTTTTGATGCATTAATATACTAATATTGATCCGAAGTTAGGGGAATCAAACTATAATAGAAGGACACTCGGTACTGTGCATTTTTGGTAACACCCTGAACACCCTGGACTTTGCAGTATAGGAAACTTTATTGGATTAAATAAACAAGAAAAAGGCATCACGAGTGGTAAGGAGTGATGCTTTCGAGGGAACCTTTATTCCAAACTCAAAGTGCTGCTAATGAAAAATTGACGAGTGGGCTAATTTAATAATTAAGTTGCAGAATAGCATGATTGAGCTCATTAGCGAATCCATAATGCTTTCAACCACTTTGATTAAACATGTTAAAGTATACTTTTCAGACTTATCTTCATGTTCTCAGGGAATGTGTGTGTAAAATTATAGACCAGCTAGTAGGGCATGTTGGTCATAAAATGGAATAAGCCCAAGTTAATTATTTATTATTTAATTAAAGTGTCAATCCATTCCATCAAAAAATGATAAATTGATGAGTGGTGGCCAATTTGTTTTTTATTATATTTTTAGTTATTTTGCTACCCCCCCCCGTTACGGATTATTAAGTATATTGTAATTATAACTAAAGTTAGTTCATAACTGTAATTAACTATATTCTGTTAGCAGTTATAGTTGCTAAGTTAATTAGTTTTGTTGTTACTCTTCTTCACTTCCTCTTGTATATATGTTTTCATACTCTCAGTAATGAATCAAATAATGAAATTCATTTTCACTCAATTCATTTATTTTCTTTGAGCCATAACTCTAATATGGTATTAGTGAATTAATCTTTCTTGCTTCCGCACATCACCTTTTTCTTGCGTCTTTCTTGCTTTTTCCCTATGTTTCTTGCCTTCTCAAGCTTCCTCTATGGCAAATTTGAATCTCAATCCGTACCTTTTTATTCCTTCAGATCAACCCAATCTAGTTTTCGCTCTCAACAACTCATTAAGGAGAACTACCACTCATGGAGTCGCGCCATGCAAAAAGCTCTTAATGGCAGACGAAACTCAATTTGTCATTGGTTTTATCACTCGATCATATTCTATTGAACAACTAGATTTGATTGGGTTGGCCATAAACCCAATACCAGATTGATTTACCATAGTTATTTGGGTTAAATGTAACCTGCCCATAAAAATATATGGCAGGCTTACCCAATAGATTAAACCCATTTTGCCACCCCTATAAAATTTAGGATCTTCTTAACAAACACCGATGTTTAAAGCTCAGCTTTTGATGATAAGATTAATTAATGATTTTGTCGTAAATGAATGCATTCATTTTCCATATGTGCCGAAGCGCCCTGCTCTACAAATTTTGGGAACAATAAGATGTCAGGGTTTTTGTCGACAAATTCGTCTTATTGGACAGCTTGAGGTGTTATAATATATGTTAGGTAGCCCAATCGCATCAATGCAGCTATGTGTAAATTTTTGTTTGATACAAAGCCCTTGGGTTTAATGGTTTTGGTCTAGCCCTTTGGGTTGTTAGAATCTTTGTTTCCTTTGAGTCCAAGAGATCCGACCAGAGAGAGAGAGAGAGAGAGAGAGACAGAATCAATTGAATCAAGTTCATGATCAGACCCAAAAGTTGACCAAAAAGAAGGCGGACCCAAAAAAAAATCAAGTTCATCAAATATTGGTGACAAAAATATCATATATATAATTATACCCAAAAAAGATATATATCATATATTATTTGCCGAAAGAAAAAATTCATCAAACATTACCATTCAATTGTGAGATACAATGATCATTTAGGCACTAACTGGGGTTTGGTCCAGCTAAAGAGACTAGTCGCCAGAAGCATGTGATGAATCACGATTCAAATAAACTTCGTTGAAAGAATGCCTGCATTTTTAATGCTCAACTATGTCCTTGAGCAAGCTTACATCTAATAAAACACCTACAAAATTAACTACCGATATAATTATGGGAGATGATTTTCATGTGGTGATTACACATGATCTTGTCATTTGTATATCTCCACCGTTGATTAACTCAAGACAACTGAATCAATAGTGAAGATGTACACAAAACAGGGTAATTTACAATCTCTATATGAGAGAACCCTTTTTACTAAATCCTATCATAGCCATTGTAAGGTGGCTTAGTGACATCCTTAAATCAGATAAATTATTCATCTTCCCGTACCTTCTCATGTTATGTTATCTTCCTTCAAGTTGGTTTTAGAAATAATTTCAAAATTAGTAAGAAAGCATGTATATTTTGATGTCAAACTTTGAATGAATCATTGACACGTTGGTTGCATATCAAAGTCGAGTGCAGCGATATATGAAATTATAATGTAATTCACTTAAAAATTGCCTGACTACGAAACTATATATTAAAAAAAGCTTAACGAGTATAACTGATATAAATTATGAAAAGATAACAGCACTAGATTTTAAGAAAGGCAAACATATTATTATTTTTCAAAACAAAAAAACCCCCCCAATCCCTATCTCCAACAATATAGTTTTTGCCTAGTATGTGGTTCTGGCAATATCCACTTAAGACTACATATTAGTACAATTTTTGTGTTTTCGCGTCATTCGAACTTTCCATATGCGTTTTACCCCTCTCTCTCTCTCTCTCTCTCTCTCTCTCTCTCTCTCTCTCTCTCTCTCTCTCTATATATATATATATATATATTTTTAGGTCTGTCAAGGTCAAAATAACCCCACATCCAACTTGAAAGCTACCTGTGAGCAGAAACACCTTGGTACCTATAACAATTGATGCAGTGGTTTGTTTAGTTGTGTGCCTAATATATAATTACAATCTGAACCTTTAAAAAAATATTAATCCAAAGAATAAGTTGCAATTATTATTTACAAACTTTTCAATTTTTTATGCTATTAGACATTCTCCAAATAAATAGAGTTAAAATCGAAGTATAAGTTATGTCCCTTTTCCCTATATAATTTCCAGTTTACCATGCGCGAATGTTTTCGTATAAAAAAAAACATTTTATGCATAAAAAAAGATTATTATAACTAGCACTAAAATGATATTAGACTTTTGTCGAAGTCAACATTGATGTAGTAACATATTTTAAACCGTTAGACATATAGAAGGCCATTGGTATGGTGTTTAGAGATTATATAACACACTAAAATGTCTATAGCATTATATATTTAGTTATTGATACGCTTTGTTTGCTTGAAAAATGAAAAGGTAAAAGAAGTGCATGTATGTTCTAAATGTGTGTTTCTCATATTTTATTATCTGAAAGAAAATAATATAAACCTAATGTGGAAATACTATTAATGATTTAATGAAATGTTTCTATGCAGAAGCTTCGAAGCCCTATTTTTGTTGTGTATTCTCGGTTTTTGAATAAAAAATTCTATAAAAATGGGATAAAAAGTATTCGTATATAAATATGTGTTATAGCTTGCGCCACTTACTCCACTTAAGTGTTTGCAACAATTGTCAAATTCAAATCATGTTGTGAGTTGTAATTATGGTAAGTCCACACAACGAGCACAAAAATGTCCACTTGGATAGATATATATCTGCTATAGATGCAAAGTCTTCCACCCAATGCAAGAGGCTAATTGCCCTTAATTAAATTCTACACTTAATATAATTTGCAAAAACAAATAATAAAAATTAACAATTAATTTAAAATTTTATAGAATACAAATATCGTACCATCGTCTCACTTTAAAATACTAAAAAAAACTAACTAGAGGTTTACACGTCATGACTGAGTAGCTGGATAAAATAAAAACTAAAAGAAAAGACAAGTAGTCACTTATATATAACGTTATTGAGGTAACTTGGATTTCTTGTGGATATATATATATGTGGGAGGTTTAACAGAAAGAATGATGAATAATATAAAATTAATGGAAGGAGTTGATTCATCACCCTTAAATAATTCATTAATCATCCGGAATGATGTTTATTGATTATTGTTGTTGAAATAATTATTGATAAATTTGGTTTAACTTTGGTATTACTAGTGGCTCTTTTTTCTTTTTTTCCTAATAATTTACCTTCAAAATATTCCGAATGAGTTCTCGAACAATTAGGAAAAAGAATATGGATTGAATTGTCATGCATATATAGTATAATTTTTTTTACATAATTATTAAATCATATATTGCCACATAAGTTATAATAGTTAACTTTTACATTTACTATTTAAAAAGTCATATAAATAAAATATTTTGATTAGACGACAATATAAAATAATTTTATACTATCAGTGCATCAAAATTAAACTAAAAAAATATTAAAGTGTTGCTAATATTTTTTTTAATTACGTAATATTGCTCCAAACAACTATCATCAGCTAATATATTAATATTTGAAAGTTGATTAATTAAGTATAAGGTACGTTAGTATTCTTTATTTCTTAATTTGGGTTCCAACCACAAATAATGGGAGTTCTTATGTATAGATGGATGAATTATCTGCAACATAAATATGAGGTAGACCAATTGATGAAGTACATGTGTAAGTAGGTGTCAATATAAGTTGTAAACCTATGCATAAAATGTTGTAAACCTATATGAACAATAGAAACATTCATAAACCTCTTAATTAAGGTGATTACATAAAAAAAAGTTATAAACATTGTATAAAAAATTGTAAACCATTGAATAAAATGTTGTAAATCTATGCGTAAATGTTGTAAATCTATGTGGACAATAGAAACATGTTAGGATTTTGATTAAAATAGGTTAGGGAAAGAATCCCACATTGCTTAGAATTGAGATGGAGAGGGGTTGCCAAGGCTATATATATGAGCCTAAGTTCTCTATTTCAATTTGCAAGTTTAAAACACTTTAAGCTTGTATCTGACTTTATTTTCTTGGACTCTTATTTTAGAGTGTTGTGAGATGTAGTTTAAATATTTGCTTTGGAGAGTGTGGGTGTTGGGGCCGATGGGGTGTTTGAAAATGAAGTCTATGTGTTGTAAAAATTTTCACATAGTGTTATTCTCTGTCTTTTGACAACGGGTGGTTTTCTCATTTTAGTTTTCCACGTAAATTCTTGTGTTGTGATTGGGTTCCTATTTTATTTCTCGGGGTGGTTTTCAAGGAGAGAAAGTGGTTTATTTTCCCAACAATTGGTATAAGGAGCTTTGGTTCGGTGGATTTATTCTTAGTATGCTCTGTGGTTGCAGCTAGTCTTGATCTTCACATCAAAGAATTTCTCCTTGGTGTTCGAGGATCATCCTTGGTTGCTGTTGCTGGAAGGTAGTGTGATACCTGAGAGCACGGTTTAAAGGTGGCTAAGGAAAGACTTTGTATTTAAGCGTGTCCATTGTGACCCACCTCTCTTTCCTGGAACCCTCCTGGTGATATTTTACAATTGGCGTACACTATATACAGTTGGATAGAGAAATTGATGGAAAGATTGATTTTGATTTTAGCTTGTGGCAAATGCAAGTTAAGGATATCATTATACAATCAAGATTACACAGAAAAATAGTAATGTGTTGCTAGAGATTCATGATTGCACACGGGCATTGGTGTTATGCAAGGTGTGTGGTGGGATTATAAAGGCGTGATTAGAGGTTCACGATTGCACACGGGTATTGGTGTTATGCAAGGTGTGTGGTGGGATTATAAAGGCGTGGTTAGCAGGTCCACGATTGCACACAGGCATCGGTGTTTATGCAAGGTGTGTGGTGCGATTATGAAGGTGTGGCCAGCGGATCCACATTTGCACACGGGCATTGGTTGGCATTGAGATGCATGGTGTGTGGTGGGGTTATGTCGATGGTTGAAGAACTTCCAAGGAGAGCTAACATAGAAGTTGCACCATAAATTTTTCAGCAAGGTTTCGACATGTGTTAAGGTGAAATTCTTGGAATTATCCCATTCCAAGTGAATATACTTTTTATAGTGGAGTATGATAGTTCTTTGAACTATGATTGTCGGTATAGACAATGAGCAAGGATTGTCCTGTTGACAATTGAAGCTGAAGTTGTTTATTTCAATCAAGGTGGAGATTGTTAGGATTTTGATTGAAATAGGTTAGGGAAAGAAGTCCCACATTGCTTAGAATTGAGATGGAGGAGGGTTGCCAAGACTATATATATGAGCCTAAGTTCTCTATTTCAATTTGCATGAGTCAAAACACTTTAACTTGTATCTGACTTTACTTTCTCTACTCTATTTTAGAGTGTTGTGAGATGTAGTTTAAATATTTGCTTTGGAGAGTGTGGGTGTCCTGGAGCCGATGGGTGTTTGAGAGTGAAGTTTATGTGTTGTAAAAATTTTCACATAGTGTTATTCTCTGGTTGTCTTTTGACAACCCGTGGTTTCTTCGATTTTGGAGTTTTCCACATTAAATTCTTGTGTTGTGATTGAGTTCCTATTTTATTTCTCGTTGGGTCGTTCTCAAGGAGGGAAAATGATTTATTTTCCCAACAAAATATTCATAAACCTCTTAATCAAAGTAATTACATAAAAAAAAAATTGTAAACCTTGCATGAAAAGTTGTAAACCATTAAATAAAATATTATAAACCTGTATCTAAAAGTTATAAACTATATATTTTCATCCTACAAATAACTCCTCTATCTGTACAGGAACAAGCACCCCAAATAATAAGAAAACAATGTATAAGAGTGATGACGTAGCCGCCATATATATATATATATATATATAATTCAGAAAAATATGAAACATGTCTACTTCAAGCTCACAGCACAACCTGTCTCCATGGTGCCACTCCTCTCCACGCCTTACTATATTCCCTATCTGCTTCTTTCCAGCTCCCATGATCAAGGGAAGAAGAAGGTGTCACCCTTCTCTCTCAAAATAATAAGCACTTGTTTGAATTTCCAATATTGTTTCACCATAAGAAGTTGTGCTGCTTTTCTTTTCTTTGGTGTGTTGTTTCCCATTGACCATGATGGCAACTGATGAAGCTGCAGCAGGCAATAAGGATGATAACAACCAAGGTGTTGGCACTAGTGAAAATAGAGTTGACACCCCAATTCAAAAGGTTCCTCAGTTACCTCTCTTGTTTTCTTACTTTGGACTGTTAAGACTTTCTGACGTTGCTTTATTCAATAGAAACTACTTGTGTTTGTGTTTTTTGTGTATTCCTACTTCTTGCCTTTAGTTTTGTCTGTCGTTGATCATGACCTCCTCTATTTTGGTGCTCATGATCATGACTAAACGATTTTGAAGTAGCCAACATACTAATATCTATGATATATATGTTATATCCATCAACCAGATATATTGATAGTCAAGAGTTTTCACTCAAATTTATAGAAGACAATAGAATCAAGAATTTTAGCTCTAGTACAGGTTGGAAATTTGGTTTTGCACATTGCTCCAGTTAAAATTAAGTAGATTTTAGTGGTTTAAATATCCCTAACATTTGACTAATGCCCTGGTTCATAATTTTTATCATGCTCATATGTTTCATGCTGTCAATTGTGTAGTTTGTAGATTCAGTTTAAGGTTTTGTCAGTCTTAGATGCTGGGGGAATATATTTGACACTAACTCTGTCTGATTGATGGTAAAAATAAGGAAAAAAAAATTCTAGATGAGCTCTATGTGTAAAGTAAAACTACACATGGAGCTCATGTATGAAAATTTATACACTATTTAGTGTCATTTGTTCTGAAAACAAGTATAAGCAATTTGGCAGTGATTCAGACAAGTACTTGTCAAGAATCAAATCAAAGCATCAATTGCTCAGCCGCAAAGCATACCCCAATATCTTTTAAAGATTTTCAGTGTTATAGTGCTTGTGACTAAGGATGATTGGGATCCAAATATTGGTGAAAGCTTCTATGGTTTGATTTACTCATACTACCTTTGATGCCCATTTGCTTATCTCCCCTATGCTGGCCAATAATCACATATATATATATATATAAGCACTCCCTGCAAAAAGAGGGAAAGTTGTCATGTAAATATTCATTGAAGATAAGTTCAATTGACTAAACTGACTTCAAGCATCCTTCAACTAATACGTGTTTCTGAAATATTTGTGTATTAACAATAAGATTTATTACTTTGCAGCTCAGTTAGTTTTTTTTTCCCTCCATATTCACAGAAGTTTTTCCTTCTGCTTCATATATAGGGTCTAGATTCATCTGAAATAACTGAGGAACTCCCAAGTGGACAACATGGGACTAGGCAAAACCTTATCTTGGAGATACCTACCACAAGCACTCTTGAGGAAGCAAGAGAAGACTTTTTGAGGATAGACATGCCTCTAACTCCACCTCCAAGAACAGTAAACTTTTCACCATGTCCAAGCCCTGGTTTCATCAGAATCAATGAGTCCCCGGCCCTCGTCATCAAAAAATAGATCAACTATCAAGACACTACTTCCCAAGCTCAGTTTGAAAATCCGGAACACAAGCTCACAGATTGAAAAGGCTGCATTCCTAGCACTTGAAGGTTCACCAAAAGTGGCACAAAAAAAGCCTCTTCTTCTAAGGACACTATCACTTACAAAGTTGATCACACCTAGAGGGAAGAACACAACATCCTTGCCTGTAACACCAATTACTCATTCAAATCCAGAGTCTACACATGGAGGGAATGCAGCTTATCTAGCAACACCTATTGTATGTAGATTTTGCAGCTATTGCAACATGTTATATTGCATAGATCATATTTAGTTATTTAACATGTATTGACAATAGAGATGGTTATTTTACAGGGAAAAGGAACTCAATTACCAATTCATCGTTCCCGTTCAGTTCCTGCACTTAACAAAGAAGGGAACACACCTGTAGGTGGCATGTTTCGTGTAATTCTGACCACACCACGATTGGATGAGAAAATTGCCACAACAACATCTATGACATCTCCACCTGATGATACTGGTAACGTCTCTGCACGTCTGCATTATAAAAGGTCTCCTAACCTTAGAACCTTCAACAATGTCTTGCCTTGACTAAAGCATCATGCTACATGCAGATTGAGTGAATTTTGTTGGTTACAATCATTTTGACAATCAGCTCCATAGGCTGGTGTTCAACTTTTAATTCAAAGTTGCAGTTAGTATGCTTGTGCCAATCATTAAAATATAAAATACAATTGGATTTTTGTATATATGATAGTTCTTTGATTTTTTGGTTGTTCTAAGCTATGGTTTTGTCTGATCCATGTATCCATGTAGTTGATCCCACCTAGTGGGACAAGACATTATTGGTTGTTCTACATCATAAAGACCTAAATGGAAGTTATTTTCCTGACACAACCATTGGTTGTGTTTCATCTATTGTAGAACCAAGACTACAGGTCAAATTTATTGTGTTCTAGTTTATATTGAGTTGATATATCTTGGACACAAACTTAATTTTCAGGGTCAAGTAGTGAATCTCATATGCTGTTAATTTACCAAGCTAATTTTATATATCAGATATCTTATATTAACCAATTTGTGCATGTGAGTATTATGGTTCAGTTAAAAATGAGGATGGCAGTGAAGATATTCCTGCAGAAGAAGCTGTTTGTAGAATTTGTATGATTGAATTGGGAGAAGGTGCTGATACTCTTAAATTGGAGTGCAGCTGCAAAGGTGAACTTTCACTGGCGCACCAAGAATGTGCAGTTAAATGGTTTTGCATTAAAGGAAATAGAACATGTGATGTGTGCAAGCAAGAAGTAAAGAACCTACCTGTTACTCTTTTGCGAGTTCAAACTGCTCGGGCGCATGGCTTGCAACATGCTGAGATTTCTCAATCCAGGCAAGTGGAAATTATTGCTTTGGTTGTGCTTTTTTGAAGACTTTCATCACTTATTTAATAATGATTTTATGGTTCATCACTTTAGGTCTTGTTTCCTTGATAAGCTTTTAGCTAAGCATTGTTAAAAATAAATAAATAAAACTTATTATAATCCAAAGGTGGTTGATCGCAGTGAAAGCAAACTACGACCTCAAGCAAACTTTACGCTATATTAGGAGTTGAAATCTTGAAATCACTACTTTGAGAAAGATTTACTTAGCCATCACCTTGGTCTAAAATTGTGTTAAATGAAAAAAAAAAAGAGATGTTGGCAAACAATGCTATGTGTACATAACTTTTTTAGACGTCATGCTGGCTTATACTCTATCCAATAGTGGATGGAGTGAGTTGACATAGTGTTCCAAAAAGTCATGTACACATAACATAACTCTTTGTTGACACTATATTATACTTCCGTTTGATTTGGCAAAAGGTCTCTTGTTTGTGCTGAATGCACTTATAACTTCATGTCAATTTTGATGACTTTTGGAATTTAAAGGAAACCAAACATTTCAGACCCCTTATTCTGACTTGAATATCTTTCAGTTTTGTTTTCCACTGCGGTAACAACAGAATTAATGCAAAAATTTTACAGGGTTTGGCAGGATGCTCCCATTCTTGTTGTTGTCAACATGCTGGCTTACTTTTGTTTTCTTGAGCAGCTTCTTGTAAGTTTAAATAGTCTTGGACAACATTCCCTTGATTGAATTTGAAGTCCTAATGTTATTGTATTGGACAGGTTTCAAGTATGGGATCTGGTGCAGTTGCCATGTCTCTCCCATTTTCTTGTATACTGGGTCTTCTTGCTAGCATGACATCTACAACAATGGGTAGGGCTTTTTCATACTGTTAGACATCAGTTTGTACTTGAATCCTGCCTTTGTTACTACACTAATTCTTCCAAATTTGTTTTTAGTGAGGAGAAATCATGTTTGGGTTTATGCAACTGTGCAGTTTTGTCTAGTGGTTCTCTCTGGACATATTTTCTACTCATTGGTAAGTTGCAAACCTGATTATAGGACATTTTGTACTTTTTATCACTTCTTGGGAAATAGGACACTGACCATGTTTTGAGGCTAAATGTATTTGAGAATGGCATTGTTGAGGGTTCATTATGTTACTTTTCAATTGTATTGATAAAGCATTTGTCAGAATTTGTATGATATAACCTTTCTAATATAAAGTATTTTTCATGCATTTGGCAGATTCATATGCAGTCTGTTCTAGCTATTTTACTTGCTACATTTACTGGTTTTGGGGCTGTAATGTTTGGAGCTTCTATTCTTTCTGGGATTTCTAAGTGGAGGACAGGGCGGCTTGCTCAGTTGAATCAACATCATGGTTCCCAAGAGGCAGTACCAACTGATCAATCACCTGCAGCTGCTCATCAATCTCAGCCTGACTCTCAACATCCTGAAAGAAATTTGAGAGACTCTCCTGTGCATGTGAGCTAACAGAATATGTTCTCGTATCTTGAAAGCTGGCACCATAAAGGTGTCAGCCTCTACATAGAGTACATTTTGTATAGAAGTTTGAGTACATTATTCTCTACGATAAGTGTTACTTATACCTCCATGTTAGATATTCTTGAGGACATCTATGAGTGAAGGTAGGAAAGAGACGAAAAAAACTGGGAAAAAGAAATTTAAATGTTATATAGCATGTGAGTGGGGATTTCCCCAGTATATTCATTAAAGAATGTACAAATAACAGTCTTTTACACTCTAGTACACTTGTTAATGGCATGGTACATATAAGAATAGGGATGTATGATGTATTGCATTGGTTGACCTAACTCATTAGAAACAAAGAAGCAATTTTCTAAGGGTATTTTTGTGAATTTGATTTTTATTGGAAAAGCGAGACAACTCACAAAGACATCACAAAGTAAATTTGTTTATAAAATAAGAAAATAATATTCCTAATTTCAGTTGTTCGTTCATATGATGGATATTTTTTTAATTGGAGTTTAGCACATCATTATGTAAACTTTAATTTGGTTAAACTATCATTCTATATAACTATATGCTTAGATTTTCATAGAAATAAATCCTCTCATGTGTAAATTACACTTGAGAAGATTATGTTCTAATTCACACTCTTGATTTCTTTATTTAAAAATAAATGAAAAGGTACATTTAAGAAAAATAAAGGAATAATGATACACGTGAATTTACATATGAGAGAATCACTTTCTATTTTTAGAACTGTAAGATATTGTTTATGTTGATTACGTCAATGTGACATAAAGGAAAGCACAAAAGTCACATGCAAAGGATATAAAAATTTCTTATACCTAGGAAAGATTTAACACCTTTTGATGGACAGGTCAACAACTGTAGAAAGAAAATGGGGTTCTCTCAAGTGCTTCTTGTAGTAAAACATAAGAGGCCAAATCTGAAAAGGGAGTCTTTTCTGTAGTCAAATCACTTTCATGTTCATCTCTTCTTACCATTGGCAGGTTAATTCTCATACAAATCTGTCGCTACATTCCAACCTATTTATAAGTACATCCACTTCTTTTGCCAACTTTGCTCAGAGTGAATGATTTATGATCTACTTGAGAAAATTTTGATACAATCTAGATAGCATCATGAATGAGCTATATATTTGTATCACTGACATTTGACAATCTCAAACATCTAATGATACTACTTTATCAAAGAGAAATCTAATATTACAATGCAACAAATGGATAACTTTGTCCCATGGGGTTGACTGGCTTCCGGTACTGTATGACGGAGATCCACCGGAAGGACGTTGCAGGGGTACTACAAGCTCATCCATTTCAAGGTCCAAGAGCAGCAGTTGTGCATCCGAGCCACCAAAACATATTTTGCTATGATCCAGCATTGATGTGCACTCATATGAGAGGTTTCAGTAAATGAACAGAAATATCAATGAAAATTTGAAAGATTCAGGAACAAAAATTCATGTTCAGTGTTTACGATCACAAAGATCAATTGCGATTTTCAAACAACTCACGACATCATGCAGTACTCATTATTTTTCTCATATACAATTGCAATCACTTGCAACACATAACAACCCAACATATTTTCAAAACTGCCAATCATGACATGGGATAAAAGCAAGGGGAAAAAAGGCACAATTTTGAGTGGAGATCGAAACTACACAAGGAGACAGGAAATACTCAAGAAAAATAAAAAAAATAAAAGACTACCTGACCAACGGAACCAAACTGATATCTAACAGTCTCTCCATCATCATTTGAAATTGGTGACGACCAATATGAATCAAAAGCCTCATCACAACACTCACCTCATCACAACATATAACACAAACACAAATTCAATAGTAATGGCAATCTAGTGCAGGGTTGGGAAGAGTAGGCATATGCAACTTTTATTGCAGCAGGTTAAGCAGATGATTCGGCGAGTAGACATCAAAATGAAGTTATAAACACAGATACCACATGTAGTGAGAAATCAACAGATACAGGAATACCAAATTGAATCAAATACTTACCGCAACATTTATTATGTAAGACCCAACTGGACTTGCCACTGCTCCAAATTGTGCTGAATGCTCTTCCAAGATTAAGATATACTTGATTTTTGTTTTTCTCGGTACGTAAGATATATACTTGATTTATACGTATGTAAACATCCTCTTTTCACTAGAACTCACCGATTAACTCACGATGTGTCCCTCATGTTCACGCTTCATAAGTCATTAATAATATATGCACAGTAATTTTGTATTATTTTCTTTCAGATAATAAAATATGCGAAACACACATTCAAACATACATATACTTCTTTTACTTTTTCATTTTTCAAGCAAACAAAGTGTGTAAATAACCAAATTATATAATGCTATAGACATTTTAGTGTGCTAACATCATCTCTAAACACAATACCCATGGCCCTCTACATACCTGACGGTTTAAAATATGTTACATCAACATTGACTTTTATAAAAGTCTAATATCATTTTAGTGCTAGTTATAATCCTTTTTATCCATAAAAAATATTTTTTATATGAAAAACATTCATACATAATTAAGTAAATAATTGAATAGTATTGATCTGACTGCGAAAGAGTGATAAAATATAAAGCTTTGGTTTAAAAATATTTTCTATTTTTATTTCCTATTTTCATTTTCTAAAAATATTTTCATTTTTAAATTTTCAAAATTAGGAAATGCGTTTAATTTATAAAATCAGATTTATTTTCAGAAAGTGAAAACAATGAAAATATGTTTAGTTTGTATGATTTCATACTGTATTTTCAAAATTAATTTTAAGATAATAATATTATATTTGTTATTAAATAATAAAAGACATATATATATATATATATATATATATTTGATTTGCATTGGTTCATCTACTTAATAAATTTATAAAAATACCTCCATAAAATATTAAGACTAAAAATAAAATAAATTATTATAATTATCAATTATTATTTGTGATTTGTACATGCATAAATATTTAAACACTAGTATTATTTTATTACTTATTTAACAAATTGCTAGAAATTTTTGCTTTAAAGAGATAAATCATAAATCACAAATATTACATGTGTGATATATAATGTTAATTAAATACTGTAAAGAAAACTTTCACTACAAAAATTAGCTGTAATGACAAAAACATATGTAGAATATATTTGATTTTTGAGCATATCATTGTCTTTGTTATATTTCATGTATCAAACCGTAAAAAAAATACAAAAAGAAAGAGAAAGGCATCACATAACCAAGAGATGCAAAAAGACGTAGTCTTCAATTATGTACGGTAATTATTCCACAACTATCAGCTATTGTCTTAACTTATTTGAGCTGATCAGCATTAACTTCAACACCTCTTATTGACTCTTAACTTCCTCCATTTTTCATATCTTCTCCAAAATAATTTCCAAATAATCTATTTGTACCATGTTGTATTTTAATAAAATTATGTATGGTGCAACAAGCAATGTAAATTTGCCTTTGTCTTCTAACAGGTAATTTGCATCAATCTTATAATTGGAAATCTCGCTTTTAAAACACCAAAATACCTCTCAAGAAGTGTCTATAATTGAACAATTTATGTTCACCACATGGCCATCCTCTATCATGAAAGTCAAGTAAATGATATCTTTCACTACGAAATGAGCAAGAAAGTCAACATGTTAGGAAATCCAGAGTCAACAAGATAAAATTGATTTGTCATAAAATTTAAAAACATATTAAACAATATACAGCCAATAATGATAAAGAAAAAATACTAAAAAATGCAATTAGGCATACCACCATGAGGCTTTGGAAAATCATTTTCAAGTTTTAATGCATCTAAAAACATTCTAAAATCATTTGTTATCTCTTCCCAAAGAATAAACGAAAGTGAACAACATACACCATTTTTCATTTCCAACATTAACTTGTATGGTCAAATTAACTTGCATAAAGGAAGGCCCTGTGACCTTGCATAAAGATGCTAATTGAGGTCTCACAGACCCTTTTTCCTTTTCCTTGGTTACCTAATTCGTGTACTTGCTTTCATAAATTAATTAAGCACTCCATTGCATTTCCAAAACATATTAAACGACTAAGACCACGATGCACACTATTAGTTAGGATGAGTAAACTACAATGCATTTCAATTTTTCTCCATAAATCGAAACTAAAAACATGCATTAAGTAAAACTTTCTAGCTTAAAAAATACACACAAACAAATTAAAACAAGCTATCATAATAGCCAAATACAAATAGTATATACCACTAAATAAGAAGTCCTATCCTACATCAAAATCCTAATGTCAAAGACCGAAAATTCTCTTCTACAAATAATACTGGATCAGTAATATGCTACACACTTATCATATTGGATATGCAGTGATCGACATGGCATTTTAACATAAATATCAAAAGCACAAAATTAACGCTACTCTGACTTAAGGTTGCGCATTGCCAAAAAAAAAAAAACAATTAAATGGACATGTTTGAATTAAAATCTTCGATTCTGCAAATTCATGGGATGAAATAATGATAAAAAATGATAAATTTGCTCCAAATGGTTCAAAAATTCAAAACGCCCTGGTTATATGAGGGAGCCCTTTGTGTATAAACTATATGGTGACTAATTCAGTAACTCAAGAACTTAGAATGTCTTTTTCAACAAATCAGACATTTGGGACATTCAATAATTGGATTAAGAAATAACAAGAAGCCATCAACTAGAACATTATCCCCAGAAGCTAATAGCTATACGAATAGGGCATGTGTTTCTCAGAAGATAAACCTGTGGCGTGGCAGAGAAGGCAAGAAGAACCGGTGTCATGGTGGAGAAATAAAATGGTGGATTTGATAATAATTGCAAAATTGCCACCATATTTTCACTCTATTTTCTTTTCAGCAATTTCAAAGAAAAGAGTGGAAATGAGGATTTGTCATTTCCAAATTTTCACTCTTTTAAAAAATTTTTCAAAAAACATGAACCAAACATATTTTCACTTTTATTTTCTATTTTTAGTTAAAATGAAAACAGGAAATGGCCAAACCAAACATGCTCTAGGTTTTGCTTAAAGAGTGTCCTTAGACTCTTAGAAAAATCCAAATTTTAATATTCGTAGGTTATACTTAAATTAGTGATATAGAATAGGATGGTGTGGAATAATGGAAAGAAAAGATGATTCGTTATTTAACCTGAAAGCAATGGAGAGGGTGATTAAAACATCATAAGAACAAATAATGAAGATATAAATACTACTAATGCGTGACTAATTTTCGAAACATGATAAAAATAACAACGATAATAAAAGCAACAATGAAACATAAGAAAGGAGTGAAAATGAAGTGAACGTTGTGTTTTAATGAACATTGATAATGAAAATAAGTCACAAGTGATTGTTAAAGATAACACAACTTAAATGCATATATTGTCATGATTTATTCAATCAAAAAGAGAATGCAATCAAAAACACCAAAGAAGCAAGGTGATATTTTAAGCTTTTGCATCTGGATGATAAGTTCATGCTCACTTTGCATGGTGCACAACCCCCCACATATCAACATCCAAGAGGCAATAATAATAAAAAAAGACAAGATATAAAGACCTTCAAACCCAACTTAAACTCTTGATAACACGTTATGCATGATAATCGCATACTTGGTACGCTCAATTCAACAAGTGCAAAATATTGAAATGTCTAATCAAACTAACCTCAAGATCTCTATGTGCATGAACATAAAGATTCCTAGAAAACCTGACAAATTCGCTAAAAGTTTCACCATATTTTTTGGTCCATGATCCAGGATTTTGTTCAATTTTGCAACTTCTCCATCCTTGCTACCTAACTCATTGTGCTCTTAGTGTATTTTGAATTTATACATGTTATGTCACTCTCCTAATTCAAATTCAGCTAATTCAATCAAAGCCTTACAAAGAACTCCCGCCTTTTCCTTGGCTTTAGCACATAGGGTGGCAAGTTAAGAATTCCTAATAATAAGATGGCATCAATGTCAAATACAAATTAAACTTGGCATACTTGTTACAGGTATTGAATCTCCTCAAGCTTGTTGTTAACATGTTATTGAAATTATTGTTGCCTTTTGCTATGATGCACCCTAATTTGTTATCATTTGCAAAAAGGAAATTTAATGAAATATTAATTGAAAAGTAGACAACATATGAAATGATGAATTACTATTTGAATCTGAACACCATTTTCAATTTAGAAAAATATTTTTAACTTATACCTTAGAAAAAAGGCGTTTGAATCATAACCTTCAAATATTTTAGGTAGAGGGCTTTTGTCTTGTCAGAAAACTTCTAAGGGGGAAAATGAGGGACTTTCAAGTGAGAAGTGAAGTTCCACATAGACTTCCACTTTTATAAATAGAGTGGCATCTATATTTTACAAAACATTTTAGTGTTTCTTTTACTTTATTTAGTAAAAATAACCAGAACCCCAAAATAATTTTTAGTTAGTAAAAACATTGTTGTAGTTTTTTCATCTCTAGAAAAGAAATAAAATCATTTTCTTTTTTAAATATCAAACAAACGCAAGAAATGTTCAATTGGATAGACGATAATACAGACAGAATATAGTCAATGAACCATATATTTTTATTCAATCAAATCATACCACAAGCAAATATTTTCTATCCTCTTGTTTATGCATTATTTCTGACAATCCTTGTTATTTTAATACAACATTTACATAATTCAGTTTAATGCACATTATTAGCTAGACCATAAACAACACTCTAGTATGAATTCTAAATTTCTCATCACCAAGTACAAGATGCATTATTCCTGGAGGAAGGCACCTATCCATCTTGTAAACCAAAACTTGGACATCTCTAAAACTTCTTTCTGCATCGTGCTTGTAAAAGTAACTTTATTCCTGCATTTCATATGGGTCAGAATTACAGGCAAAGAACGGTATCCACCATTCCCTTCTATTACCATCTCTCATATTCACTGTCATCCATAATTGGAAAAAACACCTTTGATCAGGAGGGCCGACCATGCCACATCCCATTTCTTTAGCCAGGAAGTCCACACAAGCCATGCATAAGCACATATGAAGAATAGATGAGCTACACATTCTTCCACTTTTTTTTAAGTGACAACAAGTTAATTGTTCTTGGTGTACTGGACCAAATTTGAACAACCTATCATTTGTGTATAGTTTTTTTATGAGAGCAAATCCATCCTTTATGTTTATTGTCCAAAATCACAAGCAAAAAGCTCAACCCTTTCCATACATCTTTAGAAAAGCCATTGGCCACTTCAGTCTTAATCTTATTCTCTCAACCACCTACTTACAAACAATTGAGAAAGTTTCTTTCCTATCAAATTTCCACACCAATCTATCTCTTAAGAATCAATTTAAGTTAATGCAAGCTAATTATGCAATCCATTCAGCAATTCTAATTCCCAGTCAAACATCTCTCAACCACTAGAAGTTCCAGATACACTCCATGCCATCCTAGAAATTACATTTACTAATTAAACACTCTTTTAGATTAACATTCTTGAAAAACCTCCTGATCTACCACCTTGTAACCATAGAAATCGCACTTCCCCATTTTCATCCTCATACCTCAGCTTTTCAATTCCTATTTGATTCTAATCTATCCACTAAAACATTAACAAATGAAAATACTTAAGAAGAAGAAGAAGAATAGATATACTTTATGTTGATTTGTGGTATTTGAAGACCTCAACTAATGTGTTAAGCTCTAGATCATGAGTGGCCTTTGAGTAGCATTTTTGAATTGCTTGGGCGAATGACACAACATCGTGTTCATGTGTGTCGCTATGTATATCTCCTCATGATCCTTCTTGGTCATAGAACATTGAGATCTAGTTCAACCCTTTTACCAAGAAGCCCCTTCCATCATGGATCACTAAGTTGAAATACTTTGTATGGCCATGGTAAGCGTGACATATAACCTAGTCAGTATTTTATCAATTCCCCATCACTAGTTTTAAGTAAGTGGCATTACATCCAAACTCATTAAAACTGTTGAGATTACGGTGATATTAGTCATAGCAAGAATACAACATCTCAGAATGTGCATCAAAGAAACAAGTATGCAATAGATTCAAAGAGTACAATCCTCTCAATTCAACCAATTCAATGTTAAACAATCACGGGTTATCGTCCTCATCGTAGTAGCTTACACTCTGAAGCTCACCATTCTCATATTCAATTTAGGCATTGAAAATATCCACACTCATCTTGTCCATTTCATCAAAGAGTTGAACTTTCAGGTTCCATGGGAGCTATCCTTGAAGTCTTAATGTCATCTATAGACCTGGAAGTAACAATCATACACTTGTATAATGAGTCTTGGTTTAACTTGCCTTATGAGGTTTACATGTCTTATGGATGCTAAAGCAAGTGTATGATTGTTACTTCAAGTTTGTGGAGATGACATTAAGACTTCAAGGACAGCTTCCATGGCAAATCTTGAATCTAGAAGTTCATCTAACTACGGACAAAATGGCAAATAAGGTGAGTGTAGATATTTTCAATGCCTACATTGAATATGAGAATGGTGACCTTCGAGAGTGTAAGGCTACTACGATCAACATGACTGATAACCAACAATTGTTTAACATGAATTAGTTCGATTGAGAGGATCATACTCTTTGAATCAGAGACTAAATTCTAGAGCATACTTGTTTCTTTTATGCACATTCTGCGTATTTTTGCTATGACCAATATCACCATAATCTCAAGAGTTCTAAGGAGTTGGATACAATGCCACTAAGCTAAAACTAGTGATTAGGAATTTTGTTAAGATACTAACTAGGTTACATGAAAGTCACACTTATCATGGCCACAAAGTATTTTAATTTGTGATCTGTGATGGGAAGGGCTTCTGGTTGGACCTAGAGTATCTTAGTGTTCTGTGACCAAAAAGGATCATGAGGAGATATACATGGCAGAAGCGTGAACACAATGTAGTGTCGTTTGCCCAAGCAATTGAAGAATGCTTTCCAAAGGCCACTAGTGATCCAAAGCTTAACGCATTAGTTGAGATTCTCAAACACCACAAATCAATGTAAAGTATTCTATTATGTTTCTTCTTGTTCTTCTTTTTTAAGTATCTTCATTTATTAATGTTTTAGTGGATGGATTAGAATAAAACAAGGTTCTGAAAAACAACATTAACCCAAGGCAAGGGTTCAGAGGTTCAACCATTCAATTGGGTTCAATCGGATATAACCAGTATATAATAAAATATGTATTTATATAAATATATAAAAATACAAAATAAAATATATATCATAAAATAACTAAAAATTAAATTAGGCATCAACAAAAACCATAGAACATAACATAATTCATCTCCTAATCAAAATAAACATTATCCATATGGATCAAATCTCTCAAGCTACCACTTCCCATATTAGAAAAGAAAAAAAAAATTAGGAAATATGAGATTTAGGCCTTTTTTTTTAAAAAAAAAACCCAAAATAATGCAATTTTGCATTTTCTTACAAAAAAAATGGTTCAAACCAATTTTTTGGCCGCCTGCCTATTTACCGATTCCAGGCTAAGGTCTTTGCAGAGAGGATTTCAGGTCCAACCCAACAGCAAGTCATTTCTTTTCATCTCCTCCGAGTCCCTTTTAACATTGGAATAAAATAGGAATCAAGAAGGCTAAGGTATGAGGATGGAAATAGGGGATGGGGAGCAAGTGAGACTTTGAGTGATCTATGGTTACAAGGTGGTAGATTAAAGGAGGTTTTTCCAAGACTATTAATCTAAAAAGTGGTTAATTAGTGAGTGCAATTTGTGGGATGGCATAGAGTGTATCTGGATCTTCTAGTGGTTGAGAAAGATGTTTGACTGGAATTAGAATTGTTGAATGGATTGCATAATCAGCTTGCATTAACTTCAATTGATTCTCAAGAGATAGATTGGTATGGAAATTTGATTATAAAGGAACTTTCTCAGTCAAGTTTGTTTGTAAATAGGTGGTTAAGAGAATAAGATCAAGACTGAAGAGGTCAATAGCTTTAACTTTTGTAAAGATGTACGGAAAGGTTGGTGCCTTCGAAGGATGAGATTTTTGCCTAGTTTGTGATTTTGGGCACAATAAACACATAGGATAGATTTTATCCCATAAAAAAACTACACACAAAGGATAGGTAGTTCAAATTTTTGGTCTGCCCCTGATCAAAGCTGTTTTTTCCAATCATGGATGGAAATGAATTTGAGAGATGGTAATAGAAGGGGATGGTGGACCCCTTTCTTTGCTATTGGCCCATATGAAATGCAGGAATAAAGGTACTTTTGCACAGCACCTTGATGCAGAAGAAGTTTTAGAGATATCCAAGTTTTGGTTTACAAAATGGATAGGTGTCTTCCTACAGGAATAATGCATCTTGTACTTGGTGAAGAGTTCAGAATTCATACAAGAGTGTTTGTGGTCTAACTGATTAGCCATTGGCTATGAATTATGCAGCGTTCTAACACGTCTTTCATCAAAACATAGATCATCATCATGCAGATATAGTATTAAAGTAACAAGGATCCTCACAAAGAAATAATACATAAACAAGATGATAGAAAATATTTGTTTATGGTACAATTTGATAGAATAAAAATATATGATTCATTGACTATATTCTGTCTATATTACCTGTCCATCCAATTGGACATTTCATGCATTTGTTTGATATTTAAAAAAATTATTTTATTTCTCTTATAGAGATGAAAAAACTACAACAATGTTTTTACTAGCTGAAAACAATTATTTTGGGGATTTTGGTTACTTTTACTAAATAAAGTAAAACACTAAAATGTTTTGTAAAATATAGATGTCACTCTATCTATAAAAGTGAAAGTCTATGTGGAACTTCACCTCTCACTTGAAAGTCCCTCATTTTCCCCCTCAAAAGTTTTCTTAGAGGACAAAAGCCCTCTACCTGAAAATATTTGAAGGTTACAATTCAAACACCTTTTTCTAAGGTATAAGTTAAAAATATTTTTCTAAATTGAAAATGGTATTTAGATTCAGATAGTAATTCATCATTTCATATGTTGTGTATTTTCCAATTAATATTTCATTAAGTTTCATTTTTTTTTCCGCTTTTTGCAAATGATATTCTCCCTCATTTGATAAATGTGATCTCCATAAAGAAACAACATATAATAACAAATTAAGGTGCATCATAGCAAAAGCAACAACAATAATGTCAATAACATGGCAACAATAAGCTTGAGGAGATGCAATACCGCAGGCAAGTATGCCAAGTTTAATTTGTATTTTGCAGGAATACTTTAACTTACCATCCTTATGTGCTAAAGCCAAGGAAAAGGCAGGAGTTCTTTGTAAAGCTTTAATTGAATTAGCTGAATTTAAATAGGAGGCAGTGACACAACACATATAAATTCAAAATATACTAAGAACACAATGGGTTGGGTAGCAAGGACGGATCAATTGCAAAATGAAACGATGCAGAAGGTGCTGGATCATGGACCAAAAAATATGGTGAAACTTTTAGCCAATTTGTCAGGTTTTCTAGGAATCTTTTGAAGGTTAGTTTGATTAGACATTTCAATATTTTGCACTCCCTGTTGAATCAAGCATATCCCGAGTATGTGATTATTATGCATAACATGTGTTATTAAGAGTTTTAGTTGGGTTTGAAGGTCTTTATGTAGTGTCTTTTTTTTAATTATTAGTACCTCTTGGATGTTGAATATTTTGTTATTTACTTCAATATGGATTTTGAGTGTGTAGGCCTGTGTGCCATATAAAATGAGCATGAACTTATCATCCCTGATGAAAAAGCTTAAAATATCACCTTGCTTCTTTGGTGTTTTTGATTGCGTTTCTTTTAGATTGTAAATAGAATGCTGATGATGTATGCATCTAAGTTGTGTTATCTTTAACAATCACTTGTGACTCTTATTTTCATTATCAATGTTCATTAAAAACACAACGTTCACTTCACTACTTCTTTTATTATTGTTATTATTTTTATCATATTTTAAAAATTAGCCACGCATTAGTAGTATTTATATTTTCATTGTTTGTAGTTGTTCTTATGATATTTTAATCACTCCCTCTCCCATTGCTTTCAGAGTAAATAATGAAACATCTTTTCTTTCCATTATTACACATCATCCCATTCTATTCCACTAATTTAAGCAGAACCTACGCAAATTAAAATTTGGATTTTTCCAACGAGTGGTCTAAGGATACTCTTTAAGTAGAACCTATATTTTATCACTTTTTCTGATCAAAAACAACTTATTTTTGGATCTTTTAAAAGTGCCCTTATAGGACTTGTTAGAAGAACCTTTATAATTTTAGAGGTGCCTTCTAACATGGGGAGGGTGAAGATATGGACCATGATGGTCCATCTTACTATTTTGCAATTTTATTGAGTACGTGGTATTTTGTGAATTTTGGTTTCCCCGTCGTTAGAATTTGTTAATAAATTTTCCCCCACATATAAGTTGTTCTTTTGAATAATCAAATATTCGTAAATAACCTGAATGCAGATGCAGTACGTAAAATAAGCTCAAGATATTTTTGTAAGATTGAATTAAATAAAAAGCAGAACTACCACACAGTCCGGACAGTGTTAGATTAAAAAAAGGAAAAGAAATATACCATCTCTTCCAACAGTTACTAAGTATGCCCCATCAGTTGAGAAAGAAATACTGTTAATTGAGCCCTGGCATATATGCCATCTGGCTGTTGGATTACTCCGCACGAGTCAATATTACAAGGAAAGAAGATTACGGATATAACACAAGAATTTCTCCCCATTGCCTAACTCTAGAATCCATCCTATGCCTTAAACGAGTTAAATGCATGACTAATCAAATGTTACGCAAGAGAGTTGCAATTTGTAACATACTGGAAGAACTAGGTAATCACAACATCAAATAGTTAATAATAAAGGGAAAAGAGATTAAAGTAGAAGTTTCATATTCTCAACGTTGACATTGTTTGCGCTGTAACTTCACGGATGTCAAATTTGTAAAATGGTTGTCATTGCTAATACTGATAAATGCGAACAAGAAAGCTAACATATGAACCACACTTGGGAATTGCCATTAACTTAAAAGGACATTCAAAGACGAGAATCTTACAATACAGCTACCCATACTATATATTTTTAAGAAATCAAATGTATGTCAAAATCAATACCTTACAATGACGTGCATGAGCAACAGAAAATTGTGTTTGATCTTTGATAACTGTAAATGAAGAATCACCAGAACCATCTTTGTTCTGAAATGGGAAACGAAAGAAAAGTATTTGCTCAAATTAAAATAAGAAACATGATATCTAAATGAACCCATAATCTGCCTATCTCTTGATAACTGAGTCTTGCCTTTTCATATACATACAAATTTCCATCAGCATGTGCAACAACAAAAGCGCCATCACTATGCCATACAATCTTGCGATCTTCCAGACTCCAAAATTGTGAAAACTTAAGCTTTGACAGCACCTTTTTTATAATTGAAAAAAAGCACATAGTTCTAGAAAATAATTGTGTGTTAATTGATTTTAATTTTAAAAATGGGATTTCCATTAAGAGGACAATTTTGGTAAAAAGGAATCCATTTTTGCACAAGGTTAAAGTTAGCACTAGGCTACTCATTAAATCACTATGATTCAAAAATAATGAAGATAACATTTGTTACTCAATCACCATTAATGATCATTGGTTGGATTTCAAAAATTAAAAAAAATTAATTAGGAATAAAAGATTTTCCTTTTTTTATGGCATTCATTAATTTCGAAATGATTTGAACAACACAAAGCAATAAGAAGTTACATCCATAAAAAAAATTAAAGAAAAAAAATAATTTCCCTTCTTTTAGGAAAACATGCTAGCCCAAGTATAGATTTAAGATAAAAATAAGCTTTGACAACTCAAATCCAAACCCAAAACCAAAGGTTCAGCATGCCAATAAAGATCAACCAAGCTCGCCCATAACAAGTTTTTTTTGTTTTTGCTTTTAGTTAACAGAACCCAAATAATAGAATAAAACCAAACAACGGCAACTAAACGTAATTCTCAAGCCTGAAAGAGAAGTAATTTAGAAAAGGAACCCTCAATCAGAGGAAGAGGGAGCAGAAAGGATGGGGTTCTGTGATGTAGCGCAGAGGGAGAGTGATGGGGGCGCTGGCGCGACCTACACGCCGAGGTCGCGATGGCACTAGGCCAACCTCGCGGTTGCTGTGCGGTGGGTTCGAGGTCTGCGGTTAAGGTGGTGGTGATGGTGAATGATACGAGGAAAGGCAAAGGTGGTGGTTGAGTAGGAGGGAAGGAGCAACTACGGCGCGGACGGCGGTGACGTTAGTAGCTTGCAAATTGAGGCACCACACCAGCAATTGAAGCGCGGCGGACCGGCGGAGATGACGGCGGTGATGGCCGAAGCCTGATGCGGTGGGTCTCTTCCTTTCTTTTTGTGTATTGAAGTTTGGAAAAATGGCTTGATGCTGGACTGTTGTTGAACTTGTGGACTGTATAGATTGAGTTTATGTTGATGAAGACTCAAGATTGTGTATTTGGTGGTTGGTCTGTGTTTGTTCATGGTTTTGGGGGCATTGTATTTGTTTGGGTGATGAAAGGGGTTGGGTCTACATGGTTGGTTTGTTTGAAACAGCTTGGCTTGGGAAATGGAAATGAGGGATGGACCATGGGTATGAGGTCTATGGGGGTTCAAATTGAGGTTGCATTTTATGTTTGGGTTTCAGAAAAGAGTATGAGTGGAATGTGAGTGTTGTAAATGTTCCCGTTTTCCATGTGCAGCACCCGCGTTTAATAAACACTCCCTACCCCTTCCTTTTCTCTGCTGCCCCTTGAACTGCAGGAGGACAAGGCAGCCTTGTCTCCTACCTACCCTCTGCATTACTTGTCTCTGGTGTGGTTTTGCCTTTTTATCTGCTGAACACCTCTGATGCATTGGTTTAAAGAGGAAAAAGAGACCTGCAAGCATGAAAGCAGAAGTTGGCCTATACTATATGTGAGGAGGGGGCAGCATGCGCACCCTCTGTTTCCCTTCTTCTTCTTCTTCTTTTTAGTTTTTATTTTTCATAATTTTTTTTGGAAAGAAATTAAAAGAAGCAACAGACATGCGCTGAAATGGGTGTTTTTGGACAACTTTTGGGGACAAAAACACAAATAAGATGAACTAGAAAATAAGATGAACCGAAAAAGATAGTTTGAAAGAAATTTGGGTGAAACACATAAAAAGGGTCTAGAAATGGGCTGATGAAGAAGCAAAGAAAACAATGTTAATTTTACATTTTTATTAATATGCAAAAGAAAAATATAAAAAAAATAAAATACCCAAAAAGAAGGATATAAGACCACAAAATATAATGTTGACAATGATTAAAAATGACATTTAAAATTAAATCAAAAGATAAAATAAAGTTAAGTTAATTATTATTGTTTTAACTTAATAAAAAATTAGGTGTCGACAAAAGATGCAATCCACAAGATTCTCAAAAATATTTTAGAATTTTTTAATTAATATTTTTTCAATTTTAAATATGTGATACTTTTAGTGGGATATATGTATGATATTTAGTTAGTAAGTATTAATGGAGCATCTATTTTCTTTTTCTAAATATAATTATCTTTGAAAATTTGAATTAAATATTCAGTTTAAACAATTGGTTTACCTCCAAAACCCAAACAGTTCTACTTAGTACTTATGGAAAGTACTTAAATTTCTTTTTATTTGAAATTTGAAATTTCATTTTAATTTAAAATTTCAAATTGAAGTAATATTGATTAGTGGTAATGACTACTACTCACTTTTAGATCTCTTCATATTTCTTCAACAGTAATTTTAATGAGTTACTATTTTTGGTGTAATAATTATATTTATTTTTAATGACTACTACTCTCACTCCAAAGTAAATTTGTTTATAAAGCAAGAAGGTAGGTTATTTGACCTTGAATTCATGATAAATGATAAAACTTCATATTTCTATTTTAGGTCATTTTTTAATGTGATAGATATTCTTTTATTGGCAGCTCGGCACAGGCATAATATAAGCTTTTTTCTGGTGAGGACATAATATAATCTTTAATTCGGTTAAATTATCATTCCATGTAACTAGTATATATGTTTAGATTGTTTCATAAAACCGCAAAGATATGATTTCTGTTAAAGGAAAGCACAAAAGTCACATAGACAAGATGTTAAAATTTCTTGTGCCTCAGGAAGATTTAACAACATGTATTGATGGACAGGTCAACAACTGTGGTATGAAAAAATGGAGTTATCTTGAGTGCTTCTTGTAGTTACATATAAGGGGCCAAATCTTAAAAGGTAGTCTTTTCTATAGTCGAATCACTTTCATGTTCACCGCTTCTTACCATTGGCAGGTTAATTTTGAGAGAAAGTACTAAATTCCAATATTTCGCCAACTTTGATCAAAGCAAGTGAGTTATTTATGATCTACGTGTGTAAAATTTGATCCAATCTGAATAGCATGAATGAGTAAAAATTTGTTTCCACTGACATTTGACAATCTCAAGTATCTAATGACACTAATACATCAAAAAGACTGTATTACAATGCAACTATACATATACTTCTTTTACACTTTATTGACTACTAATTTTTCATGCATCTTTTTGTTCTCTACTTTCTTTTGTAGTATCCATTCGTATCTATCAGTATCTGCCTCATATAGAGGACAACCAAAAGGTTTAAGCAACAAGTATTATACAGTGCATCAAATTTAAGCATTAGGAGCTTAGCCTGAACAATAAAAAAGGAATAAAAAAGGAAAAAGTAAATACGGCTTGTATGCACTTTCAAAATACTGCTTTCCGAGCACCAATTGTATTTTCATAGATTATTCCTGTAATCTGACTTATATCCTAATGACAGTCTTTTTGTACTTGCAATAAAAGGAAGGAGAGAACTCACCCTCCTATCCCCTCCGAGCCCATCAATGGCATGTTCATACCTGAACATACAAAAGAACCAGTTGGTTCATCTTTTTACTAGAATCAACATCTCAAACTAGGAAACCAACTGGCAAGAATACAGACAAGCCATATAAAAAAGATTGCTTAAAATTCCCCTTGGATTGGCAAGATTTGGTCATTGTTTGTAGCTTGAATTGCTGATCTTACCCAAAATCAAAGGCTTTACCTTGAGGCCGTTAGCTAACAAGGTTTTGGAGTGGCTTGATTAGCTCCTGGGGAGCCATGGGTCTCATCCAGACTTTTATGTGGCCATCCCTGCTGGCTGTAAGTACAGATTCTCGGGTGAATATCAAGCCTGAGAGTGGTTCGGTATACGCGCGTGGGCGACCAATGGAGAGAGTTTTGGAACATCCTGCATACTAGGAGCGGGTTGCAAGGTGCCTGATGGGTTAACATTGTCCCAGGGGGGCAACTGGCTTCCAGTACTGTATGTTGGGGATACACCAGGAGGATGTCGCAGGGGTACTACAAGCTCATCCATTTCAAGGTCCCAGAGAAGCAATTGTGTATCCTAACCATCAAAATAATTTTAGTTATGGTACAGCCTTGTGCTCACATGAGAAGTTTTAGTAAACGAATACAAATTAAAAGATTGGAAATTTCAGGAACAAAGATTCATGATCAATGTTCATTTATGATCACAAAGATCAATTGCTATTTTCAAACAACTAACAACAACATTTTTCTCATACACAATTGCAATCACCTAGCAGTCAGCTATCTTCTACAAGAAGATAGACTGATAGCAAAATATATTCGCAAAACTGCCAATCATGACATGAGATAACGCAATGGAAAAAGGCACATTTTTGTGCAGAGATCCAAAGTACACAAGGAGACAGGAAATACTAAAAAAAAAATCTGACTACCTGACCAACGGAACCAAACCGATATCTAACAGTCTCTACATCATCATTTGAAGTTGGTGACGACCAATATGAATCAAAAGCCACTCCACTCACCTGATCTCAACATTTAACAGAAACACAAAATCAGTAGCCAGGGTTGGGAAGAGTTAGCATTATGCGACTTTTATTGTAGCAAGTTATGCAGACGCTTCCGTGAGTAGAACCCATGGCCAATAGATCACAAGTCATCAACCATATTGTTGTATCAAGGCTCTCCCCTCAAAAAGTCAAAAACTAATATAGTACTATGTTGGAAACTTTTTAACTACTCAGAACTGCATGAGACTTACCCATGAATTGTGCCCCTCACCCCATGCCACAACCTTGCGATCTTCCATACTCCAAACTTGAACTAAATCATCCTCTCCTCCAGTCAAAACATATTTTCCATCCATGCTGTTAAAGCAGAAATTTCATTATGGCAGTGTATTATGTAGCACAGATCAAAAGAAAAAATAAAGATGACATAGTTACAATCTGCAGCAAGTATTATTGTTTTAGAAGCTCTGGTGTAAGAAGTGAACTGAAGAAATCCAGAGAAGGCAATCCACTAATGGATGGACCCAAACATGACTCACCTCCAAGCACAACACAACAAAGCACCATAATAACTTTTCCCCCACATATAAGTTGTTCTTTTGAATAATCAAATATTCGTAAATAACCTGAATGCAGATGCAGTAATAAAATAAACTCATTAAGATATTTTTGTAAGATTGAATTACATAAAAAGCAGAACTACTACACAGTCGGACAGTGTTAGATTGAAAAAAGAAAAAGAAATATACCATCTCTTCCAACAGTTGCTAAGTATGCCCCATCAGTTGAGAAAGAAATACTGTTAATTGAGCCCTGGCATATATGCCATCTGGCTGTTGGATTACTCTGCACAAGTCAATGTTACAAGAAAAGAAGATGACGGATATAACACAAGAATTTCTCCCTATTGCCTTAACTCTAGAATCCATCCTAAGCCTTAAACGAGTTAAATGCATGACTAATCAAATGTTAAGCAAGAAAGTTGCAATTTGTCACATCCTAGAAGAACTAGGTAATCACATCATCAAATAGTTAATAATAAAGGGAAAAGAGATTAAAGTAGAAGTTTCATATTCTCAACCTCGACATTGTTTGAGCTGTCAAATTCATAAATGGTTGTCAGTGCTAATACTGATAAATGCGAACAAGAAAGCTAACATATGAACCACACTTGGGAAATTGCCATTAACTTAAAAAGACATTCAAAGACAAGAGAATCTTACAATACAGTTACCCATACTATATCTTTCTATGAAATCAAATGTATGTCAAAATCAATACCTTACTATGACGTGCATGAGCAACAGAAAATTGTGTTTGATCTTTGATAACTGGGAATGAAGAATCACCAGAACCATCTTTGTTCTGAAATGGGAAAGGAAAGAAAAGTATTTGCTCAAATAAAATAAGAAACATTACAACCAAATGAACCCATAATCTGCCTTTCTGTTGATAACCGAGTCTTGCCTTTTCATATACATACAAATTTCCATCAGCATGTGCAACAACAAAAGCACCATCACACCCAGGCACCCACGAAAGACAAGTACAGCAGCTGTTCAAAGCAAAATGCATTTATCTTAAGTGTCTTAGACATAATAATCCAATACATGAAAAAATATAGAAGATAATTTGAAAAGTTTTATTGATATATAACAATTTAGAGGAACAACCTACAGCATAGTAAAATCAACATACAAAATACTTTCCATATTAACCTCTAAATCAAGATTCCAAAGCAATTACTCATGATGGTGAAAACTGTATGTGAGTGCCAATAATCTTATTAGAGTCTTAGCACAAAGAAGAGCCCTAGCAAATTGTGCTATGCAGCAATTTTGAGCAAAGCTAACACTCAAGCCCAAAAAATAAAAATAAAAAAAATCAAGGGATCAAATATTACCTGTTATTGACAGAACCATCTTTGTTGAAATGTTGGGCCCCCACAAGCTTTTTACCAACATCCTGTAATTGCTGTCTCAGTGACACTGAGTAAACTACAATAATACACACAGGAATGATAAATTGATACTTAAATTTTTCCCACAAAGTTGAAATTTAAATTATGGCAAAAGCATCTTTACCATCGCCAGTGTTCAAGCCAATGAGCATATCATGCCCATCCTTGCAATCCTGATCAAATGCATGGGACGTGGGATTTGAATTGATGAAGTGTAAAGACTTTATAGGGTCCTACATTCAACAAGTTACATCATGAAGAAAATCCACAATTGCTCTAATCCAGCCATACCCAACTACCAGGTATACCTTGTCCTCAGAATTCAAATCACTTATGAAAATCGCATCTCCAACATTGAAGATCAAGTAAGTTCCTTTCCCATCAAAATTTGAGTTGCCCATTTGATTGCTTGAACTTGAGGCACCCATCGATCCAATCCTACCGTTTCCTCCATGGCTCTTGCTGCCACCATTGCCTCCAACAAAACTAAGTGCTCGGCTCCCACTGCTTCCACCCAACAATCTCGCTGCAGCCGACCGTACCCCACTGCTGGCAATAAAACCCGGAGACTGCCTCGTCGGTGTCGAAGGTGCAGGCTTCTCTTTGAGACATGCCAGAGTTACCTGATCAATCCAACCCAACCACAAACGTGCCAACATTAAGAAACAACAACGTTTTAATTCTACAAACACTATTAAGTAACCTCAGCAACACAAACTGATAAAAAGGAAACAAAACAAAAATCATAAAATTCGACATCCCAGCCTCCAACTCCTCCGCCGAAATAGCTCCCACAAAAAGATAACCACTGGAACTGAATAACACTGTAATTTCTCAAAATTCAACCAACTTCAACATTAACACACCTAAACACTTTGGCCAACATTGAATTTACAAAAGAATAATAATTAATATAAAACAAAAAAGCTCAATTGATATGAAATTATGAATCATAAGCGAGCTGAATGATGCCCATTTAAGAAATGACACTGTAAATGCTTAAAGTCAACAACTTTAACACCAACACAGATAAAAACCCCCACCCCCACCCCCACCAAAAAAAAAATTGAGACAGCAAAATAGAAAAAAAAAAGTTAAAAATTAAAAAACAGAGCTAGGAAGGAGGAAGAAGGAAAAAGAAAGAGACGTGAGTGAGGGTTTTGGTGGGATGAGGGCAGTGAATGAGAGAGGAAGAAGGATGAGACTTGTCGGAGTGAAGGGCGTAACGGCCTTCGTGGGTCTTGAAATGCGTCTTCAGAGTACCAACCGTTGTCGTTGATGATGATGATTGTTGCTGCTGTTGGTGGTGTTGGTGTGCTGTGGCCGCGGCTGTGGCTGTGGCTGTGGCTGTGGCACCCGACGAAGACGCAGAAACTATTACGCCACCGATACTGTTCATGGTTGCCGGCGATTCTGAGTGATTCGAAAACGACGATGTATGATCAGCACATCACACACAGTATACACACTTATGACTTATCGCGCTCTTAACTTTTACTATGCTATTGGGTCTGAAAAATGAAGCAATCAATTCGATGATTTCCTTTTTCTCTTTTTCTTTGTTCAGATTTTTTTTTGGGGGAGTTTTTAGTTAAGCAATGGGGGGCTGTTTGAGGTTTTGTTTGTTTGTATCAAATCAAATTTAAAAAATAAATAAATAAATAAAAAGAAGAGGAAGAATAAATTCTGGGTTTGAGTTGGGTTTACATCAGACACAGGCTTTGCGGCGTTATGGTAATTGGGATTTCGACATTAACGCCCATTAGGCATTATTGGTCAATAAACCACCCCATCCATCACATTGACGTCTAAAATTAAGAAATTATAATTTTATTTTGTAGAATTACAAAAAAAATTATTTAAATTAGTTTTTAAATAATGTTTATAGAACTGACTCAAATCATCAAACACATATTTAAA
The DNA here is from genome assembly GCA_030441495.1 of Dalbergia oliveri. Classification (NCBI taxonomy): domain Eukaryota; kingdom Viridiplantae; phylum Streptophyta; class Magnoliopsida; order Fabales; family Fabaceae; genus Dalbergia; species Dalbergia oliveri. The sequence goes on from JAMLFY010000013.1 coordinate 27,767,468, forward strand.
TCATTATTTTTGCAATATGAAGAATTAGATTAATAATTTTTTAATTTTAAGGACTAATTGAAACATACATATAATTTCAATTATCAAAATAAACCTTTATCCCATCTTTCTCAAAATTTGTTTCTTTTCTTTTTTTCTTTCTTATATTCTTATCAAATTTATTATTATTAATTAAAGAAAAAGGAAACCGGCTATAAGATTTGCTTTTAGAAGGTAATACAAAAGAAAAGTATGCATTGTACTTGAGTGTGTCTAAGAATATTTATGCGACTATGATTTAGACTTTGGCTTTAGGTTTTGTAGTATTATACGATTAGATGCCAGAATTTTCTGTTTTTCGGTTCACTAACTAAAACTTCAAGAATTAACCACTCAAGTAAGCTGGTTTCATGAGTTTTCACTTTGTCGACACTGGCTGTTGCTTATGACAATAAATAATTTGTTGAATATAGTCAATAACCTATAAACATTGAAATTAGAGAATATTTTAGTAATAGATAACTTATATTATGCAAAATAATGACTATTTCTGTGATATTTGAAATGAAAAGAATATAAAATTGATTCGTGTGAACTTGAAAAAAAATTATTTTTCCATGTTTTCTTTTTTTTTTTGGGAGGGGGGGGGGTTGTGTTTGAATCTTGATATTTATATGGCCGAAAAGAAGAAGTTGTGAGCACAGGTTTGGGTCCTTGCTATTCTGCATATGTGCATAGAGTGGGCCAAGTCTTACAAGCACTAATGTGTGTGGGCTTGAATCGATTGCTCTATCTTATACCCATCCTGCAATTGACAGTGACAATAGATTTATTGAACTCACTTGTGATTTGTGAATGCAACTGAGGTCTATGTCCATGTAGAGCTTATCAACCAGCAAATATATTCGGCATAATAAGCTCTCTTACAATACAAAATGGCCCATTTAGATTGGGCTTCTTTTTGTTTTCTTAGTTTTAGCTCGAGAACAACTTCTTTCAAAGAGTCAAGCCTTTTCACTAATTTCAGACAAAAAAATAAATGAATTTAGAGGTAAATTATAAGGTGGATTATATGATGAACCTCTTATCTTTAAATCTATCATAGACCCTTTTATTATTAGTTATTGGATCAAATCATCTAACAAAAATAATAATCATTTAATAACTAATAATAAAAAATTTATAATTAACTCATTGAGATCTACCTTATAATTTATCTATATTATAAGCTAAACAATACAATATAATATGATACTCCTCTATCTTTGTGAAACAACTAAAAAAAAGAAAAGCACATTGGGAGAATTATTGTTGGGAAGAGAGTTCAAAGAGATTGCTAGGGCCGACTCAGGTCTCAAAAAGCTGGTCATAACAAATACCAATAAAAAGTTAGAAATCGCATTACTCATTAGGAAATTAAAAAGGTTTTGCCTTTTTCTTTGGGCTATGGAGTTCTCTTTTTGTGCATTTTCACGAATCCTGTTGCTGCCCCCTAGCTAGGGCCTACCCTCTACGTACACCACCCATTGGCATTTGGATAACCCCTCCATAGCACCAACATTTGCAGCACACAAAGAAAAATTATCAGGCAGTATTCAGGTAGCAAGAAAAAAATTTGTGTCGCAGCTTCCATTTTAAGCTAATTTGTATTTTTTCCCTTTATTTTTAGAATTATATAGACTAAAATGAGATTTGAATTTAATAGTTTATGCATATTATCTAAACTTCTCACTACTAAATCAATCCATTAACTTAGATAATTTGTATTTTACCTACCAAAAAGATAATTTGTATTTTAATATAATGACATTGTGATTAAAATGATTATTTAATTAATTTTAAAAAAATAATCACAAAAGATGAATTGTTATATAACTAAATTAAAAGAAATTATAATAAACTAGCAAGGGTAATAAAAAAGAGAAACTATTACAATTAATAAAGATGAGGATAAAATTGAAAAAAGCTAATCAATGACATGTTGCAATTCTAAAACAACATTAACAAATTGAATAATATGAAACAAACTTTATTTTGCTAAAATGAATATTATTTTGAACAAAGCGGGATTTTATTTAATTAGTATTTAACTATATATAATTACAACATATAATTTCCGAAGCAAAAAATATTGAATAGTTTAGAGCTTCTTCTTTTTTTTTCATATCTAAGAATATCTTTTTTTGTTTGACGTATAGAATATCCCCTATATTTGTCCCAAAAGAAAAAAGAAAATATCTCACATATAATTTCATGACTTGCAAAATGTTTTCTTTTAAACATTATTTGACTTTTTTTTTCTCTTTACTTTGTTAAAGATTAATGAATAATATATGACCAAAAAGAAAAAAAAAGATTAATGAATAGCACATGTTTGCAACCCGGTAAAATCAGCGACAATGCTAAAGGAACTACAAATTCAAGGCCCTAATACATTAGGATCGTGAGGAAAAGGTGTGCACCTGCATGCAATCTCTTCATTAATCAACAAATAATGAGAACCGTCGATCGATATATAGCTAGCGTAGGACATTGTCAAACAAAAGCATTCCTGTTTCCTGGGTTTTCCTTCACCGTGGCTTTGGTTGAGGAAACATATATAGCGTTTCAACTAGCTAGGTTTTGTGCTTTGTAATTGTACGTTCCACATTGGAATCCCAAACATTTTCCCCTCCTCACATTCCTATTATTTTAGCTTATACTGTTAGGATGTATTGTATTAATTCTTTTTAAGATTAAAAAAAAATGGGAATAAAGACCTTCATATTTTGAACAAGTTGGGACCAGAGATGGCAGTCATGCCGAGGTCAAACCCCTTTAAAAGAATTATTGGAGTGGAACCCAAATTTTTGTTGGCAACTTCAAACCTTTTCTTTTGTAAAATAAATTATTTCATTTGAAGTTGTACCACATTTTTTCTAGATCGAATTACCTACCATTCTCCTCTTCGAACCTACTTTGTTTTGTTTTTTGTTTTCTTTTTCTTCAAAAGAAAGATAAATTCCATTTTATAATTTGTATTGCGCTAAAACCCCCAAAAAATTTGATAATCTAAATAGCTCGTATACATCAAAACCCTGAATTATTGGATGATTTATCAATTTCTCACTGTGTATAAAGAGAATTTCACGAAAGAAAGCAAGACACACAACCATGTGTGTATGTATATATATACTTCAAAGAAATCAATCAATATTACCCACTAAGTTCACAAAAGAAATATATTGCCACGTATGCCGTGCTAGTAGTTACGCGGGCTGCCTATTATATGCATTGCAGCATCGATCAGTCACTAGAGTGTGCTAATGATTTATCGATTTTGCATCGTTTTCGGTCGTCAATCTAAATTGGAAGCAGTCAGAGACATGCTTTTACAGTTACTGTGTATATGCAGATGGAGAGCAGTAACCACGAACTGTCAAGCAATGAAGTGTCAATCCACATTCCATACACATACCAATTAAGTCAAATAAATTTGACCACAAACTTACTATAGTATATAATCTATTCAGCTTTGATTTTTAATTCTAATAATGCTAAATACCAGGACATCATGATTTTCATCAGTTAGCTATAACTACTAGCTAGCACTTGACTTGGCAAATCAATTCAAACGGCTCAGAGGAAACTTTCACTGTTTAACCCTGGTCCCTGGGTAGCATAGCTGGAGACTTCACTTTGTCACAGTTATTACTTGTAAGGGTCTGCCAAAAAAGCCAGCCTGGCACCTAGATTCTGCCTACTTAAAAAGTACTGTGTTGCGCTTGATAATCTAACACGAAATTCTTACTTAGATCATATAAATTTCAATTTAGTACTTCATATATAGAGATATTTGTAAAAAGAATTGTACTCTAGCCAACTTATCTTATACTTTTTAAAATATATTCACCTGTTTTTACATTCTTTGATCCTTTTGAAATAGGAAGACTCTTATGTGCTCTCTGACTTAGTTATTTTTTTTGTTTTGATCATCCATTGATTATTTGACACTTCAAAAAGTAAGTATGACAAACAGTTAAGAATAACAAGAGGAATGACTTACATAAAAAAAACAAAGAAAAAATTCTCTTTATCCACCTAATAGTAAGTTCTCATGTTTATATGCATGATGGAATTTTTCATGTACCTCAAGTGGTGACCAGGTGACTTAAAAGAGCACATCATCTCTTGAAAACTCGCCTGAATTATTATTCAAAAAATTGGTGAAACGTACCCAAAGGAGTCGAAATTAAATGTGATAAGGTTACAACTAGTAATAGTATGTATATATATATATATAGTACGTAGACAAAGATTTGAATTTTGACGATCAATTGTAGTGTGGTACGCAACACGTAGTTTTCGGCGTTTCACATAGAAATTGAATTTTCATTTGTGTTTCTAATTCCTTTCATTTCATTATTTTTATATTTCCCTCCACTTCTCTCTAGGAAAGGAGAAGCCAAAAACGATTACAAGGTTTAAGACATGAGATTAAATTAAACAACAACATTAACAAGAACTAGGAGAACATGCATGATATTCGAGGTGTTCCCTATTCCCTTCAGTCACCTCAGACATGCATAGTGGTCCCTCCCTACAATAGTACTCCTTCTGAACAGCTCACAACATGGACCGATCTCTCTCACAATAGGTACACAATAATTTGGTCTCCCCTTACCCTTCATATATACTTGACGATGAACTAGCGTTCAATGTTGATTCTATCTTACAAAGCTTCCATAACACATTGCATGAAAGGGGTTGGCTCATAAATGACTTTAATTGGAGATATATATTCTTTGGTGCTCTTGTACTAAGAAAAATTGTCCTCAGAACCATTCAATTCCAAGACTTCTGCAATTGTATTAAAAATATAGTTATTGTTGTGGAAAATAACTACAGCCCAAAAAGCGAAATTGTTAAACATTAAATGTAAAATAACATAAACATTTTCTTATGAAGTACCTAAAGAATTTTTTCTTGAATCAATTCACTGATTGCTTGTGAATTGGCTCAACCCCATTGGTGAGCCTATGGAAGCAAACTTTGCAAGCTCTTGGGGCAGGAATTGAGGGCCAGCACCTCCTCCTCCACTCACCCCAAGAAAATCTCTTGTCAAATTGTGTTCCACAGCATTTGAACCATGATGGAGCTTCAACTTCACCGGCTCACTATGTTGTCCACCGGTTTGCATCACAAGCTGATCAAAACTGTTTGAAGAATGCGTCAATGAGCTGAAGTTGGCATTGCTTCCCAGCACGGCTGCACTGCTAGTACTTGAAGCGAAATTCCCAGCATGGTTTGCATTATTGTTATTGCTATTGTTGAGAGTGGTAGTTTGGGAGGAGTTAGATGAAGTCATCACCCCAAAACTACCACTGAAAATTGAAGGGTTGGTGGTGCTTCTTGTGGAACCCATCTGAGCTGCTTTCTGAAGAAGAGCAGTGGCTGACATTGGTGAAGAATTAGGTGGCATTGATAATTGCTTGCTTTGACCCTCAGAGCTACTATAAATAGATGCCAAGTTATGATCCGAAGTTCCACCTAATTCTCCTCTTTTCCCAATAGGTAGTGAAGATAGTGAAAGGTTTGCACTAGTTGAATTGGAATTGGAAGCAGGCACAACCCCAAAATTGGACAATATTGAATTAGAGCCAATTAAGGCACCATTATTAGTAGCTTGTGCCATTTGCACAATCTCAGGCAAACCTGAAGAAGAACATGTGGACACATTATAGAGGCCAGAATTTGGTCCCACATCATGAGATGCATTATTGATTTGATGATGGTTCCCTCCTTGGTTCAACCACAGTGACAAGCTTGGTCTATGCTCCATTCCATTAAAATCTAGACGAAATCCATGTGGACCAAATTGAGGAATTCCAGCTACATTTTGAAGCCCCTGCCCGGCAGTTGCAATTAGTCCATGTGCCAAACCATGCTGCTGAGAGCTGTTATTCATCACGGCACTCTCTTCATTCTTGAAATTCAGATTTGTTGCGGCAACTGATGTGAGCCTAGCACTCTCTTCAGCCAAGGCATCGCAGAAAGCTCTGTGGGTAATGAAGCTGTCCTTCCTGCTCAAAATCCAAGGAAAATTCCATTAATTATAGCTCATCATTTAAACCATATGTAGCATAATTGTAACAACAAAACATATATATATATATAGTAGTAAAATTTGAGAAACATTAAATTCGAAACTTAATGCCACCCACGAACAATAAAAAAACCTCGGACATGTTATATATGCTACACATGTACATGAGCATTTATTTCATTTACAAGTTAAACGGAAAGAATGGAACATATATATGTGTATCAAGCAGAACAGTAAACAACCAAAATGTTATTGTCAGAATTTTGTTACCAAAATTTTTTACAGAGTTATATGAATTTGTCTTTTACTATTGGATCGACTGGTGATGTTTATTCATCATTGGATTTATCCAACCTTTTTTTTTAATGATAAATTCTAGTAACGATTACTAGAAAAATATTTCTGGTTCTCTAGTATTTTCTTATATTAATTACCTGGAGAAGAGGGTGCCGCAGTCACACTTGTATTCTCTAGTGCCACAGGTCTTGGTGTGAGCTTTCCAATCAGATTGGACTGCGTATTTCTTGGAACACTTGTCACACTTCCACTTCTTCTCTCCGTGCTTCCTGCTGAAGTGCTTCTTGATGCCTGTGAGGTCTCCCAATGCCCTTGAAGGGTCGTGGTGGACGCAGGTCTTCTCAGGGCAGATGTACACCTTCTTCCTCACCTCCTTGTTGGACCTCTGCCTCAGCTTCCATGGAAGGTTGTGACCCCTTCTGTGAAGCTGAAGATTCTGGTCTCTTTGGAACCCTTTGTTGCATATCTCACATATGAACCTGTTGGTGGCCATAAGGGTCTTGGGAGAAAGAGCAATGACCTCAGCATCTGGATCTGTAATAATAGTCCAAAAACACAAAACCCCATTTGAAAAAACAACATCATAAATATATACCATGCTTATTGTATTTCTGTTCGAAACTTCAAAACCATGGTTTGGACAAAAGTTAATAATACATAAAGAAACTTTTGTCCAAAATATAGAATGGATGTTTCCATCTAGAAATAACCGGACATGTATGTTAAAGATGGATCATCAAAGTTTGAGAGAACAAAAAAATGGTGAAGAAGAAAAGTGTGCTTTGATATCAATGATGATGATGAATGAACCTGGTGTTCCTGGCAGGTTTCTCTTCTTCTTGGGGACTTGAGGAGGAGGATTATTAGGTTTAGGGTTAGGGTTTGTGTTTTGCTCTTGTGCAAACCCTCCGATGGAAGCAGTGGATAAAGAAAGGGGTCACCGGGCATCATTTGCATATTAGAGAAAAGGTGAAGAGAAAAGCTATATTGGAATATTGGGGTTTTGGTGTGTGTAGTAGCTAGCAAAGGCAGTGTTGAGCAGAAGAAAACAGCTACCTTTCAAAGGTTTTCAGACAGTACAACAAGGAAGAAAACAATGGTCTTTGGTTTTGAGTAGCAAAAGCCAAAGAAATGAACATAAATTCTTTTGGAGGGTACCCGAAATTCTTTAAGAGAGTGGCTCCTTATATATATGGCTCTGCCAAAAGACAAGAAAAAGCCATAAACTGAAAGACTTGAATCGAACCAACAGTTTTTAAAGCCTGAAAAAGAAACTATATACTAATGCAAGAGCTTCTAACTTGGTTTGTGATGATCTTCTTGTTTGTTTGATTTCATTTGTGTGAAGATAAAACCAAAACACCATACATATATAAGATTAATATGGTGCTATAGATAATGTTTTCAGCTCTTTTGCCCACTTCACTCCTTATTCTCTCCTTTCTTTGGTTCTCTCTTTGTAGTCTCTTTCTCATCTTATTCATTGATGGTGTCCTCAAAGACGGTGAGCCATATATTTTGATGGGCCACCACAAGCACATTGCACACAACCTACACTCTCTCTCTCTCACACAATCACGCACAGAGACACACGAAAACAGACATAACCCACACGCACAATTGTGGAATAGTGTGTCTTGTGTTTGAGATTGTGAGTTGCCTTTTTGCATAGTAAACCATAAATTTTGAATGAGTAAAAGAATTGTGCCTTTGTTGAGCATATTTTGAGCACAAACTCCAATTGTTTGCCTACCAAGCCGAATTTTTAATTTTATTTTTAATGCTTTAAAAGTACTATAGCTTTTCGTAGAAGTGAATAATAAAATTATTCTGATATCTCGAGAGATGAGATCGCAGTGGTACTACTACAAGTAGTAGACTAGTAGAGAGGGTTGTGTTTGACTCATTGTGTTGTGCATGCAGTAGATGGGAAGATCTAAGGTTAAAAAATTGTTGCTGTGGCACTTCAGAAACGAGAGGTAACAGAAAAAAGTGAGTAACCTTTATTAGGCCCTTTATCAGGTGTGGAATGATTAAGCCATAATTACAGTAACGAAGACCAACCCTTTTTTAGCATGCGAGAGATTAAATCAGCCAAGTGAGAGAGTGAGGGTCAGATCAAAGTCAGAGAGGCATTCACAGTTTGCACAACTCTCATGAGATTGAATGTAAGATAGAGCGATGTATTCCGGAAAATTTTTGTATAAAGACATTAGTTTAGCATTTAATATTTGAATGCTTTTACAATTAAATTATTGAAGCCTAAAATAAATATAATTTTAAGAGTTTATTTGTTATGTATAAAAATGTAGATTTTTACAATATAACCTAATAGAATTTTATCAATGTGAAGGGGTGATTGTGATAATAGACGGTTATTCTTTATGGTTTAATATTTTGATAAAATGTTATTAGTTGGATCATCATAAAAAAATATATTATATTATCAGAATATAAAAATTAAATTTATATTTTGAATAGATGATAGCTAAGATGTGTTAAATAAATAAAGATAGTTTGATCAATAAATATAAATAAAGATCTTCTCACTTTTTTTTATTAACATGAGATATTATTAAAAATTTGATAGACAAATAAATAGTAAGAAAAAAATCTATTTTTATTTTTAATAACATGTTAGTAAATAATATGAACGGATGATAATTCGTGTTAATTAAATGTATGTCTATATAAACTTTGTTATTTTTTTTTGTCGAAGTCACGAAACTTTGTTATGTTTGTGGGGTCCAACGGACTGTACAATGGGTCTGTGTGGGGAGGGGTTATCTTTTCCCAATGCAAGGTGATAGGACGGTCCGTGATACCTCTGTCTCTGTCAGAGTGACGCTATGGGACCCAAAAATTGGGCTGTGGGGACCCTTCATGCACCGTCCCTCTCCAAAAAGTGCTGCTTCCTCACTTGCGCTACAGTGTAACAAGTCAATGAAAAGTCACACACCCAGCAAATGCTGTAGTGTAGGCAGCGAATTCCTTGCTCCTCCTATGTTTGGGAACAAGATTATTCCCTTTATTAAACACTATTAAATTATTCATTTAATCTTATTGATATTTCTTATTTTCATCTTTAACACTTGTTGCTTCTCCCCAATAGCCTACTGTCTCCGCCACCATTCCAGCTTCATCCTTCACCTCACTACAGGTCTCCCCTTCCACCCACAGTTCTCATAATCAAGTTGCACTGCCCCTTTAACCTCCGAACCTACACTGAAAATTTCTAAAAAACATTAGCTTTATTTTGGCATAACAGAACCCATGATATTACAACAATACAAGAAACAAAAGAGGGAATGAAAACAAAAATTGGAACTTCCACTTTTGGAGTAAATCCATGTAATCATATATAATGCCTCTGTATTGAACTACTATCATGGGTTAGTCTGGGACACCATTTTAAAATTGAGAACTCTTACTCTCTCTTCTATGTTATGGAGGTTTTATGGTCAAAGAACTGTCACAACTCGATTGGGAACGTGATCGCATGTGAGGATCTCAGATGTAGCCTTCTGTGACGTGTTCTAAATGCGTAACTTATCATAATATAATACTTAAAAGATGATTTTCTTCTAAATCAACAATCATTTCTTTATTTAAAACACAATATTTAATTTTATAAAATTGAAAATATTTAATATTCGAGCTTTGAAAACCCCATTCTAATTCGTTCTGCAAATTTTAAAATCATAAACTACATGGCTAATCAAATACATAATCTAATCAAAACTATAGTAGTTGAAATCCATATTTAAACTCTGGAAACTCGTGGGAAATATATAAACTTTGAAAATAGCTACATTATCTCAAAATACATGCATGGCTAAGACCCGCAAACTATCTGAAGCGCTTCTACAACTAACAAAAGCCTAAACTAAGCCTTACAACGATGCAAAGCTCACCAAAAGGTAACTGCAACTCCTCACATCGAACGACTTTGGACCTGACTATGAGAGGAAGGGAGAGGATGAGTTAATGGACTCAGTGAGTGAGCTCTCACCCATCACCCACATGGGACAACCAAGGAACATATATACATAATTGTAATACCCAGTTTTTTAAATTAAATAAAAGGAGAAATTTTTTTCAAACAAAGAAGGCAGGTCACCTTACTTGTCATTGGGTTCTAAATTTTGCTAAGTCTAGACCTACATGCCCTTGGAAGACTATATATTAGAGCCATTTTCTTAAACTAAAAGTCTCGGTAATTATTCCCTAGAAAATTAAGTTAAAGAGATTTTAACGAATTTAATGAAGCTTTCAAGTACTTCATTTTTAGCTTACAAGTTTACAAAATCGTAAGATTTTTAATTTGAACTAAAACCCAAAAATTAGATTTTGATTTGTTGAGATTTTAATTTTTCTAATATTTTATTTGAATCCAAATGGGGGTATTCCTTTATTTACATTTATGTTTTAAAGTTAAATGATTAACTTAAAAGTAAGAAATGTAAATGAGTGATAGATCATTCTGAGCATTCTGGAGAGCCCAGGTCCATAGAAACAGTAAGGTGCTAGGGAGATATTTTGCGCTCTCGGGTGAGGCTAGCGCAAAATGACCATTTACACTCTCTGGTGAGCGCTACGCTCACAGCACTATAAATACCCCATCTCTGGTTCAGAATGTTCAAAACATTTCTCTCCTCTCCCTCTCGCGAAACTCAACTCCCACCCTTTTTCACCTTCCAAACTCCAATTTCTTTCATTTCTTCAAGTTTAACTATGAATCTGTCATTCCTAAGGCTTAAAGGTACGTTATTCTCTTGGTTTTGCTTCATTCCCTTCAAGTTTCCTTGGGCTATGGGTGGTTCTCTAAGCTTCTTAAGGGGAGAAGCTTTCTAACTTGTTAAAGAGGGATTCTTGAGGTTTTAGAGGTTAATCTAGAATTCCGCCTCTATGTTAGATAGTGGAGTCATTTCTCTCCAAAGGTCTGATAGTGTGGGTTCTGCATATTCCACCCCTCAGGTGAGTGAGTTCACATCTGTGACTCTTATGTTATGCATTAGAGTTATTTTCACGAAAATATGATTTAATGCTTGGTTTTAGAGAAATCCTGAATAAGGATTTGGGATTTCTACGGTTTATATGTTTTGAATTGCTTTTAGAGCATGAAATGTATTTTTGATAAAAACTCATGGGATCATGTTTGTTATAATGATTTTATATGGAATTGATGATATATGTAACTTTAGAGGGTTTTATAATTGTTTACTGGATTCTGTTATTGATTTATGCTTATGTTATGGTTTTACACCAAGATATGAAGTTTACAGAAAGATTGAAATTATGGTTTTAGCTTTTTATAATTTCAGAATATGATATTGAGTTTTTCCTAGTTTATAAAAGTTAATAATTTGAACTATATTTGGAAGGTTGATCAAAATGTTTTAAAACTTGATAAATATGTATACGTTTTAGATTTATGACCAAATATGAAGTTAGAGAAAGAATGGAATTAAGAGTGCAAACTTTGCTATTTTAAAATAAAATATTGAGTTTTCTAGATTATGAAAAGTTTGAAGTGGGAAATATGTTTTTGGAAGATTAATCATTAAAAGGATTTTAGAGTTTGAATCTTCATGAGATTAAAAACATTGACCTACATACTCTGTGAAAGTATGGAATCACAATGCCTACAAGGGTGATCCCTTGGACATGGTTCCATAGCCAAGTTATGCTAAGGTTAGACTGTTAGAAGCGAATGGATTCAAGTTTTCAGAATATAACAATTTTATTATTAATAAGAAATGATATAAAGATTTAGACATAAAAGGATTTTAGAGCATGAATTTTCGTGTGACTCAGAGCGGTGGGATACGTATTCTATGGACTTGAAATCACTAAGTATGGTTTCATAGTCACAAGTATGCTAAGGTCAAACTGTTAGAGTTATAGAGATTAGAGCTCTAAGAATAAAATGGTTTTAAGAAGTTTCAGATTAATTTCCAGGAGCTATAGAGAAACAGGTTGTGTGTCAACGAGTAAATCCGTTAACCTTGATACCAAGTATGCTGAGCCAAGTATTCAGAAAGGGACCTAGTTAGGTGCCCATTATTGTCACACTGTGACCAGATTTATATTCAGCTTTGTTACGTTACAAATATTGTGCGTAACCAGAGTAGAGATTTTTGTTTTTCTAGGAGCTATGCTAGTATGAGCTTATATGATTTCATATGAAAGTGAATTGAGAAAATTACTTTTGAGTTGGTAAAGTGATAATTTAAATATATAACTAAATAGATCTACACTTGATTGCGTAAGACTTTTTTTGTATTATTGATGTTGTTATTATTCCATGCATACCTCCTTAATGTCCCATGAAGGGAGGTTACAGGTGGGGATTCACTCACTTGCACCAAACTCACTCCTCTTTTGTCTTATTCCAGATGGCAACCTACAAATTCCGCTCAGCCACCATCCCCTCGCAGTGCTAGAGTTTTAAAGGTGAGCTTCACCTGGGTGAAGTGTTTGTAGTTTTGTCTAAAGTGCTCCAGTATAGATGCAGGGCAAGATTCGGACCATAGAGCACGTTTATGTTTTTGCATATTATAACACTATTTTGGGGTGTATTGAGAAGTTTAGTACTTCCAAATATTCATATCAGAGTAGCTCTATGTATATATGTTTTGTATGACAATTTACATACTGTAGGGTTTGAATTATGAAATGTAGCTTAGACTAGTATGGTTAATAAATAGGAGATTTGTATGTAGAAAATGAAACTATATTTTCAATAGATTTTTATGAACAGGAGCATGCATGTAGAGCATTCCAGGTCACGAGGCTTACGTGGGAACTAGATTTCTCACCTACAGGTCACATGCCCAGGTTCGGTCGTGACAATAATGCAATATACATGCAACAATATAAATCATTTGATATTTACATACGTAGCTAGCTAGGGAAACACTTTTCATTCCATAGACTCATATACAAGCATTTCTAAATTCATAATTAAACATGAAATCATTTTAATTGATGGTGCGACAGAGCCTAGGAAACGGTATTTGCTGACCTGGATAAATACATATATAATAATAATAGCTGTAAAATCAAATAGTCCCTGTTGGACGAGCTAAGGGTACCTATCAAGTCCAATTTCTGAACTCCTGGGGCGATATTATCCTTTGACGGACAACTTGGTATCAAGATTAACGATCTCAACGGCTATTAACTAACTGTCTATTCTTATTCTTTATCGTCTAAACTAGTTTGACAAAAAGAAAACTATAGCTGAAAAGTGGGTACTCTGTCCTTGACGAAGGAGCCCCTAAATTATTAGTACTCTGAAAGTTTTGGACTCAAACAATTCTAATAATCTGACTTTAGCATAACTATGACTTGAAAATCGTGTCCAAAGGATCACCTGTATGCAGGCATTCTAATTTCAAGCCCACAGAATATGTATCTAACAGTTGCTACGAACCATCCTGAATTCCGTACGTCTTGGTACCTTAATTCTAACAATCTGATTTTAGCATAACCGTTGCTATGCAATCATGCCCAAGGGATTACCCGCTTGTAGGCATTTTGATTTCAAGCCCACAAAGTATGTATTCGCAGTTATGAATCATTCTGAATTCCATACTTCTTTGTACCATATGCTAAAGTTCTAAGTTCAAAACTTAAACTATCATATCTCTTCATATACTTGATAAGTCTAAAATTATAGTTTAAAACATTGGGTTCTAAATTATGAGAACTCAGAAATCATATAACATATTTATTCATAAAGTTGAGTCATACTCTTATTTCACATTTCTCTAACATGTATAAATATTTTAACTGAATATTCTAAAACATAACTTGAAATCTTAAAACTTGAATACATAGTGATACCAAGAAACTCATAAAAACATATTCAGTAAATAGTCATCTTGCTACAATACATATTTTCTTAATAAAACCTTTCTCAAACATGTAAAACATTTCCTATAACACACAACACAACAATTATATTCCTGCATTTTCTAAAATTCATTCTTTCATGCTATCATCATAAATCATAATTTTTCTAGCTTGACATAACCATGTAAATCGTATTCTATACTTTTTCTTGTTTCAAATTCCATGCTTAACAAATATCATACATCCAACATAATAATAATGGCAAAATAAGGCCATGAGTTTAAACTCACTCACCTAGAGGGTGGAATGTGAGGGAACAACTCCGATAGAATTAGGGAGGAGGAATGACGCCAATGTCTGCCATTGAAACAACAAAACTTATAAATAACCTATGGGAAGCTCTAGATTACTCTAAATATACACCAACAATTTTGGGGAGTACCCCCACTTTACAACAATGAGAGAAATAACAAATCCTAACTCAAGATCATGAAAGAACGGAGAGAATGAAGATATAAATTAACAACATTTACATACCTTGAAGCTTAAGGATGATGGATTGATCTTAGATTGGAAGAAGAAGAAGGAAAAAAGGAGAAAAGGGTGAAGGGTTCGGTTTCTGCTTTTAATGGGGGAGGGAACCTGATTTGGGGTTTTAAAAAGAGTAAAAAATGAAATAGCGTCGTTTCTAGGTACTGTTCATGCTCCAGGGACCGCCAAGTTAAGGCCGTGCCCACTGTGCACTTATAAGGCTGGACCGCTATAGCGGTTGTGAATACCCAATTTTGTCCCATAAGACAGAAAATAAAAAAATTGACATGTTTTGTAGATAATGCTCATTTTCACTTTTAGTCCATAATTTTATAGTTAAACAAAAAAAGAAAAAATTGTCATTTCTACCTTGTGAGAAATTTTAAAATTTTACTCAATTTCTTTCATGCTTAATTGCATTTTTTTTTATTTTTGTTTTTAATTTAAAAAAACTTTGTACATTGATTTCAACTTTTGTATAGGAAATAAAATAAAAAAAATGATGATGATGACACATTGATTTTTGGTGCATCAGTTCACGTTTCAATTTGATCCTCTTAAAAAATATATATATAATAATAATGATTTTGGCCACCGTTTCCCTTTTGTCTTTTTCTTTAAAAAAAAATATATTTGACAAGTGCCGGTCTAGGCATCACCATTTCCTCTTTTGTTTTCTTTGCATAGAACAAACAAAAAGGAGGAACTGAAGACGATCGAACAAAACAATGCAAATTTCAGAAACTCCGCTATCAAATCCCTAGAATCAAGCAGGCAATTGGAGAAAAAATTTCAACAAAAAACATCTACCATGTTTGAAAAGTTTCATCCTACACCGTGTATAAATTCGGAAAAAAGAGCAATGGGGGAGAGGACCATCTTCATATTCTAGAAAAATTTATTTTGTTCTTGAGATTTTGAGAAAGTTTTTTATTCTCAAGACTCCTAAGAAAAATCATAGAAATCTGAGAGATTAAAGAAGCAAACACAAAGAAGAGAAAAAGAATCACATATAAGTAATTGGGCATTGATTCAGATCGCAATTTTCATTTTAGCCATCTCAGAAACCCTTTCATCACCCAACCACAACTAACGCAGAGTTACAACCAAATTGAAAAAACCAAAACCAATGTTCATCATAATCCAAACCACAGCCATAACATAGAAAAATCCATTCCAACTAGTAAGCACAAAATCACCCAAGTCTAAACCCAAATTTAACATTAAGATCAGAAAAAAAAAACTCAGCCAAAACCCAAATACCTAAACTTCATCAACATAAACCCAAGCTATAAAATCCTCAACAATTCAAAAACAAAAAAAAAAAACAAAGAAGAAAAGAAAAAGGGAAGAGGTCCAACTCAGCCTAGCTCATTCGTAAGCTCTGCCTTCCCTGTCGCGAAAACCATCGCAGGCTAGCAAACCCAAGCCAGCGCGAACCACCATCGCACGAACGGCACACCAGGAACTCGGCCCCTGCCTCACTCCCTTCCTTTCCGGCGGTCAGTAGCACCACGATCCCGCTCCCATCACCGCGTGCTTATCGCGGTGGAACAGACACCGCCACGTGGGGATTGAAGTCCCCCTTCTCTTCCTTCCATCATGAGTTCCCCTCCATGCGAGCTTACGCCACCGCCTTCCTGACTTGCCCCCTGAAACCCAACCTAGCCGCAAGCCACCGTCAATCGCGCCCTCACTGGTGTCCCTTCAGTGGGTTCGCCAAGGCCTTCCGTGGTAGATGGGTCGCGCTGAGCTGGCACGAAGCTATTAGTCTCCACCCTGACCACGCGGTCTCCCCTCTTTGCATGTTCCTTTTTTCCATCATAGTCACTACTCCCACTCCTCTCTCTATGTTTATTTGTGTCTCTGTTAAAAAAAGGAAAGAAAGAGGAGTAGGCAATGTCAAAATCAAGCTATTTCCTTTGATGTCACGAGAAATGTTTATTTTTTTATTTTGTTATAATTGTCTTTCAGGTGATCAAAAGTTTAGGTTGTGTTTCTTTTTCTTTCTTTTTGTTTTGTCCAACATTTTTTTGAAGGTTGGGCTCTTTGGGCCCTTGTTTATTTTTCATTTTTGTCTAGAATATGTTATTCTTGAGCTAGGATTCTAGAAAATGCTGAAACTTACTATTTCCATGGATGCTTAAAAGGTGGAGGTGTCTTTAAATTTTTTTCCTTTCTTTTTCTTTAAAAAAAATATATTGAAAATGCAATTAATCAATAATTCTCTTCTTCAATAATAGAGTTAGTTTAGCCATGACGGCTTGTTAATTCTATGTTTTAGAATATTTAACTTGGCTTGATATTCTAAAATTCCTTTTCAAAAATAAAATCAATTAACCCACAATTATTTTCTCCAGAATTACGTGACTTTGAGTTCCCCATTACACCAGGAGATATGTAGGAGTAGGCGATTCAAATCCTATCAAGCCAAAATTAAATTTTTATTATTTTTGTCTTAATTGTAAATAATTTTTCTAATGATTTTTTTTATATGAGATATTTTATTTTATTTTATTTTCATTTCTTTGGGAAATATTTTATTTTGAATAAAAATATTAATTTAGTCATGACGCTTGTTAACACAATATTTCGGGCATTTGAGTTATAACATCTTAATGATCCAAAAATTTCCCTAAAATATATTTGTTCTCTTTTGTATTTTCTTTTCTTTTTTTATAAAAAAAATCAAAATAACTTTTTTTATTTGTAAATATTTATAATTCATAAGAAATTTTATTTTCATATTTTCAATTTAAATTATTCATTTATTTGTCAAATATTTTATTTCAAATAAAAATGTTAGTTTCATGTGACGGCTTGTTAACTTAGTATTTTGGACATCTAAATTGTGATAATTTGATGCTCCAGAATTTCCCTAAAATTTTTTTTAATTTTCTTGTAAATAAAAAATAATAAAATAAATATTTTGAAAGGTTATTAGTAATTTGCACAAATAAAAAAAAAGTACCGTCTAAGGAAGGTGTAGGGTGCTGTAGGATTAAGTTCTTACCTTTCCTATGCATAACTAACTCAGAACTAAATCTGGTTTCAAAGATCATTTCTTTTAAAATAAAATGGGTTTTTCCATGTTTTTCAATTTAAATAAATTTGATGGCGACTTCAATTTTAACAAACTCTTTTTCGGGTTCGTCACGCTCTGGTTATGACAGTGATCCTAGACCATTGAAACACGTGAAATCGCCCTCCTGTGACTGCTATAGCGGTGACAACACCTAAAACATTGAAACTCACTTATGTGACCGCTATAGTGGTGACAATAACCCCAACTTCAGTATCTCTTCTGTCATATGGCATTTGGTTGTCTAATACTCATATCACTTATTCACATTTCTTAATTTTTAAGTTAAATACTTTCAAACATAAATGTAAATAAAAAAATACCCCATTTGGATTCAAATAAAATATCAAAAAATCAAAATCTCAACCATTCAAAATCCATATTTTGGGTTTTTGTTCAAATCCGGAAGTTTTTGAGATTTTCTAAACTTGTGGGCTAAAAACGAAACGTTTAAAGGTTTCGTAAAATTCATTAAAAATCACTCTTCAAATTATTTTTCATCTGTGAACAATTACCGGACTTTTGATCCCAAGAATATCACTCTAATATATAGCCCTTCAAGGAGGTGTAGGGTTCAAATTTAGTGAACTTCAGAACTCGACGATGGGTCTTGGACCCTAAGTCGTACAAACTGTCTCCTGACACGTGTACACGGGGTTACAAGAACTATAAATGATGGATCTGATCTTGAAAAAAAATGCCTTCTTTCTCCACATATTATTTTTTTCAAACATTTATGAGTTGATTAAGCATGTTACATCCCTGAAATAAGATTTGTTTTGGTTGTTGATATAAAATGTTCACGGTAAATTTTTTTTTTTGGCTCTTTTCTTTGTATCAATCGGACCAAGTTTCCAACTTCGATGAAGTTGGCTACAAAATCAGGAATTTTGTTTGGCATGATGCTTGTGGAGAGAGAGGTAGTGATCAGTGGTCCTGGTGGATGGAGAAGTGGCAGTGGGTGGTGTTGTGACAGTGGACGGTTATGTGAGAAAGAGGTGGCGATTGATGGTGCTGGGACGATGGATAGTGGAATGAGAAGGGTGTGGGTGGTGCTCCACCAATGGCGGACCTTGTGCGCAGGTGCATGACGGAGTGGAAGCACATGGTGGCAAAGGTGATGACATGTTAGAGTGGAGGGAGCAAAGAGAAGAGGGATAAAGTTGGAATCTGAAAGTTTATTTAGGTTTTTGAATTAAATTTATTTATTTATTTTATTAAATCTACACCATTAGTATATTTTAATGTTAAATCTAATGGCCATTGAAAGTTAGAGTAATGTTAGTCCCCTACTAGGGGGGACCAACTAATCCTTGGCCTATAGAGTAATGGTTGGTGCAAGAAAAGCTGTACAACTTGAACAAAAATAAAAAAATATTGAATAACAATACCATATCCATACTCTCACAATGGTATTGTTTATTAATGAGAATGGATATTGACATGCTAAAAGATAAAAAAAAAATTAATATTGATGTTATATTATTTTATAATTTTATTATACACTAAATATTATTCTATGTTATATCACTTGACTATAAAAGCATATTAATGTATATTGAGTATAGGCACAAGTTTAAGATGTCATATTCATATATAAGAATTTTTTAATATCCATCTTAAAAGTTTGAGTTTAGGGAAGCAAATTCTCCGTCCTTATTTTTTTGTCTCTCACTCTGTCCCTCTTATCATATTTTCATGCCTATTCTCAATGTTAAAGGTTAAAAAAATGTTAAAATTTGGGGTGTCTTAAAATATGACATGGAGGACAGAGTGGGGATATGAATTGGGGAAAGAACATATGCATCTATGGTTAATAATACATAAAAAGATAAGTTTTTAAATGTTATGTAGATCTAATATATTGAAAATTTAAAAACTCATCTTTTTGATAGATAAACTTCTTGCTTTATATTTTTAATCAGGACACCGATTAAATAAATACTTATATATATTCATAATAAACATGAGTTTTACTAACTTTATTTATAATATACTTACTTAATTATGACACATATCAGTTTTATTGCTGAGTGTGTGGAAAAACTAAAATGGTATACTTTGGCTCATCTAAAAAAATTTCTCATTGTTATGTAGGTAGTTGTATATCTATACGCGTACATTCACGTTAGAGTGGCACGAAAAACATGTCTGCGAATATATGGTATTGTATTGTTTGGTCACCATGACGAAGACGTTACTTCATAAAGCCTAATTACCTTGCTGGGGCTGGGGCTGGCCCTGTCTAGTTTGTTGTCTCCAGCAGTGGCCTAACTAAGGTCCTTGTGATTGTGATATATATACGTCTATTTATTGTAGATTAATCTTTATATGCTTAATTTGATAGCAAGACATTTTTCATTTTTTTAAAAGAAAATATATATTCTACAGATCAATATTGTGATTATTAAAAATATGAGGTAATAAATGGTTAAGAAAACAAAAGCTACTCATAATATTGATTTATCAAATAATAAATGAAACAGATTAAAACAAAACTTTTCCTTTTGAGTTTATAAAAATTTCTTACATACTAAAATGGTTTACTGTTTATTTTTATTTTTTAAATTCATAGAATTTCTTTATTTGACAATTAATAATCAACTTCGGTTATCAAAATAAAATGTATAATGCTATATATATTGTAAAAGGAATATTCCTATCTAATCACTAACTAAAGGATAGATCTGAGGATTGCTTGAGTGACAAGGACATTTTACCTCACACAGTCCACTCCCATTATTGATGAGATATATAGCTAGGTGCTCAACAAGCCAAGACAATAGTTTAACAATTTATTTCTTCTGATGGGCTAGATTTATTAATTGATCCAATCCGAATTCAAATATGTACTCTATATCTAGTCGCTCTACATATACCTAATAATTATTACGCATTAAACTTTTCTGGGAAAGAGTGACTTGGAAAATCTATCGGACTTGTCCATTATACATAACGCACAATCCCTCCATTGGTAGTCTTATCTATTTTAGATGAACATAACTATTTAAGAAAGCCTACAATATGCAAGTTATATATACAATACTATAGCACAAGCTACTGCTTTATATCATATGCATCCCACATGATTAAAGCTTACAGTGTTTTGAAAATTTTGTATATTCTGATTCCTCGTCATAACTTTTTCTGTCTATTTCGAACAACCCTACTTGTCTCATGTGTGATATCAAAATTTGCCATCACAACAACATTGACCTTTTTAATTCCCACCTCAACTAACCTCAACAATATGTATTAAGGTTAATATATATGGAGACTATTCTATTTCATAGGGTGCAACAATTGTCCCAAAGGATGTTAAATTTTCGTCTTCAAATGGGTTTGGAGAATGTAAACGTGTATTGATCAACTTGGTCCATATATAGATAGACTAGTTGACCTTCACTGCATTGAGTTAGATGGGGGAGAGTGAGCATTCACCATCCTATAGCCAATAAGCATAAACCTATACTTGTTTAAATGTACAACTAATAGAAGGACCATCCTACGTAATTGATACTCCTTTTTAATTTGAATCCCAATTCGTACAAGAAGAATATGATCATGTAGTATACATAGCTGAAAAGTTCTTAGATGCTTTAAGAGTGAAATAAAATATTTATTCTATTTTATTTATTAATTGATATATTATTTTTGTAGGTATGCTAATTGATAAATGAAATAGAACAGATATTTTCTTTTATTTTAAGAGCATCAAAGTATTTTCACTTTATTGATTTAAGAGTAAAACACCTCATTTTATTATCTAAAGTAAGAATCCAAATCCCACTGCTCTATCTTTTTTTATACCATGCATTAATTACCACATTTAAATGCATTAAACCAAATGAGGTAATAGCGTGTAGAAATCTAACCATCGCTGGCTGTTGGAAATCACGCATGGCCACAAAACTGCGGTTAAATGTGCCAAACTAAACCCTATGCGTACTTTAACTAGTTAGAACTATACTTAATTATGTTCACATTTGAAGCTGCCACTTTTGGCAGTAGATAGCAAACTTTTTACTTATCATAGTATAATATATTTGAAGCTGGACAACAAGCTACTTAAGTTGCGTTAAAAGAAAGACTTTCACAATGGAGTTTAACTCAACTACAAAAAATCAAAGGATTCAAACTGATTAAGATTGCATCAGCATCTTTTGGGCCCTTGACTAGGTAGTGGAATTGGTGAGGAACATATATTAGGTGAAAAACAGCAATCAAACCACGTGAGAAGTTAATTAGATAGAATTAGATGATAAACTATGATAGAATGTGTGGGGGCCAACCTGTTTGACAATCAGGAACTGAATGAGCAGGTCCTGGGGGGTTACATCTTCACATTACAAGATTGATGGGAACAATAGGAAATATAATAGTTAAATTATAATAATTGGAGGAGAACTTAATGTGTTATGTTATAAAAATATCAGACAACTCAACTGCTTTTGGCTTCATGTATCTGGAGCTTCCCTTCCAATGCATATTATATGTTTCCTCATCCTCTCTTTGGCATCCAATGATCATTCCTCAAGTCACTTAATTAGTACACATAGACACACACATGCATGTGCTAATTAATTAATAATTAGCATAACATATTAGAGAAACACACAAATAATTTCACAGATTTAGAAATGACAAGAGTATAATTTCGTATAATTTAATAAGTTGTTTACATGTGTATCAGCCTTTTCATCTCTGAATTAACCGGCATTCTAATTTGATTTGCTGGTAGGCCCAGGGAAAGATATGAATCTCACAGGTATGACATAAAAATACATTTACTAAGTCCATTGAGATAGCGACATTCCTCACATCCATTCATTTTCCATGGATTCTCCGTCTTGCCCGCGAGCTTATTGAGATCCAAGGCCCCATCAATCTTGTGTATAAGTTATAATTTCCTTCAACTTATGCTTCGTCTTCCTCGCTTGCAAATTTTAAAGAGCTCTTTTGGATTTCATTTCCTAATTAAACTATAACGTTTTATTATCCAAAAACGCGTTTTAGTGCTATAATTTCAATGACCCTATTGATTCTCTGTTGGTCTAAATATTTGCTGATGGTAAAAATCCTATGTATAGAAAATCGGATATGCAGTAGATGGAAAAACATTAGTATATTCACAAGTGGATCTACTTTCCTATTTATGCATTAATTAGATAATTCAAAGCCAATTTGTTTAATAAAATATATCATGAAATCATCTTTCTAAGGGTACATTTGGTTGGGGAGTAAAAGTTTGGGTAAAATTTTTCTAGATAAATTTCATGTATAAAATTACATATGACTCATTTGAGATCTGAATTTTTACTCTAACCAACACACTAAAAGTTTAAACTAATGAATATAGCATATGAATAGTCTTTATATTCATGTCCTTATGTGAATGAGGTAACAAGAATGAATTCCTAATTGTTTAATTATAGAGGCTTTAATACCATTTTATTATTGAGTGTGCCTAACTTATCACGAAATTAAAGTTAGCTCATGTGGAGGATTACTCAATATCTTATAAGTGTTATATTAACTATATTCTTAAGCGATATGAAACTCTAACACACTTCTAACGCTCACGCCAAAGTCACTAGATAGCATGAAATTTGCAAGGGACTGACGTAATAACAATCACACGGGAGACATAGAGACACCATCTTATCTATGCATCAGGATCCAGGTGCCCACAATGATGTGAAGAGTTAAATGACACCTTTTTTTTTTCAACATTTTGTTTTATTCAAAATTCGCACTCCAAATTTGAAACCAGCAGATCACTGTCCAATCTATTTTTCATCACTAGTCTGTATATGTTTATTTGATGTATGCAGCGCAAAGTGCGGAACGATGGAGTAACAGTCAAAATGTCACTATTCAAATATTTGATGTATACAACAAAATGCTTATTATTATAAAAGCTGCTGATTCTGCTTCAAATCACTAGGGGAAAAAGGAGTAAATCTCCAAACACAAACACATGATCTCGTGCGTTCATAGATTTGAGAATTTAATTATAAGACATTTATTCCAGAACCAAACACACACACACACACATATATATATATATATATATAGTAGTATATATCTTCATATCACCAACTGGCCCCATTGAGTGACTGTCCTCACACCAGTTCCCTCTGTACATACTATCACATGCCTCTATATGAATCTTGATTTATAAAGTGAACATTTCATTGCTAGATTTAATGCACTAGCTTTTCAGTTTAATCAAAAATTCATTTACTATGTACATGAGTTCAAAAGTATATATAATTCTTTTCTCTTTATAATGTTGTTATCAATTGCAGTTGAAAGCTAAGGTTATACTTAAAAAGTTTGATTAGTAAACAAGATTGGACTCAATTTATGTAGGATTTTTTTTTAGGTGATATATAGCACATCTCTAAAGTCCAAATAAGAGGAGAAATTCGAAGGAGACATAACACAATTTATATAGGATGGAACAAACAAATATGCATGTATAGATAAATATTATGATTGGATCAGGTGAATTGGATGAGAAGATTATGGTTGGATGTATAAATTGATAAAGATATATCGGCAAGAACAAAACAGAGTTTAATTTGTGCTCTCAATGAAGACTACCCCCAACTCACATTCCTTAATTAGTTTGCATTGTGTGGGGTGATGGCCCCCCCTGTCAGGTGCCAGCCCTAATTTGTCTCATTGTGTGTGTGTTTTGCACTGCTCTTATTTTATTTTATATCAAGCCACTGAAGAAGGATATGATATGTATGCCACACACCACGTGCCTATAGTTTCATTTCACGCCTTTGCAAGTACTCATTGATCTAGATCTGTTTGTTTAATGTTTAACCTGAGTTTCTATCGAAGACCACCAATCATTTTTCTATTATGGCAAAGCAATTGAGCAAAATGATAGCACTTAATCAAAACCAATTCAAGTAAATCATGAATTCATTCACAAATCAAATAAATTCTTAGAATATTATCAATTTGATTCCAACTATATACTCCGAATATTCAACGAGCAAAGAGAAAACGTATCCCACATTGGCTAATTTGGCACCACTCTCAAAAAACCATCTTATTTGAAAAAAATAAGGATGAAATTTAAATGAGTCCACATTTGAACGAACTTGAACTTCAAGCTTGGTATAAACATGAAATGACTTCAACGTACCGTGACAATGGTATATGCGTATACACAACACCAAACGGGTTTTGTACGTAATTTATTGGTATTCATACATATATTTTGTTTGTCTCCGAGAGAAAATTTAAAACCTAGCCTAGCATTAGACGCCATTCATTCATTATATACAAGACAAATCCGAAGTCTTGGTTTGAACTTATTTAATGCTAAGAGCCTAAGGGGAAAGACATTGGAACATTCTTTTAACTAATTCCCATTTCATACACACATAATAAGATATACTATAATTGTTTGCTAATTAAGCTTTTCCATAAATTCAATAGCTCATTTTATATCACACTTGAGTTATAGATCTGATATTTTGAGTGGGAAAATAATCAAAAAAACAATCAAAGATACCAAGAACTGGAGAAGTGGGGCTTCTGATTCATACATTGATGGTTCCCTGATTGAAATTTTGAAATGTAGAGGCACATATAGTTGTGTAAGGCAGTGAGTGGGGTAATGTCAAAACAGCCTGTCCAATAATAAGGGGATGCAGAAAATTGTTTACTGATGAGTTGATTAGTTCCAAGAGGAAGAAACCAAATAACATAATCAAGTTGGTCTTATTATGTCTCTTCAGCTTGCATTAATGCATGTTCTGTTTCTTGGAGTTTTGTGACAAGAAGACCATCGTATTGGTATGATAGCAATAATAACACCAAATGCAAGCATCTCTAGACATCTTCCCCCATGCATGCCCATCTTTTCAAACCAAATATAATAGCTATATCATATTTTATTTCTTGATGTGAATTAACCTTCCGGTTTGTATACAAATGTTGGGCTATCTATCCCAAGTTTTTGCTTTAAATTTGATTCCATGTTAGCAGACTTAAAAAATATTACATAAAAGATGGGGAAACTAAAAGGTACATCATTACTAAAAAATATAAGAAGAAAATTTAAATCCATTTCATTGCAGCTAGCTAGACCAATTATGTAATGTGACTAATATATTAATGTCATATGATAAGGAAATTTCATATTCATTTTTATATTGTCTAGACCAACTGTATAGTGCATTGTATTTGTGGTTTGTGGCCAAGAACAAATGAGGGCAGTTTTCAATAGTTAAAGCTCATATTGGGACCGAAATTGACACTTTCCTTAATAATTAGCAAGGTGGAGATCCCGTTATATATTTGTCAATCTTCATAATCTAATGGTACAGAACATTAGTCTTATTTTACGGATGACAATAACTCAAGGTCTCAAACATACGAAATATGCCTGATGTAATTAAAGGGAAAAAAATTGGAGCATTCTGTTCAAAATTTAAGGGCAACATGGACTTATGCCCCCACACTCATAATGATGTAAGGGCCTTCTAAGATTAGAATAGGTGAATTTGGACATAAATGAAGTTGGATTTGGACAGCGTGTAAAGGGTTCAGGTGTTGAAGGAAGGTCCAGTATTGGTGACATCGATCCATGCATGCATAAGAAGACAATTGCCAAGAAACCGTGTCCAATATTCAACTTGAACAACACTAAATTCCATAGTGAGACGAGCTACACTGTTACAACCCAACCTATTATTCGTTACTTGACACATGGATATCCTTTTCCAAAAATTTTTCCATGGCTAATTGAACGAAACTGAATTCATGAAAACCAATAACATATACATTTTCGTGCAACACTGGGGGTAAGGACTTATGAAACGCATATATTTCACAATCTTCAGAGCACTCCATCTGTGGCAGCTACTGCTAGGTAGTACATTGGTTTCTCCTGCAGAAATAAATAGAACTGATTACTATTAGAAGCCCTTTTAATTTAGCCTCCCTATCATCCCAACATGATGAAATCCGCCCCCACCCCACCAGGTCGTAACTTCCTTTCCCCAAGTATTTTGATTGAACAATCATCTGAACCGCTAATCATAATAGTCAATACTGCAATTTGAGGCAGAAAGACAATTTAATTAATAAATAAATAATATAATTCAAGCAGAAAATTGACAAACTTGTCGTTATGGTCTCAAAACTAACCTGTATCCTATAATTCCACTTGCCTACAAATAGGACTCAATCTTTTGTCTAAATCTCGAAGTAATCATGCTGATTAAATTATATGGTATGCACTAAGAATGTTGGTCATAGAACATGGGACAAATGGGTTGCTTTCCCTATCTCTTTCCCCTCACATACGTGATCACCTAATATTATACTATTTGATACTTGTCCCTCTCTGCATGAACAAGCAGCATGTATACAAATATAATTACAAATACTTATAACCCATGCACAGTATTTAATTACAAGCTTACAAACATTATGAATTTATGATCGATATTATCTGAAACATTCCCTAGGTTCCCCCGTATAGGCACATTAATTATTATACCTCTTTAAATTTACTTCATGGACAAAAATCAAAATTTAGAAATCCAGCTCCCTCCTGGATTCAGATTCCACCCTTCTGATGAAGAGCTAATTGTTCACTATCTGAGAAACAAGGTGACTTCATGCCCCCTCCCTGCTTCATTCATAGCAGAAATAGACCTCTACAAATATAATCCATGGGAGCTCCCAAGTATGTTATGTGTTAACAATTGCACTTTTTCTATATAGTTCTTTTAATTCATTTGAAGGAATATTACGAAGCAATGTTAGCTTTTCATTTTCTCTTTACAGGCAAAGCTTTGTTTGGGGAGGATGGATGGTATTTCTTTACTCCTAGGAACAGGAAGTATCCTAATGGGGTGAGGCCTAATAGAGCAGCTGGTTCAGGTTATTGGAAGGCCACAGGCACTGACAAACCCATCCTCACTTCTTGTGGGACAAAGAGTATTGGACTGAAGAAGGCCCTTGTGTTCTACAAGGGACACCCCAAGGGATGTAAAACCGATTGGATCATGCATGAGTATCGGTTGCATGATTCAATGAACTTACACACCAGGCAAATAGGGTCCATGAGAGTAAGTAAATTAAATTTTCATGACTTTAATTGTTTTTCTTAAAGCTTATGTGGTGGTTGAAAAGTGTCAAGAGTGCCCAAAACTTTGCCAAAATGAGGCATAAATTATTGATTCTCAGATGAATAAGTGAGCTATACAACTTTATTTCATTTAACAAGCACTATAATTTTTTTTGTCGATTTAGATTATATTTTTCTGGTTGTGTAACATTATCTTTATAATGATACTATGAAAGGCGTGACACAGTTTTTCTTTCTATCCCTCTGTGTTTTACAGCTGGATGAGTGGGTGCTTTGCCGGGTTCGACTGAAAACCAACAGCACGAGAAGCCCTTGGGAAGATTCAAATGAACATAGTAATGAACCAAGTACCAGTGACTTTCAGCAAGTGAATGGAAACTCCAATCAAGAGCTAGTAAAAAATTATGTGTACAATGAGTTTCCAATGTTACCCCATATTCTGGCTTCTAAGAGTGCTATGCCCAATTCTATTAGTATGGCTTCAAGCGCAGGCATTGGTTGCAATAATGATGGTATAAAAGCACATGCTTCAGTGCATGAAGACAAATCAAACTTACTAGGAGCACAGTTCCTAGCATCTTCTGCAGAGAGCTTGCTTAATCCAATGAAGAGAAAATTTGTTGAAGAAAATCAATTGGACATTTATGCTGCTCCGAATAAAAAGCTAATCGAAGTAGAAGTTGATTATTATGAGAAGCAAATACTTGAGGCAAATGTAAGCAAACGCTACAATTACAACAACTTTGATCAGTGGACTTCCATGATGCAACCTCAAGAGCTTAAAAGCTTAGCCTTTTCAGGATTTATATGATTGATATATCAGTTTAATGTATTTGTATGCCTTGTGTGATTATTCTTTTCAGCACGTACGAATATACATAGCAGAAAAACTAGAGCTTTTGTTATACAAATTAAATCTTCATTGCTGGATAATATTAGTTGTGTGCATTGTGTAACTTGCATCTTGTATAAGGCAACGTAGATAGCTTGTGCCAGTTGTAGTATATATACTTTCAAAGTTAGTTAATTTGTGAATGAAAGTTAAGGTGATATCTTGCAAATCTCATTAAAGGTTTGCTTGTAAGTACTGAAAATAAATGCATTGCGCTAAATTCTCGGTGTCATTATATGATTAAAGCTTTTGGATTTGTGTCACTATATTTATCCTATAACAAAATAGAACAAGTCCATAAGCAAAGGAGCGTGCATATATAATCATTGAACACTCTTCTACTGTTGATAGTGTGAGAGAGATCTTCCTTCAAACCTAGAAACAAGCATAGGCATATGATGGTCATCCAAAAAGCATTGACCTGATAGCAAAATATCGAGCTAGCAAAGCATAATAGCGAGCTGAAATAAGCAAAAGACATAGCCTTGATAAGCAACGTTTTCGGCATTGCCATCAATGTTAGAATAAATCATGTATTAATTGAAATAACTTTCAAAAATCAATCGACAGAGAATAATGATTTTTCTTAAATGAAAGGTACAAATTCTAAAATAATTACAGAAAGCACAATGTACTGAAATTCGACAAGGACAGAGATGGGAAGGGTTAAGCTTTTTCCAACGCAATCAAATCTTTTGGCAGGGAATAAGCTGTCTTCTCCATCATACGTCAATGTTGATACATGCAAATGCTATCAATCATAACGGTGATAAGTTGTGATATTGTGTTTCGTTTTGATAGCTTCAAAGCTTTAGTCAAATCAAAGTTGTCCCGTGATTTGGCAAACATCTCTATAGAAACGTCAAAGGTGAAGTATTCTTGCAAATCTGGTAAGAGAATTTAATTCACATGCTGTTAAGTAATTTTTAATAAATGTTGTTTAGGTCCCATGTTTTTTTTATTAACGTGCGAGTTTAATTATCCTGTAACTAATCAAATCTTAACGTATGTTGTTTCATTTAGCTTTTCTTTAAAATCCGTAATTATCAAACAATAGAAGATAGTAACCACATGCCAAGGTAAGATAGTAAAGACTCTCTCTTCCCTAATTAAGTGTCAAGTGTTCGATTATTGCTTTAAAATGAAGGCTTTAAAATCTATCAACGTTTACTCTCTCAACAAAAACCATAATTTTGGTACAGGAAGCAATGGAGGATGGTTTTATGCAAGAAGCTTGATGATCGATCTACCTAGGAGCTTGGGAAAAGCCTAGGTCTATCGTCCACCGATGAGGACGATGTTCTAAGGGCCTTGGTTAAAACCTGAAGTTTTACTCATTGATGGTTTTCGATATTTTGAGTGGTTATTGCTTGCTTTTTAGATGTTTGTGATGCTTTTATCTTTTCGACTTTTCTTTTTAGTACCTTTGTGTTGTTTTATTTTGGTGGTGATGGTAATCACTTTTAATGTACTCTTTTGCTTTTCTCTTTGAGAGTCAAGTTATTTTAATTATTGAAAATAAAACAGACCCATAATACGCAAAAAGATTAGTCATATCTGGCAATGGATACCTTGTGAAACCCAAAAAAACATACAAGATGCTAATGTCCTATTATTTGGCTGTGTTTAACAGCAGTCTATTTATTTATTTATTTATTTTTTGTGTGTCTTTGTCAACAAAAATTATTATTCTGTATGACCAATCACATAATGATGCATGAAAGCAAGCAATAACAAATTAAAATGTTACGATATTCAGACATTAGGACATCCAAATGTGACAGTCAAGGCATAGTCCTCTATGCGTGTGCCGCCAAAGAAAACGATCAAGATCAATTCAATTTCGTAAAGAAATGCCTTTTTTCGGTTAAAAACATCCTCAATTAGTTGAGTAATGTTCTTTGAGAAGACTATATATATATATAGCTCGATTAAAATTTCGAGTGCGAAATCTCTAACAAATCCCTAAATGTTTTATGAAATCATTGTGACGAAGAAGAGAGCTAAAACGCATCATTACGATGTCAATTCTTTTGGAGCATTTAAGCAAGATATGCATTGTCTTTCCCTTTCAAGCTTTCCGCGCAAACAAACACCTATGATAATTTTTTATAAAGCTTCTAGCACCACCATAAAATGAAGAGAAGGGTTATTTGTATTCATTATATATTGGACATTGTCTTCAATATAATCATCTATCATTAGATGGTGTTTGGATCTTTTAAATGGGTCTCCATAGATCTAATGGAGAATATAATGTAGTTAAGTGATCAACACAATATAAATACAAATAACATTTTTCTAAAAAAATACTAGTACAAGCTTCAAAGTTGCAATCACTAACTGCGTTTTTGGGTCTAAAAGTTAAAGCATGATCTCACATTAATTGGCCACAAACTACGCACAATTGTTATTGGTCCCTTTATCTTATCTACTAGAATATTAATTACCTATAACCAGGTGCTTTTTGCGGTTGGTAAGTAGTTTCTGTGAAATATAATTAACACCACTAATTAATGATAATGAGGAATGACATGGCACTCCAATTTGAGAGGTTAGAGTTTCCCTAACGCTTTCGACTTATGAGTTATTGTCTTTCACATACTCTAAACCCTTAATATATCATAGTGGTGATTATTATCGTAAATTGTGATTAGATAGGATGCCTTTTAACTTACTATTGTTATATTTTTAATTCGGTATACAATTATCTAAGGCTAAGAACTTGGCAAAACTTTCAAACCCAACTAAAAATTTTCGTTAAATCATTTTCATGTTCAACTCTTCATTCTTTCATAATTTCATTATTTAACTGCTCAAAATCTGTAAATTAAAATCAGGTTCTCTCAATGTATGTCGCTAAGTCAATGTCTATCCGACATAAGATCGTACGTTATAATTAATTTTAATAATTACTTTGATTTATATCGTTTTGTTTTGCAGGTTTTAGACTGAATTTTGCATCGATTTTAAAATAATTTTCAAGTATAATTTCTATGAATTAATAGTATAAAACTTTTTTACATTGTCATCTAATTAATCATGTCCTGTCATATTAGCAAAAGTGATTAAGTCTCATACACACTAATTAAAAAATTATATAAATGAACTGATTTAATTGAATAACACTGTCAATATATAGAAATTGAACTCATAATTTTAACTCAATTTTTTGTAATTTAAAATGAATTCAGTTTTAATACATTTACTGTGACCAAAACAAATTGTGTATAATCATATCATTAATAATATCTGATAGTGATTATTACTATAAATATCTTAAAAGTCATAAAATAAAAAAGAGATTATTTCATAGCATAAAATACTTTGGATTTAACTTTTGATACACTCAGTATAAAAATATTTTACATAGTCATCAAATTAATTATGTAATGATACGTCAATAAATTAAATATGATTAACTCTCATCTTCATTACTTGAAAAGTCATCCAAATGAAAATATTTGATTGGATAATAATGTCAAACTATTTTACACTATTAATATATCAAAATTAAAATCAAGTTTTAGTTTTAGATATTTTTTATCCATAATCTTGTACATTTAATAACTCTATCTATTTTATAAAAAAAATTAAAAATATCGCAATATTCTCTAATTAAGGATAAGAAACCAGACATGTTAAAAGAAAATAAGTAATTTATTTTTAAGATATTTCAAGCATAAAAATTATTTAAATCTTATTTTTATACTGGTATCTAATCGTGACAATTAATTTTCAAATCAAAATCAAATTTAATGATTCCAATCACAACCTAGCTCGTATTTTTTAGCATTATCCTGCCAATAAATTATTAAGTCATAGTACACATATTATTTACTAATTTTTTTGTAAAAGTTTATGCTTATTCTGGATATATATGATCCCTTGCCAACTAACCTCAGCGTTATACAAATAATATTATTGCATTATTTTTTGGGGTCAAATAATTGTTGCATTATACATACATATTCCTTGCTTCTAATTTTTTTGGTATTAACTCCTTGCTTCTAATTATGTACATATATGTGTGATTCTAACACTTATAACATTGTGTTTGCAATAATTAATCGGGATCTCACGGCCTAAATCAGGAACACCATAATGCTATTGACCCTATTAAACCTGCTTTTGATTTGACCATGTATCCCAACCCTTTTATCATATAACCCCATCTCATCCTTCACTTTATATATGTGTGTGTTATAATTTTAACAATTTTGTTATTAAAACTTTTGACATATGTTGTTCCATCCATAATCCATATATATAAGCACTATATAGTTTTGATGCAGTTGCACACATAGGTGCGGCGTCTGAGTGGGCCACAAACCACAAGCGTGGCCTGAAAGGTCAAAGAAAGTTGCTTAGTGGAGATTAATGTATGTGCCGGCCGGAGGCTTC
Source organism: Dalbergia oliveri (assembly GCA_030441495.1). Taxonomy (NCBI): domain Eukaryota; kingdom Viridiplantae; phylum Streptophyta; class Magnoliopsida; order Fabales; family Fabaceae; genus Dalbergia; species Dalbergia oliveri. Next base: position 27,800,727 of record JAMLFY010000013.1, read on the forward strand.
ATTTCCACTCTTCCAAATCCTAATAAGCTAATTGAGTAGTGCACTCCAACAGTACATCTCTATATAAACCCTTCCAAATTCCCCCCCTCTCCCTCATCACAATTCGCTTAATTAGACACATTATCAATTCAACCTTAGAGATATGGCCACCACCACCTGCAAGCCCTGTTCCAATATATGTTTCCTCCTTCTATTGCTTCTCTTGCAATTTAATCTGGGTACGTGTAGATCATTTTTAGCATTATTATTGTTATTTTAGACACATTTTCTAGTCATCATCATTAGCACACATGAGGAATTATGCACAAGTAAATAGGGATTTGAGATGCATTTTCCGGTGAATTTGTCTCTGTGAAAATATAAGGAATCACATTTTTGTCACTCTATCCGTTCATGAAAAAAGAAAAAGAAAAACTAAAATTTTCAATTATTTATATATATTCATAGGTGTTTCTCTTTAGTAATTAACCAGTTAATTTTCTTTTCTATTTTTTAACCAAATAAAGACATGTGACAAGTTGTTATAAGATATAATATAGCACACATTTGTGCGGCAAGTACTATATAGATATATACAGTTTTTCTTCATGAGTTCAGATGTTCAATTACAAATATTTACTATCGAGAGCTTTAATTATATTTTATCAAAATTCAGGTGCGCTAGTTAACTAATTCTTCTATAACATCATGTGTGTATATATACACATAGGCAAAAGCCAACTTCAGCTGAATTACTACTCCAAGAGCTGCCCAAAAGCGGAAGAGATCATCAAGCAGCAAGTCATCCAGCTATATAACAAGCATGGAAACACCGCCGTTTCGTGGGTCAGAAATCTCTTCCATGATTGCATGGTCAAGGTACGTAGTAGTTACCAAGTTCCTAACTAATTTATTAGGTAAATGATATATATATATATATATATAACACAACACCATATGGTTGTATATAATGTTTCAAATTAAGAAATTAAATGTGTTGCGATTCATGCAATCAAGCAGTCATGTGATGCATCCCTACTACTAGCGACGGTGAAAGATGAAGTGGTGTCGGAGCAGACATCGGAGAGAAGTTTTGGGATGAGAAACTTCAAATACGTGAACACCATCAAAGAGGCTGTTGAGAAAGAATGCCTCTTGACGGTCTCATGCGCTGACATTGTTGCTCTTTCCGCTAGAGACGGCATTGCCATGGTGAGTCACACATCACGTGTTTCTGTGCTGTGCGTGTGTATACCGTCAGGTATATAAATATAGACAGTTTATTAAACTAGGATGCAAATTTAACACATTTATATACATTCACTATAAAGTTGGATTCATCAATTTTACTTTCTATACATTCATGTAAATAAATTTGTGAATATTAGAGAGTCATCAGAGATAAATTCATGACATCATATTAGAATCTTCATCACCTTATTCACGTATAATTTTGGTATCACAAACTTACTATGAATGTGCAAAGGACAAATTATAAAGAAACAATGGACAAATTAAAATTTATTAGAGAATCGATTTGGAAATGGTTTAATATTGGGTACATGGATATGTTTGGTGAGCGTAGTTGGGAGGTCCAAGAATTGAAATGAAGACGGGGAGAAGGGATAGCAAAGAAAGCTATGCAAGGGTGGTGGAAGACTTCATTCCCAACCACAATGATTCCATGTCTTTAGTGCTGTCTCGTTTTCAAGACATTGGCGTTGACGTTGAAGCCACGGTCGCTCTTTTAGGTATTTCTCCTAAACGGCTAAACCTGATTTCTGATCCATATCTGTTGAACTTGAAACTATGCCTTTTTCAACACTAACATTTACTCCCTAAAGTCAAACATAAATGTAATAGTACCTTTCATTAAACGAAAATTAGTAGTCCCTTAACCATTATATGGAAGGATGCCTAACCTTTATTTTGGCAGAGACAAGGACGGATCCCTAATTTGTTGTATCTGTCAGTGATATACAAATCCCACCAGGCCACTAGTATGAGATTTAATATATCATATGATATTTTTCCTAACTAATTGAGAATTGCTGCCTCATATGATATGCGTAGTTTTTATAATCTCAATTCTCAATAAATAATACAGTATTTATAAAAATGTTGGACCAACAATAAGGAATAACGTATGTTGTTATTAGGAGATGATTATCTCATAACTAAAATTATACATGGTCTAATGATATGCACAACTTTACACTTATATTCGATCATTTTTAAAAGAGAAATGTTATCTTGATATAAAAATTATGGACACATATGCAATACCAATAAAGTAAAACCCGTATGAAAAATAAAACATAGATAGTGAAGTCTATATGATTCTTCACTATTTCTCAACCTATTTCTTGTAAATGTTTCGTGTTCAAATAACATTTTAAAGTGTGGAGTGTTGCGATGAATAAAAATAACTAATATTGAGAGAGGTTAATTTTTGAATTAGGCCAATCCAATTTGGGTCAAATCAATGGAATATAATAAATACTAAACATGTGAGTTGAATTTAGATTAAAAGTAATGAACTAGAAATAAATGATTGAGATACAAAAAATGCTGAATATGTAGATTTTTTTTTTGTTAAAAAAAATGCTAGAATGACAAGACATAAGTAATGATATTTGGATGAGTAAGTAGGTCCTATCTTTATGTAAATTTAATAATTATCATGTATTTTATACAAAATTCGGCTAATTTTATTCGAATTATATAGCATTAGTGTAGAGATATATGAGAGGATCTCAACTGGTTCGTTTAGCTAAGCAATACGTGAGCCTTTGCAAAAGCCATTTCTTGATTAAAGCGATTTATTAAGCCAGTTAATTTGTTGATTTCAGGAGCTCACTCAGTGGGAAGAGTTCACTGCATGAACCTGGTGCAGAGGCTATACCCTGAAGTGGACAAAACATTGGACCCAGCACATGCCGAGTACCTGAAACGCCGTTGCCCAACACCCAATCCCAACCCAAAGGATGTCCAATACTCAAGGAACGACCTCGTAACGCCCATGATCATTGACAACAACTATTACAAGAACATCCTCAAACACAAGGGCCTCCTCACCGTGGATGAGGAACTTGCCACTGACCCAAGGACCTCGCCTTATGTGCAAAAGATGGCAGATGACAATGAATATTTCAACCAACAATTCTCAAGGGCCATCCTATTGTTATCTGAGTATAATCCTCTCACGGGAGAACAGGGTGAAATCAGAAAGGATTGTCGCTACATCAATGCTAATTAGATAAGCTAGCTAGCTAGTGTGACTATATATGTTTGCATAATTAAATTGCACAATGTGATGAACTCAATAGGAAATGAATGGGTTCTGTTAATCAATACAATAACCCATTGGGCCTTGTTTTATTTGCTATGCATGTGTTAGCTTAAAAGTTGTTCATGGCATCTTTCAAGTTCTAATCATCTAATGGGTATCGTCAATAGTTATATACTTTCTTTTTATTGGTTATAATTATATACTATAAGCTGAATTTTGATTTTATCCGGTTCTGTTACACTAAATCTACTGTTATAAGCAAATAATTGTCTTTAAATATTATTTGATAGAAACTATATATATTTACAAAACAAGTTGTTCATAGATACATGTTACTTCAGGCAGCAAATTAAAACCAATCAATATAATCATTAATCATTAACGTCTCCTTGATCCACTCTTGAAGGAACATCATATTATAAAGTTTATGGAAATTACTCCTCGTTGTCAATCTTTGTGAGCTTCTTTTTGTGTCTTTCAAAAGTGAGTCACCTCACTTCACGTTAAAGCATGTGCAAGCGGAAGCGCACTTGGATTAGAACTTCGAAGCAAAACTAAGGAATGCAAAAGCATTGATTAGACACTACTGCGGTACCTGCTTGCCAACACAATGTCATAATTCTTTCCTCTTTTTTCTTTTGAGTCGTAATTTCATAATTATTCTTTTTTTTTGGTCAGATAATTTCATAATTCTCATATGGCATATAATTCTACTTGGGAGAAGTGATTGGACAGAATTGATCTTGCCAGTCCAAAGTTGACGCCAAAGTCAGTAAATTGAAGTTTGTCATGTTGGACCCTGAATATTGTGATTGGTCTTATATGAACTGAGCCCTTTGAATAGTCCAAGTCCAAAAAAAATTGGTCAAGATTTTCATTTTTGGTTTACAGTCAAAATATTGATTGCAAACATAATTAGGTATGCTAATAATTTTTTAACTTATTATATTGCATATTGATGAAGGGATGGTTAAAATATTTCATAAATAAGTTTTACGATAATTTTATTTGAATAAATTGAACAAATGCTTTCAAAAAATCATGCTTCAATTTTTATAGAACAAAGATAAAATTAAAGTTTTGAAAATATTTTGAAAATATAAACAAAATATTTTTTATGTTTAAATTTAACTGAGCACATATTAATTATTAAAAGAGATTAATAAACTTAGAAAATGATATTTTCTTTCGAAAAAATCTTTATTTTTCTTGAAAATGATTAAATATTAATATCAAATGAAATGCACGTGGTACACTAATATAGCAATATTTTGCTCATCCGAAAGAAAGAAGGAAATGGGAATTGCGATAATTTTCTATTAAGTAATACTATTTATTGGTACTACGAAGTTAAAGCACTAAAATTTATTTAAAAAAAAAAGAACGATGCGACCATATTAAAATTTTAAAAAATAAAAATATTGCAGCAGAAAAGGAATATATTTTTCTTTCAATTGTTTGTACCAACTAGTGTGACATTGTAATTACAACACGTACTCCGAGGGATAAAAAACCGTGTCTGAATTCTGGAATTTTCTTCTTCTAAGTTGTAACAGCTCGTCGCAAAGACACACACCGCAACGCAGCTCGTGCCTCCACCGTAGATCTGTTCCGTTCCATCCAACGATGGCCGATGACTTCGAATTCGCCGACAAAGTCCCTCCTTCCTTCGATCGCGTGGTACACTTCCTCAACCAAATCGAAAACCCCTTCTTTTCACATTCAGTATTATTTATCTTTTTTTTCAAAAGAAATATTTATTTTAATTGTGAATTAAAAGGGATGTTAAACTGAAATCGTAGACCAGAAAGCTTGCATGAGTATTTGCAGCTCAGATCCTTGCATTCATTTACCAATTTGTTACTTGCGGATTCTATACTTTCAGTTATTGGTAATTGAAAGGGAATTTTGATTTTTTCATTTTATTTTCTTTATGTTCAGGATTTTTTCTTCTTCTAGATCTAAGATTAACAATTGAGTCTTGATTATCTGATGTGTAATTTATGATTATGGCTGCTCTGATTTGCTGCATTACTATGCTATGTCTATAATATGATTAACGAATTGAGCAATGGTTCAATACTTTAATGTGTGTTCTGTACATTTTTTATCTTTTTTTTTTTTTGGGGGGGGGGTTGTTAGATACCAATCCCATGCTTTAGAGTTTAGATTCTAACATAAAAACGTATTTTTAGTTTTTTTTTTTTTCACTTGTCTCAATGAAATTGGACATGCAAATTCAACATGTCTTTCCTTGGATGCATGAAATCCCTTGAATTAAGGCATTCCAGTTTCTTGTATTAACATATTTTTAAGTTCAACCAATTCGATATGATTAAGAACACCCTGGATTATTAGAGTAGGGAAACAACATTCTGAAACAGGGCTTATGTTTTTTCTGGTTGTTTCAAAATTTGACTTCTGCTATTTATATGAATTGTTTTAACTTTTAAGCCTTTTAACTTGTGGTTCTGATTTCAATTTTATTTTTACCATAAAACTTTGGTTTGGAATTATCATTTCTGATAAATCCTCTGTGTGGTGATGATACCTTTGGTACCAAGGTGGTCTATTCGAATGTTCAAATTGCATAAATCTTTATCACTAAAACAAGTCCAATATGAAATAGTTGTGTGGTAAGAAGTTAAACAAACAAAACAGAACAAAAGAAGTTCTACTTTGACAGTTTGACCAGGTCACATAAAATCACCATTTTGCTGCTGTAATTTTCATGTCATTGTATGGATCGATGGCTTTTGATGATTGTTAGTGGTGATGTATTGCATTTCTGTTTTCTTGAGACATAATGCTTGTATAATCATTAGTGATTTTGCAATTCCCTTTTTGTTGAGTGCTCTTTGATGTGGGCTTATGATACTGTGTCATCGTCTAATCTATTTAGCCAACCCCACCTATTGAGACGAAACTTAGTTGTTGCTCTTTGTTTTGGCCTGATGAAAGTTTTTCATTTGTTTTTGTTACACTTTAGGGAAATGTGATTAAGGATTCCGGTTCCAAAGGGTTCAACCCAGGATTGATAGTTCTCCTGGTTGTTGCTGGGTTGCTGCTGGTATTCCTCGTTGGTAACTATGTACTTTACACATATGCTCAGAAGACCCTCCCTGCAAGAAAGAAGAAGCCAATCTCAAAGAAGAAGATGAAAAAGGAGAGGCTCAAGCAAGGCATCTCTGCACCTGGAGAGTAGAGACACTTCTTCACTCTCTCTGCGTTCTGTGTTGTTAAATTATACTCTCTAGAAAATTTTCTTGTCTTGTGGTCTTTGGAGTTGTGTTGAAACTTTTCTTTTGATCCTATGTGCTGCTAACTGAATACTTGGCCACATAAATTGGTACTTTTAGCAATGTATTTGGGACAGTTTTTTCCATGGGTAACCCCTCAATGTGGTTGTTAACTGATTATTCAATTTCTTAGGGAGGGGTATTTTTTCCTTTGTTACAGATATTTGGCAGCACTAAATTGCACACAATTATGAATATTAAGATGGGTGAATTAATGGAACATCCCGAATTTTTATGACATTTGCCAACTTGGTAGTACTGAAAACAAGTCATGTCAAGGCGTCAATCATCAAATTTGTGGGAATTGTAGTGCACGTCCTCTGCATTTGAATTGAGTTGTGATTTTTGTACATTGTTGCACGAGATGGTGTCGATACACACCCTGTCGATCATGGGATGGGGTGTTGATTTAAATAACATTTTTCTTCTAAATTTGATCATCAATTCAGAAGTGAAATGCGAGTTTTTTTATGCTTTTCACACTCGAGGGAAAGAGAGACCTGCAAAGTTGCAAACTTCTTTTTTTTTGGTAAATGGAAATTTCATTGTTGTGAAAATAGATTTAAGCCTAACTTTAGTACAAGGAGAACAAATATAACAAAAAAAGCTTGCAGCCTGTAAGTTGGATCATCTAGAGCAATTAGAGATATAATACACTTAACATGTGTATATACATCATTAACAAGAGGAAATCGTGCTCTCTCTTATAAACATACGTGACAATAGAAACTAGCTAAACAAATATATCCATAGAAGCAAGCAAGCTTTTTTTCTAAAGAATTCAATCAGAAGAGGAAATTACACAAATTAGCTGCACTGTAGGAACTCTCTCAGTTCTTTCTGTGATAAGACTTTCCCTCTCCTTTTGGATTAGAACAAAGACACTCCCAAGCTTGTTGTTATAACACAAGAGATGCCAAAAAAAAAAAAAAAGGGCAAAGACTGGCACAAACTAGAGAAATTAGCCCAAAAATTAGAGAAAACTAATTTGACCACCACTGGTAAAAATTGTTGATTCTTCACCTATCATAAGTGCAGTACTCCTATGCTGTCATAGTGTGAGCAACCACAAGAACAGCAAGTATGAGGTATCTCACTATATTTCTTGCGATTCAAACACTGCTGCAATCAAAAGATACACTCGAAGAGAGTTTAAACAAACAAAAGATGCGAACAGGTATGGTTGAGCCGCACTACAGTTTCAAATCGCTACTGCAGAATTGTTTGTTTCTGTTGAGACCGGCTGCAGATGCGAGGGCCCCATGAGTCCAATCCATGGGCTCGCCCACCACCAGGTGGGGCCCATACGTGGTCAACCCATTGGGCCAGAGTTGGGTTCCAGTCATGAAGTGGATTTTTTGTTTTAATGTTAAAGTCGCATATCATCAAATTATGTGTACATTGTCGACCGAAAAAAATTATTGTTCCTTTTTTCCTAATCTTTTCTCGAGGATCTGATTTATTTCAAAATGAAAAAAATGACTTGATTGATGGTAAATGAAAAAAAATGACTTGATTGACGGTAAAGATGTGCATATAATTTGGTCATGTATTATTTGTCAAAATATACACAATCTCTTCATCTGCAATTAGAGAGAGAGAGGGAGAGAGAGATTGGTGGCTTGGTGGGCAAGAGAACTGATCTAAATCTTCCCCTTCCACCACCGCACTCCAAAAAAAAAAAAATTATCCTACTTTTATATTAGAATTTAATTTTGACATATTAATAGTATAATATTAGTATAAATTTTACATTGTCATTCAATCAAATATCTCATTTTACATATTTTTCAGTTAGTATTTTATAATTAGATGATAGTATAAATTTTTTAAAGTTAATGTATTAAAATTAAATAATTTATATTATACATGTTTGCTATGCAAACGTTCTATTTAATATGATTAAAAAAAAACATAAATTCCGTTGTATGTATAAGTAGGTTTATAAGATGTAATAAGTTGATAACATTGTCAAGTGTCAATTCATACTAGTTGGCATGGAGCATGGGTGGCTGTCCGATCTCCATTTCCAGCTTTACTGTTGGCATCATTTAGTTGTCGACACGACCTTGTATCCAATGGAAGATGGTGTGTCCAGCTTTCTTTCACAAGGTTGCCCTCTTCCACATCTGAATGTCGTGTTTTTGGTTGACAATGCTTTGACTGCTGGTTCCATCGTCTCTAATTTTAGTTGTATTTTATTAAATCTAATTTAGGTGCACGTTTCTGGGGAAAAGCATTAATACTGAGACGATAAGCCCTAATAATGTCCTTGAATTTTTAGTGGGTTAGCCAATGACATCCAAACATGCACTTGATTGTGGTTGCATGTTCCTGTCATGTTGATGAATTTCACCAATCCTACATGCCCTGTATGGCTATATATATGCATGTGGTTCCCATCAATTATTCATCGATAAGGCATCTTAAAAATTATTATCGAGGTCCCATGTTATACTGTCAGAAAAAGTTGTCAAAACTTTAAATAGAAAACAAGAATAATTATTTAACGATCAACAAATATAGCACACCATTTTGATAAAATTCTGACTTTTTTTTTATCTGTTCATATTATGTAGCCTTTTAAGATGGGGAAAAATAATTTGTATATGGTGTTTTGGTAGGTGATTTACACTTATATAAGATAACAGGTAAATTTATTTATATATGATATTTATAGAAGGTGATTTACACTTATATGAGATAACGGATAAATTTCCTTATATATAGTATTTATAGATCTGCATGTACCGTATTCTATATTATTTTCATTTTATAGAGAGATTTTAAATTGTGTAGTCAAATTCTAAAATCGTCAAAAGTGGATTCTTATTAATTTTGTATCTGATTTGATTGATCTGAATCCAACAAAGGCGGATTTATTAATTTTAAATTTGATTTGATTGATTGTCTTTGAATAAAAAAGGCGAATTCTATCCTGAAAAAATCATATTGTATAATTTTTTTTTCAAAATATCATATTGATGTAACTACACCGTCCAAATTCCATATGTAAAAAAAAAAAAAAAGACCCTTAAGATGGCTTCATTATGATATATCTTCGTCTTTTACAAATTTTACAACATGAATACTGATTACACAAAAATAATGTTTTTAAGTTGTAACAAAAATAAAATAAAATAAAACTATATGACTTTAAATCAAAAATAAAAAAGTAAAACTAGATGACTTTTCCAATTGCATAGATATATATATATATATTAAATAACATTTAACATATTTCGATTCAGATAAATTCGCCAACAACGGAGATTGTTTAAATCAAACTGCTACAATTAATGATAAGGTATACACATCGTATTGTTTGTGGAGTTAATTAACATACAAAGTGTTTAGATATATACATTATTGTACAGATATATTGATTTACAAATATACAAAAAATAAAAGAAATATTTATTTTGAAGTGAAAATAATATATATTTTGGGTGTGTTAAAAGTTAATGATTTATCGACAAGAAAATAGAGGAATCTAAGTTTTGTCACGTAATCTGTCGGAGAAGGAATAGCAAAGTTAGAACTCTCTTACATATCCCGAGCAAAAAGGAACATATATCTCATGAAAGTTACAAGTATATTATATTAGACCCCAAACAATACAACACACACGTTTCTCTTTTTCCTTCTTATCTGATCCACACAATTCTCATAGACAGATTTTTACTGTTATATATCAATTTATACATGAGCAGATCGGGATAAAATATCCCGATATCCAATCATTAACGTTCTCTAACAGAATTATTTTTATACGAGAGCACGAAAATCACAGAAAGCTTTTTCATCCATGGACATTTTTCAACCTGCAGTGTAGAGAGGACTAACAATAAAATAACATGAAAGGAAATGGAAAACATAAAAGAAATTTTAATTAGAATGCTTAGAGCTAGTGATTACTTGCAAAAGTACCCCAATTAAATGTGGGATTATTGTTATCCTTATTTTTCAAATACAATGGTGTTATGGAGATGGCTCGTGTGGATTAAGATCCTCTAGCAGCTAGTATTCCCCTCCATCATTTGCATCTATGCTTGTCATATTCTTCTCATTTTCATGCCAATTAGGCATTCGAGGGCACAAACAACTAAACACAACGAGGTATGAATCACATGGGATTCGGATTATCTTCAATGGATTATTCCTTATTATCATCTCAGCAATTATTCACACTAATTTAAACTAAGATTATAGCGAGGTGCATGTCTCAATCTAAGGTCAAGACACGTATTTAGACTTGTTGAATGCTTATGAAAGGATTTTCATATAATCCACTAACAAGAAAAAGCTGGGAATTAAACCAACCCTAGTTAGCTCATTCTAGTAATATATATAAATTTCTGCATCATAATTCATAAGCAATTAAACATCCCACTTTTAGATATGTATATTGATTACTGCCACCTAATTAAATTTCTAAATTTCATCAAAGCTCTCACGCCTATCACTCCAATTGCATGAGCCAAACCCAATAATTACATCTTTTAGCCACGATTTAGTCGAAGTTAAATTAAATATCAAATTTTCTATTCTTTTGTTCCATACCCTTTAATATGTGATAAAGTCCTAAATCACGATCCATACACCATACTCCATGTATGATAATTAAAAAGGAGAAATTCAATGATTTTCAAGCAAAAACTTAACTTGCCTTTCTTTTCAGTGTGAGTACCCATAGGCTTGGATGCTTTTAGTGAGCCTTTTTGATGACTTGAATGAGGCAAGCCACGATGAGGAGGAGGAACCCACGAGTGTGTCTCAGGACCTCTATAATCGATCTCATATACCTCTGATGAATGCAATGCTTCCGGTTCCACTGCAACAAATTCACGTTGAGCAACACCAACAAAAACCTTAATATTAGTCTATGACTTTATTATTGCGTATAATTAATTAAACACACATACAACATATAGAAAGCTTGTTTTTGCGTGTGACTCTGTGTTTGGAGAAATGCAAACCTCTTGAGAAAGAAGGGAGAGCGATGATGAGAAAGAGAAAGAAGCAGGTGGTGAAGATAGACCTAAGCCCCATATACGGCATGCTCAAAATTTTCTTGAAGCTAATTTTTTGTTACAACTATTACAAGTAAGAAGAATAGGCTAAGCCTTGGGTCATTTATAAGGAGAAAATTTTGAGAAGGCTTTTAAGTGTGTGGGTTCATGGAATGGAAGAACCACCGCCAAGGCTCTGACCCAAGTTTTGGTTTCTGATCTGTTTATCTTTTATTTTTGGGCTGTATATATTATTTGAATATAATAATCAGATATAGTCTTTGAAATATACGGTTAATTAAATATGCTTACAATTTCTTTGAAAAAAAATTATTTTATTTTATTTTCACCGAATTCATTAGATGTCCAACATGATGTAAAGAAATCCTTGCCTCTACGTATTTGTGAAAAAGTTTTTGGAAATTATATTGAAACTGTCGCTATCCACACGCCAAGAAGTTGCAAGATGCCGGTTTGGTCCGTAACATTACCATGTACATATATTTAGTTTTAAACATTTCTGCTCCATTAAGGTATAGAATTATATATTATATATTTCTTTTCATTTTTATGGGAGTTCTCTTTTATAGGTTGACCAATTATGAAGATGTTTGCATGTAAGAAGGAGCTTGGAGCATAAATTTAACTTTGCCCATCAAGTTATATAGTCACCATGAGTCTGAATTGTGATGACGTACCAAAAAGGAGTTCTACTGTATGATGAAAAAGTACTTTTTGTTGATTCAAGTGTTTTGCATATTTATCTCCTTTTTAATGAGGTGTTTGGTTTGAGTCTCGCGAATGGAATAAACTAGCATGGAAAAAGCCTTATTCTATAATCAATCTCTTTCAAGATAGATTAGTTGAAGTTCAATAAACTCTAAATAATAGTGTTTTAATTAATTAGACCAAAACAAATGAACAACGGCATGTACAATTCGCAGTGAAAGGTTTGGACCATGCATGGCAACAATCCCTTTCTCTGGTTTCAATTTTGGAGTTGATGGCATGTAAAACTTCAATGCGTACTGATAGCTGCTGCTATTCAACTATGCAAATGCAAATACCTTGCAGGGAACTATATTTGTGGTGTAAGTGATTGCGCGTTGAATAAGAGAGTTCAAACATTTGCACCTTAGTACCTTACCATAAATGTTCTCTATGGCACACCGGGAAAAAGTATGGTGCGCCGGGTATCTAGTCACATTTATTGAATGTGGCTAAATGCATTGAAAATGTGATGAATAAATTTATTTACATTTTTTGATAAATGTAGTGATATATTGATGTTTAGCCACCTTTTTAACATTTAATCACTTTCAGTAAATATGAATATGCGCATGTGTGATGCGTCATATTCTTCTATTTAATACACTATAGTCTTGGTCCTAATCAAAATGACAACACCCCAAATAAGACCCAAAATTTTCTATTGTCCAACCCAAATTGACATAAGGGAGTTAATTTTTTTTTCTTCTAATTAAAAGGTCAAAATCTTCAAAAGAAATGGTAACATCTGTTGCTTTATGGATTGACAATTGTACAACAACTTGGGTATTTTCACGTGCTTTTGTCCTTACTTACATTTTCTAGAAAACTTTCTAGAAGATCACATCTCAAAATTACTCCAGTCAAGCACGCTAACTGTGAGTTCTTTTGTGATGGGCTCAAAAGAAAGATGCATCTTATTGGCATAGGTAGTACCAATCAATTCATATAGTTATTTCACTGTATAGTCTCATCCTTATCCAAGCCTCAAGATCCTCTCATTCTGATGTATAATCGGTTCATTCATGTACCCTCGCTAAAGGTCTTGCCAAGAGCCCCTTCTTGAACATGCTTTCTTCACCGCGATCACTCCCTGCCTCATCAGGGCGTTATATGCTCGCTTCTCCTGGTTAGTCCAGAACCACACCATCCTGGGAGAGGTGAGGGTTAATACCATTTATAACATCCCTCCTGCCACTAGATTGACAATTGTTCCACAAACCAACACGAGTCTTTCAACGTGCTTTGTCCTCGCTCATACGCTTCTTGAAAAAACTTTCAGAGAGGTCACCCATCCCAAAATTCTCCAGAGTCAAACACGCTTAACTGTGGAGTTCTTTAATGATGGGCTATCAAAAGAAAGATGCATCTTGTTGGCATAGGTAGTACCAATCAATTCATATAGTCATCCTCAACTGTATAGTTCCATACCTATCCAGCCTCAGATTCTCATTCTGGTGTGTAATCGATTCATTCATGTACCCTCTCTTAGAGGCCTTGCAAGCCGCTCCTTGTCTGTGCCTTCTCAGGACGATCACGCACTCCTCATCAGGACGTTCAGAAATTCACTACTAAAGATGAATAATTATTTTTCTCCACTTTAATTTCAACATTTTCTTAACAACAATTTTTATAGGCTTTGTCTATGATATACAGGTGAACTATGTTGTATCAAACATTAAATATTTAGTCACTTTTTATTGGATATGACTAAATGCATTTAAAAATGTAGTAAATGAATTTAGCCATAATTTTGTGTAAATGTGGCTAAATATATACATTAACGTTTAATCCAATGTTTAGAGCATCTTATTTTATCCTGTACACCATATATAGCCTTGGCCATTTTTATAAAAAAAATGGAATTGCTTAGAATTTTTAAATGGTTTGATAAATCTTATAACAGTCTTGTTCTACGTATACTTAAATATGTGCATTTCATTTTAAAAATTGCACCTAATAAATAAACAAGAGAACAAAAAAAGTGAAAGATGAGTTTCTTTTCACTATTTTCCCTTATAAGGTGAGTATTTACATGCTTATTGACTCGAATAAATGAGTGATTTCCTTTATTTATTTTATCTAATAGTTATTCTTAAACTAATCAATTTTTATATTATTGCATTTTAATTATGTAACATGGCCTCTTATATTTATGAAAATAAATACTGGGGCCTTCCACTTTTAATATTCAATAAATATTAAAGTTTACGGAGTAAATGACTCCAAATGATGGAAATCTCTTTGGCACTGAAGAAATCTAAAGCCAATGACAAAGTGGCAGTTGAAATACTTATGAAAAGAGACACAGAGAGACCAATGCTTTAAACTTCAGCTAATTTTTGAATCGAGAAAAGTTATTTCAACCCTTGTTGTGCAAGAGATATTATGTCCAATTAAAGTTATCTGTCAATTTAGGGTGTTTTAATAAGGTTTTAATTTATCTAAGACCAAAATGAAATTAATATTTTTTAATATTACCCTTTGAAATATTAATGACAAAGTGAAATAGAAAAGAGTATTAATAAAGTTAGTTGAATAAAATTTTCAAGATAGGGATATTTTTTAGTTTAATTTTTATGTATTAACAGTGTAAAACTTTTGTATACCATCATTAAATCACACATTGGTACATCAGCATAAGTGGTTAAGTTTCACAACTACTTAAAAAATCATAAAAATGGATTATTTGACTAAATGATAGTGTAAAAAAATTTTACACTATTGCATAGAAATTAAACTCTATTTTTTTCAAATTATCTTATTTTATATAATTATTAATGTCATTTATTGTTTTTATTAACTTGTGGGTAAACCTTAAATTGATAGATAAATTCAAATGAAAGGAGCATTTATAGAGATTTATATGTAAATGTGAGAAATTATTGAGTTGCATGTATATTGCAATAGTAAGATATTATATATATTTGTGTAATATGTTATATTTGATGTTGAAAAGAAATATACAATTACCATAACTCAATCGAATTGGAAGACATATATCATTTTACTGATTGTTTAGTGCATATATATGGAGGAGGAGAAGGAGGAGATCAAGTGGGGTAAATATTTAATTATGAAAGGAAGATAAGTAAATTTTGATCATTAGGTCTTATATAAATAGTCAATATTAAAATATAAAATTATATGATTTTTTAAATGATTATGTGACTTTAAATAATTTTCACACAAAATTTTCAGTTAAACTCACGTTTGTGAGCTCTATACTTAAGAGATTAAATACTTTCGACATAAATACTCTAAATTTACCTAAAAAAAATATTAAGCACAAAAAAATCCTTTAGAATTTAAAAATTCATTGAGTCGAGGTGTCACTCAAAAAAAATGTGAAATATTTTAATCCTTAAACATGCCAAATTGAGGGGCCAAAATATCCTATTTTATATTATTATTAGAAACTAAGATGTCTCAAATTTTAAATTGCAGGAATTTCAAGTGGACTTTTAAATATTCAATATTTTTATCAAAGACTAAGGTAACTTTTAATTTTGACCCATCATATATGACTACATGACCAAAATTCAGTACCCTCATCTCTCGCGTAAAAACCGTCTCATCCATTTTTGTTTTCGTCATGAAAACCCTCCCATTTTGCACAACTGCTCGAAGGAATGTAAGGGTTGAGTCAACTTGAATGAAGTTGCTGATGTCGTCAGAAATCCATTGGTTCATGGTTTTAATGAACAGATTAGCTTTGATGGAATTGGGCCTGGATGAACAGCTATTTCATGGCTGGACTGGGACTGGTACTGGCCTCCCCTAATGCTGATGTCCAATCAGTACCTATTGCCAGTACTAGTCTAGTGGGACACTAATAATCAACATGCATTGAATAGTTGAATTAAATATAATATATGATTGCACTAAACAAGACCTCATCTTCCCACAATTTTGATAAATTTTATTTCGTTATATTACTTATATAAAAAAATATTTTACATAAATATTTATTTATATATTTTTAAATCACTAGAAATAAGCTGGTGGTGATAAATTTAAATAACTTATTTGAGACTATAAGTTCAAGTTTCAATATTTCATGAAAAAAACCATATATTATTATATTAAGATTATTTGATTATTATATACATCACTTTTAAAGTCTCATATAAAATAACATATAATTGAATAATAATATAAATTTTTTTATATTAATGACATATCAAAATTATCTTTTAAAATACTTAATAATTATGTTTAATGGATTTAAATTAATTAGATCCGGTAACTAACTGAATATTTGAAAACACAAAACCTACAAATAAAGACATAATAGCACAACAACAACAACACACTTAACTCATATGTTATTTGAAAGAACTGTACTTTCTTACCATGAAAATTATACTTTTGACTTTGAGCACAATGGGTGAACCGCAAGAGGATATATAGATTGTCAAAGTGCAAGATTACTTCGGAAATAAACAAGGCTTAATTAATAAAAGCTAATTGTACTGATATACAAACACCCTTGCAATTGCCGCTAATGTTGAACTTAGTTGTTCATGTAACGGGCACTTAAATAAAGTAATTAGATTAGGGCACAGCGGTTCGGTACCTAATCCATGTTGGATGTTTGCCAAGTGTCTGTTAGCTAATTTGGAATGACAGAGGCTGTCAGCTTGTCCAAAAACAAGAAAATTGCAAACCACGCCTTTAGGAAATAACAAAAATGTTTTTTTTTAAATTTAATTTTAATAAAAATATGACATCAAACTTGATACTAATCATAAGTTATTATATATACTATATATATCACACAATTTATTGTTATTTCAATTCGTCACACATAAAAAATTGTGTTTGTCATATTAGTAAATAATATGTACATTAATCTATGGATGATTGATTTTGCGTTAACAACCCGAACGTAACTTTGACTTAAATCATAAGTCAGTGTATTCTGTACATAAATTATCACTTACAAACACAGTATTTACTACTTGTATTTTTATAGGAAATGTTGTCTATTCTTAATATTTAAGAAAATGAACAAGAAGTTCTACTCCTCCCCACAATTATGGGTAGCATGGAAACCAACATGATTTGGACCCAAAAAAAAGCCTTCATTCCATATATCAGCTTTAGTTTATAAGTACATAAGAACTCTTGGAAGCGTTCAAAAAATTGGAGGACCATATCTTGACTCTAATATAATGACCAACATTAAAATCACCTAAAATTACCAAAAATAAAGAAGATAAATAGTTTACCAATGTGGTTATTGTTTCATTATGGAACATGATATAAATAGTGTTGGTGTACCAATGTAATGTGTTTTTATAGCATCAACTTTGATTGAAGATGCATATTTTAAGTTTTGATTGCAATGATTTTATTGCTCTGAGGCACTCTTAAGCAAAATTTTATGAATAACACAACAGTTCAAGAGCTATCCAATCCACTTAAAAATTAGGATGGGTCTATCTCAAAGTCATAAAATGATAAGGATTTTTTAAACCAATGACCTAAAAAACTTTGTAGACTGCTCTAATAATACTTGTTAAGAAAACGTTAAGATTATACTAAATTTAAGTTTCCACTTCCTAGTTTTCACCGAGTAAGAACGTTGGTATGAGAACCCAAAGATGCTCAAATTGGTCAATGATCGATAACCAAAACAAAGATTGCCAAAACAAACACATGGAAGCAAATTGAAACCCCAACAAAACATCCAAGCACAAAATCAAAAGCAGAAATCAGGAAGAGAGGAGATGGTACAATGAAGCCTTTAGCCATTAACTACCGCTAACCTTTATCCTTAGGAACTAAAGGAATGCAATACTAGTATATAACTAGTCTCCATGTGTCTTCTGTGCAGCATTTATTACCGGTTCACACATCAATATTTACTATCATAGAGCCATTGAAGTTCTCTCGTACAGCTCCACATGCCAAGAGAAGTAAGCATATCAAGCCAAATGGAGATAAGAAAAATAAATAAATAAAAGACAACTCTTTTCCACACCACAATTGAATTTCAATAATACACTTGAATTAGTTTCATTAGAATTTGGCGTTAATCTTTTTACATCCATTAAAAAAAAGAACTTTAAACAGCTATATATTCAACCCAATAATGAAAAATGTATATAGACCAAAAAAAAAAAAGGGCAGTATGATTAGAATTATTTTACATATGTTTATATTATATGAGCAAATATAAACTCACAATTTATCTATCATTGGATAGAGATAAATCTCATTAAATAGTTAATATCATCTAATAATCGATAATATATGAGTCAACCGATATAGCGTAGAATGTGAATACAAATAACTTTTTTTCATATAATTAATATCACAAATCATGAGGAAAGAAGGCATCAGCAAAACCCAACCTTCTCTTTTTACAGAAATTGTGAACCTCACCATCAAGTTTCCGTGCGGTTCTCGCCGGTTCCGATTTGCACCTCGTGAGAACCAGAGGGTGTGGTGGTGCAGAGTTACCCTCCTCTGTTCCTTCTCTTCTCTTCAACTCACGACCCTTCTCTGATTCCATTATTCTCTCTCTTAGTGAGTCTTCGAGCTCTTTGAAAAACCTTAGCTTTAGCTCCAATTTAGGGTCTTCACTCCCTTCTTGCTCCAGAATGGACTCTCTTTGCAAAAGGAGTCTCTGTTTTCTCATTGGAATCTCTGTTTTCCATTACCTTGCCCTGTACCTCCCCTGTTTCTTCCCCATTCAGAGGGGAACCCCAGAACTTGCTGGCAAGAGAGGAAGACCTGTAGGGGGCGGATCTGCACCTCATCAACAGCAAAGCGTTCCTCGGCGGCGTGGAACAAGAGTTTGAAACAGAGGCTCTCTGTTCTTCTTGCTCTGTTTCATCTTCCTCTGTCTCATAGTTATTATTATGCCTTCCCCAGAAATTCACCTTGTGTTTCGTTGAAGCTTTTGTGACATTGGATTTGGAACCCTTTCTTCGAAAGAAGAAACTCCAATTGGACCAAAATGGTTGGCAATGGCAGCAGCAGTTGAAGGAGGAAGAGCAGTGTTTGAATTTCGCAGCAAAACGGTGACAAAACAGCGGACTTGGGACCCACCGGAACTTCGCCGGTGATCCGTCGGAGGCTGCAGCTGCGGAGCGGCCCCTTTTGGCGGCGGTTGGTTTGGAGGAGCGCTTGACTCGCACCTGACCCATGCATGTGACTTTTGGGGAAGAGGGTTCTTGGGTTTCAATGGTGTTGTTCTTCTTTCTAAGGAATATGGTGGTTGACCTTGACCTTCCCCTACTTCTACTCGCTGCATTGTTTCTCAAGAATCTCATCAATGGAGGTGGGAACTTGTCATTTCGACCAGGACTAGAAATGGGTTTCGTTGATAGCTTCATGTTGTTTCTTCAGTGTTGATACACAACGCCAGGAACCACCTTCTGCTCTGTTTTCTCACTATATTGTTCTCTCTCTTGTTTCCTTTGTAATTTGTATTTGACGGAGGAGAAAGTGCAAGAGAAGATATATTATATCGCCTTTTCTATCTATCTTTTCCCCACTTCTGAAAATTTGGTACACTTGACTTTTTGGCTATGGCATGCTATTTAGTGAAACGCACTCAAGATGTGATGATAATGATAAGAGAAGTGAAACTAGTGTGATGGGTGAAAGATACAAGTATTGGATGGTAGCACCTGAGGTCAAAATTTTAGAAAAATATATTTCAAGGAAATCTTTTCTAAAATGACAAAAGATTTTACTTAATTATTACTATTGTGTGAAATCGCGAGAGCAATTCATTAGCTTGATGTATTCGCACCGGAAAACTTGTCTTTTTGCCAATTAATAAAATGCCCTTTGTGATGGTTTTTGTTTTGATGTAATGTAATTTCTTTTTCATGTTTCTTGACTTTCTACGCATTGCACGGATGGATATGGATGGGTGAATCTCCTTTGAAGATTTCTTTTTGATATATGCATTTGGACTTTGTGTTGCAATGTAACGTTCTCCTTGGCATTCTCCTCGAGGTCACTTATCATTCATTTCGCAAGGGACATGGCTGTGGCATACGCAACAAAGTTGTGTGCATAATCAACAAGTCATTTCAAATCAGTTTTTACTACACGCTCGTTTCTTTTTAAAGATCTCTTTTTGAGTTTCGTTTATGAGTTAATATAATAATTGAATTTTATTGATTTTTAAAAATATTATAGTAAAAGATTAAAATATTTTTTATTTTATTTTTCATTCTATTAAATTATATTCATTCATTCTCTCTCAATTTTACTCTCTCTCTTCAATATTCATATTTTACAAAGACATTGAAAATAGAAACTTAAATGAATGAAGGGACATGTTGGGAGTAAAATTATTAAATACTCATTGGAGACCTGAAAAAGATATTTAAATTGCAATACAAAAAAAAAACTAAAAAAAAGACATTTAAAGAAATAGAGGAAGTATGTACTTGTGGCTCTGATTTTTCTCGCTCCAAACTTTGGTTTAAATGTCGCAAATGAGTTGTTATATTCAAATTAACATGTTTGGTAGAATTGCAATTACGCTGCATTAAAGCATGATTTTAATCTCAAATTATGCTTTGAGTAGAAATGTTGAAAAGAAAAAAGAAAGAAAAAATATTGTTATTAAGTCTAAATAATACTAATAATTTGCGAAGGAAAGAGGAACTTGTCATGTTTGAAGAATTTTCACCATTCATAGTTAAAAAAGCAATTTGAGGATTGAAATTTAGACACGCCATCTTCCAAATGAAAAATTAACAATAATGTGTCTAAATTTCAACCCTCAATTTGCTTTTATTAACAATGAATAATGGAGACTCTTTAAGCATAACAAGGTCGTCTACCCTCTCAACAGAGAGGATCCGGATCCATTTGAAAACTATGATCCACACACAGAGACATTAGATAAGCGTGTGCGTTGGATTTTATGTGATAGTTGATCCTAGAAAGATTTGAGGCAATCACAAATACATGGTATAAAACATAAATGAGCATGACTTGTTTCAGAACCTCTCTCTCTCTCTCCTCTCTCTTTTTCTCTTTACCAAGAGTGCAATGAATAAAGCACTTTTGTAATAAAATTTTAATCTAGGGATTGGATTCAGCTCGTTCCCCTTAGAGCTAAATATTTTCATAGAGTAGTAAACTCTATCATGTCCACTATGAAGCTGATTAAAGTGAAGTAAATAAACAAGATGAAAAAAAAATTATTTAGCAGACCAAAGTTTCAATTAACATTATCATGTCATATATAACAACTTATAGGCGCATTAGTCAATTACCGAAGTTGATATTGAATCTATTCTTAACCGTTTGTTTTGATAGATGTAGATTGATGATGTTTACCCGCAAAATGATGAAGATTATTTGTGGCCTCGTATATATTATTCACTATATATAAAACGGACGGTCCATATAAATGTGGCAGTCCATGTCCGGTAAGAACGGAAGAAAATAAAAACGAAAGAGGGTGGGTGTTCAGTCACTCCAATGTTCTTTCGCTAATACAACTTCATCGGTCAAAAAATTATTTAGAAATGATATTTCCTGCCCCCACCTTGTTCGTTACTCTAAGTTAATTCCAAGAACAGAAATGCTTATAACTTAGATATCACTTAGAGACGCGGATATGAATCTATAAATAAATAGAATTTTCAATGACGTTGATAATAATTGTGATAAATGTAGAATGTAAATAATAATAGACGTGACAAGCTTTAATTGAATTTATTTGTACGATAACTAAATGTGAAATGCTTTCTCTACAGGCAGATTCATTAATAATGCAACTGAAATTACATGATTCTCGGAATGTCCCAATAGTGTCAAAGAAATTTGTGTTCCAATGATCGTCCTGTCCCAAAAATTCTGCAAAAGACAATTGTGATGATGGAAGAGTCACCAGGACATTCTCATTCATAATTGCTTTCTTCACTTTGAATTAACCATGATAGTAATTTTTCCTTTTCACGGCAAAAGTTGTCTCGTCCGTAGTTGTGCATGCATGTGGCCAAAGTTATTCATAATTGCCTGCAATGGTTTCCCAAAAATAGTGCTTCTTAGAAGTTAGAATTTGCAAGCTTCTGCCTCCTTAAACGCAATTAATTTCTTGTTTTCTTTGCGTTGATTTTTTGTGTTCAAGGCGTTTCGTTCTAATTAAGCACATGCAAAGAAAAAAAAACAAGGATATTCCATGTCTTAATCGGAATTTGATTTCGGGAGTGAATCCTAACAGAATCATTTCTTCCTTTCTATCTATAAATAATTAATAAACCTACTCTCCTTGAACCATTCTTTTAGTTGTAACTTACACAACCACATTGTGTGGATTAGTCTAAAATCAGTAATTTTGTTGTCATAATCATGGCAGTCTAGAGAATTTCAAACTTCTAGTAGTAAATAGCGCGAAGACTTATTCTCATTATGTTAAAAGAAGGACTTGTTTTTATTATTTGGGACCTTTTTGCATGTTATTTCCCATGCAACCCCACAACAAAATAGCGTAAAAAGAAATGATAAAGAAGGGGGCAAGACAAGGAGGCAAAAGGGAAGTGAATGGATGCAGAAATTTGAGCAATTAGTAACGGATTATGGGCACCAAGAATTTTATATGGAGATGAGAGTAAAAAGTTGTAATCCTCCAAAGGCAAAAGGTTAAACCCCACCATCATGATGGCCTGGCAAACCTTTTCAGTATTGTCTAAGCACCCAAGTCAACCACAGCCATGCTCAAGATTCCTCCAATAGCGCTTTCTTCCAATCCTACCCTTATCATGTAGGTCCAAGAACTTGACAAAAATTCAGGAACCAAAAGTCAACAAAATACTGAAGGCACCCTTTTCTTCTGGAACTCATAAACAACTTGAATTTTTAATGGAAAATAATATTATTTGTATATTAATAGTGAATATGAAGAGACACAATATATTTGATAATGATAGGTAGAACAAAGACTGTGTTTCTACAAGAGCATATAAGAATTTTTCTTATATTTTAGTATCTACTTTTAATTCACTTTTTAAGTACAAATAACATGGAATGTCCCCCAAATTCAATTGACAATCAGTCTGAGTTCAGTTCAGCCACAAAAGGTATACATTAAAAATATCAAATAATCAGATCTGTCAAGAACTGATTATGATACAATTTGCATGTTCATACTCAAGAGTACAGCACTAATACAAGGCAACTTACATGTGTTAGAAAATATTAATATGGGACAACTTGGAGAATGCTACATATAGACTGGGATTTATGAACTGATGTCCGAGTATAAGGGACTAAACTATATCTACCAAAATAATATATACATATACCACATGAGGCCCAATAAATAAGGTTATAAACTGGAAGGATATAAAGATAATTGCCTATTAATTACCCCATTTCTCGGTCCGCATGAAAAATTGTTCCTGTACCTTGTTTTCCCAGTGATCTTTTCACATATAATATGAACATGATTCTGACTCAATAGGTCTTTTCACCCCAACAACTGATTGCTTTGACTCAAGAGTTCACATTATTGTTGTCCCAATCGCTGGTTCCCTTTGGATCAGTGAGAGCCTGAGTTTCATCATCTGAGATAACAATTTAGCAGAGTCAGCGAAATAGCTTCTGTTAACAGCCTAGTAATGACAAAGGAGGATTCGGGGAGTAGCAAAATAACGTTTGGAAGCATAAGATGAACAAAAAATGTTTGGGAGTATAAGATGCTCATATTTTAATTTTTTGAAAATTCAGTTTATTTACTGTAAAACTAAAAGTTGTAAATTCCACCTTTTGTGTTTTCAGTATATAAATTGAGTTCTTTAGAGATTAACACATGATTTCCCAGTAAATAAGAGCACAGAAACACAAGAAAGATGGAATGTGCGACCTTCAGTTCCCTAATAAGCATACTGCATTTCCAAGAAATTAACACATGTTTAACATGTGTTGTCAGTAATATCATAGACCGAAAAACTTTTATGAGCATCACATGTTCCTAGACATATTTGGGAGCATATTGGACAAAACCTATGACAAATGAATAAAGCAACGTAGCTCCATCTTTAAAGAAAAGTGATCAAGAATAGAGACACCTATCCTCACAAACCCTTCACAGACTCCAGGCTGAACTCATCTAAAACCATTCAAAAGAAGTTACAATTAAACCACGTGTTATCCAATAGCTTTTATTAAAACTTAAAAGTCTCTGAGGAGTATGTGCATATGAAATTGGTGCAAGTATCATTAATCTAGAGATAATCATGCCTGAAACTGTGGATAGTGAGAGTTCGGTAAGTCTTTTGACACAGTCCTTTAGTGCCTGGAGTTCAGCTTCCTTTTGATGGAGATTGGACTGAGCTTGGTGCAGCTCAGATTCTAGCTCGGAGATCTGGTTTTCCTGCTGCTTTATCAGCAAGTGGCTTAGTTTTTTATTCAGTTCAAATGGCGACACTCCATGGTATTGAGAGTAGTCGAACTTGGGGTCATCTGTTCCATGACATCCTTCATTCTGCATAGCAGTTTCTTGATCAAACCAACACTGATATGGCAAAAAAAACTTGTGTAAGAAGATGAAAGAGGAAAGTAGCAAAAAAGTCTAGTACTGTGAGTTCACAACACACAACTATCTCATGAAGACTTAAATATCATGAAATCTAAGAAGTTCACCTCATCTAATTTTGGCCTTGTTTGTTCATGGCAAGGACTGTCAATAGTACGACCAGAGAGCCTTCGGAGTTCAAATTCAAGTTCTGCTTCCAATTGATCCATTTCCGATACCCGTGGTTCTGGTTCTTCAGTAAGCGTACTACTTCCACATTCACCACCATCATTTGCAGCAGGACTCCAAATTTTGACATCAGTGTTCCTGAGATCAATATTTGTCTTCTTGAGCATCAATTTGTCATGGCTACCACTCCGTTTGCGAGAGTTCATATCAAATTTTTGAGCAGAATCTGGAATTTGATGATCACATGACAATTTTCTTCTGTTGAGCTTGCACTTCAGTTCTTGAACAACTTTAGCTGCCTCATCAATGGTCTTATTCAGGTTATTGATCTCAGCTTTTCCAGCTGACATCATATACATGATGCCGAAGCCAAGCCCCCAACCAAATAATGAGTTATCTGAAGGAGACAATATGATAAAGACCTTATTGTATGGTTCAATAATCTTGGAGAAAAGAAAGGAAATTATGTGTTGAAACCAATTACTAATTTTCTAATTTGGCTATTGTTATTTTAAAAGGCACAATAGCATATCCAATACACATATATTGGCAAAAGAGTAGTGTGATATGATTAGTAAATAAGCAACAATTATCAATCAAGCACAGAGATTATGAGCTGAAAATTTTCACAATATGACAATGGCTACAGATTAATCTTAAAAACATTATTGATATAGGTTCACCGAAGATCCTTGAGATAAAGTGTCTTTTTTGCTTAGTAATTCATGAATGGTTGCTTTGATAAATGGGAAAGGATAGAAGATGTGGCAAAAGCCAAATCATACGTGGTAAGGAAAATACACTGAAAAAGGATTTTTAGTGAAACAACCTGTCTCTATGTCAGATATCCTTAAAGGAAACTTCATACGAGATCAATATAGGTACGCAAATTTTCATGCCATGATAACAAAATGCAACACTACTACTCATCATTTCATGAATTTCATCCTCCGTGCACCATCTATTACGAAACACAGCACATTTGCTACCAAGCTCAATAACCAATTGAAATTCCTACACAAATCAGCTGCCACGTTCAAAGCTCATACAGAAATCCCTCAATTTTCAGAATCACATAAAGAGGTAAAATTCCAATTGCATTTTTTGCACACATAACAGAAAAATATCTTTATATATATACAGAACAGAACAGAGCTAGGAAAACAGAGTGAGCAGAAATCTAAAAGGGAAAAAAAACAAAAAGAATCAAAATTCCAAATGCATTTTGCACGCACAACAGGAAAAAAAACATTTTTTTAAGAACAGACAGAGCAAGGAAAAACAGAATAGTTCTTCTAATCTCTGACCTTTGGAAGAAGGACAAAACCCAGCTTTGGAAGGTGAGTTCTTCGTCGTTTTCCTTCTCTTCAAGCAAAAGGGTAACCTCCTGCCACCCGATCCCACCTCCGAACCGCATCTCTGCACGGCCTTAGCAACGCTAACTCTGTTCTTCTTCTTAGGCCGAGACAACGATGACCCACTTTCCGAACTCGAAAACGTGAAGACCCCATCGCCGTCACGTGCGCGAGAATTGCTTCCAGACCCGGACTCAGAAACTGCATCTGGGTCCTCCACGTTGTTGTTGTTATCGTTATCATCGGGATTGTCGAGAGTAGGAGGTTGTTGAGTTTCGGTGTCGTTCCTGTGTTGTGTGAGGAAATGCTTGGTGGCGTAGCCGGTGGATCCGGCAACGGCAGCGGCTAAGAGAACCTGCCACATTGAGATTGAGAACAAGACAATGATTTAGTTGATGTTGAGAGTGGAAGCTTCAAAGTGACGACGTTAACACAAAAAAAACAAACAAACAAGTAATGTAATGCAGCTTAGTGTGTTTGTTTGTTGGGTGAAGTGTTTGTTGTATGCAAATGGAAAGAGGAAGAGGTTGGTGGATAGTTGTACAGGCCGTGTGTGTCACGTGCTTCCCGCTTTTCTCCATTTTTGGATCATTCCATTTCTTCAGCTTCTTCTTTTCTTTCTTTTTAATTCTAAATTATCTGGATTTAGAGTTTATTGAATCAATTGGTTCAAATCATTTGATATTTTTATAGGTATTTGGTTTAAACTAATTAAGTAGTTTTGAAATATTAAATTTTCTTTAATTATGTGACTCAATGTATACCTTTTCTGACAGTTTCTCCCCTTTTAAATTATGTCAAACAGCGCCCACCAACTTTCTCGTAAATAAACCATATTCTATGTCCTTTTGTAAGAGAGTGTGTATGTTATAAAATCTTGAATATTTAGAGATGTTATACTTCTTTCTCAAATTGTATCAATTTCCCAAAAAAACATTAAGACTTATCTTCTAAAACATCCTAGTTAAATATTAATTCTTTTTGACAAAATAAGTTTGTATTTAGCTTAATTTCTCCTTTTATTTAATATGATTTACAATTAAATTTTATTTAAAAATATGCAAGATTAATTGAAACCAAAAATGTAGTAGCATAAAATTAAATTAACTCTTAATGATTCAAATGATTTTATATTTATTTTTATTAAAATAATATCTCAAATTCAAGTATTATAAATGGAAGAAAACACACTAGTGACGAGCTGAACTAGCGCAAATCACATGAGTTGAGCTCTACTAATCTTTGATTGTTGATGTTTTAAAACAATTAGATTTAGTTTGAAGGAGCCTCCTTTCGATTCACAAAAGGACAAAATAATCCTTAATGATTAATAAACTTGGATAACTTAATGAAAACGAACCTAGAACGTACGACAGATTACAGAATTTCTGCCATGTTTCGCTGCCTAGTTACGAATCATGAGAAACTTCAAAGAACCATCACTCATGCCTTCACTACGAAACATTTGATTATACTAACAAACTAAGGACACCACGTAATAACGCAATAAAGTTGGCTAAAACGTTTACCTTAAAGTGACCGTTTAGTTATTCCGACAAAAAAAAAATTTCCTTTACTAAATTGGTCAAGAATAATGTTAATTACCCGAAACTAACATTTTCCAAGGCCTCAAAATATATATGAAGCACGTAGTATATCACTACATTGGATATCTTAGTTAGCAAATTAGCAGATACAGCAGGCCACACAAGATTGCGCAGAATATTCAATATTTCTCTAGTTTTCGTTTGGTAGAAGAATATTCAATATTTCACCAGAGCTTGATACATTTTTGAGAATAATGTGTAAAAGATAACTTGAGAAAGCAATACGATTATCATTCAATAAAGTAGATTCTCATAAACCATGCCAGACAATAGTTGCGCCAATAGTATTTGATAAAGCATGCTAGACAACTCCCTGATAAATTTGGGGAAAATTTTATTTCCCGTAACTGTGTTTGTATCAATGCACCTTCGTCTAAACACAGAGAGAAAACAAAATGAAATATTGTAAGTTTCTATCTATAGAATATGGCAACCATCTATTGTTACATCAGCTCTATTTCCATAGCCATTGGACCTAAAAATATTAGACTATGATCTGTTGCTCTCTTCATAGATGCCATTTGTATTGTACCTGAGCCAGCAGCCTTCTAAAGTGAAATTCTCCAAAGAAGAAAATTATTAATTGCGCTATCAATAGTTGTGAATATATGACAACAATTCCTGGAGGACAAATTCGGAGCTGTCTGCCTGGCAAAATGAAGAAGTTAAATGGTTAGGTGTCAAAATATTACACACAGAGAAGCATATGTTAACCTTAAACTTCGGCTATTTCTGCAACTTGCAAACAATAGAAATGCAACTATGGAGAAGTATATTGAATTAAAATTATGAAATGCACAAGACTCAGGATTATGTTTTCACATCACATGCATTATTTGACAATTGTTAGCACCAAAGGCTTGAACCCAACTAGTATTGCTGCTGCCAACATGGATCATTGCAGCAACACATACACCAGCAATTGAAACGGATGAGGTTAGGCGGGACTAGCATTGGATTTTATGTAACACTGAGGTGTCATTTATGCTATTTGGCTCCTAAATTGAAGAGTTGCAAGGAAAACTCATAAGTTACTTATTACCAATGGATGAGGTTGTTCCAAGCCACCTGTTGAATCATAATTTTTCTACCTAGTGTCTTTCTGCAATTTACTCTAGATGTATTTGGTTACCCTTTAATAAAATTTCATTCACAATTCACCTATTTTGTTCCACCATTTTAAGCTCAATCTCTCCAAAGTTCAATTGAAATCAATAATTCCCTACACAAAATACAGGGCTCAGGCACACCATTATTCAAGGCCATCCTGATGGATCCTCTTGTGCCTGTAATTGAATAGGCAAACAACCAAGTAACAGATCAAAAACGCTTCACTACAATGGCTGGGCCCAATATTAGGAAGGAGGCACAAATAGATGAGTCGTCAGAATAAACTATCAAGAACCGACTCAGGAGTCCTTATCTTTTGCTGCTGAATTTATCCCATCCTTGATAAGAATGCCATAAGACCCAAAACAAGTATTCAAAGAAATTTATAACACAAACATAATTAGAAACAAGCTGAGAAAAATCCATCAATGGAGTGAGTTCCAACAGAAGAGCGCAACATGAACTCAATTTTGACAAGAAGGATTTTAATCAACTAACATTGAATTTCACTTCACAAGACCTATTTTGACACCGTTGATATGCTAATCCATGATTTACTCAGTTTACAGATCGTATTAAAGTTTAATTGGCTTGTACCCTAAATGGGCACTTACACAACATATAGCAAGCATAATGGCAATTGCTTCCTCTCCTCTGGCATGTGAGACAACAAAAAAATAACTCTAATTAGAATGTAAGCATTAGCGATAACATTCTTATAGATCTTTTACAATATCACTCCATCAATACACATCCAACACCTACTCGTAAATGAATGCATCAAACACTACATAATTGCAGGCATTGGAACTACAGCAAGCCTCAAGGGTTAGTTGAGTCTACCTATACAATCAAACACAAGATTGCAATCCGAAGATTTCCTTGCCCTCAATTTCAGGCTCACGGAATAATAATACCACAATAATTTTCACTCCACAATTCCATACTAAATTCAGGTCTCATAACTTTCAAGTGCCTCTCTACAATCCCAAGAACACGCACAACTGCTCACAAGACACAGTCCAATCAAGTAATGCACACACATATGATCAACACGATGACCCTAGACAGCATATCTCCTAGAATTGCCCTCAATAACAGCACACAAACAGAACAGCCAATTAAGGGTCCCCCTGATTTAGTAAGCCTAATTCATCAAAGTTCAAAACTTTCAACCTCATTAAACAAACAAAAGAACAAAAAAAAACATAAAACACGCAGCACCAAACCTAATAATGTCAAATCCAAATCAAAATAAAAAAAAAATCCAATTTTTATCAATTCAATCCATCAATCAAAATCAAATCAAACGAAACCAAAATTCCAATTCTGCTCACCACAACTGAATCAGAATCAAAACCCAAATCATTCGGACTTGTCAGGATTGGATGACGATGATGATGCCATCTTCTTCTTCTTCATCCTAGCTCTCTCAGCCCTCGCCGTGTCGTACTCAAACTTCAACACATTCTCAATATGGCTGGTATCCTTGACATAGAACCTCCTCCCAAACTCACTCTCCTCAATCACCGGAAAATAAGGACTCAACACATTCCTCACAACCCAAAACCAGCCCGCTCCAAGAACCACCCCAAAGCCGTGCCAGCAAACACCTGCGCCACCGTATGGTACCCCAAATAAACACGTGACCACAGGGTCAGAAGCGCCGAGACCCACGTGACGAAACTGAGGAACACGCTGTTCCTAGAGTCCCAGAAGGTTAACCTGTTGGAGGACAAGAGGGTGAGGTAGGTGGCGAAGAAGAACATGTACTGGCAGTGGGAGGAGGGCCAGCCGTGGGAGTCGCAGACCTCGAGGAGGTGACAGGTGGCGGGGCGGGATTGGCTGACGGAGGTCTTGATGAGCTCGTTGATGAACTGGGAGAGGAGGAGGCCGAGGGCGAAGGTGAGGCCGTGGAGCTCGCGGCGGAAGAGGAAGTGGGAGAGGAAGCCCCAGGGAGATGAAGACTGGCACCAGGGAGACCCATGCCAGGAAGTGGCCTAAGGTGTCGCCTTTCTGGTACCGCACGTGGGTCAGCGTAACGGCCTTCAGAGGGGGTGTGTTTGTCATGATGGGTGCTTCCCGAGGTTGTTAGATGTCAGATCTGAGACACAGACACAGAGAGAGTGTTGTGGTGAGGTGAGGTGAGGTGAAAGAGGGAGGGAGATCTTGTGGAAAGGAAAGAGATGAAGAAGGTGGGCGTTGTGCGTTGAAGTGGTGATACAGTGAGAAGAGAACTGAGGAGGGAGGTCCTGACCCCGGCGAATTTACATCAGCCACAGATTACCTCACGCGTGTTCAAAACTCCTTTCTTTTCTTTTTTTTCATTTTTCAATAATATTATTTGTATATTAATTTTTTTTTTCTGAGTAAACTATAACTTTGGTCGGTAAGATTGTTAGTTTTTCCTTTAATTCTTGAAATTTTGAAGTTAACTCTTTAGATTCTAAAATTATATTCTAAGTCGTTTTATTACTAGTCAAATAAGGTTCAGTCACGTTCCTAACGTGGCATGTCATGTGTCACTTAGACGTCAGTAAAATATAACAGTTGGAACGGTTATTTGACCAAAATTAAAGTGATTCACGCGATGTAATTTTAAAGCTAAAGAGTTAATTTTAAAACAAAGTGAAGTACAACTTATAATTTTAAGGATTAAAATGACACTTCCTCTTTTTTTTCTTTCAAAACCATGTGATATTAGAGACAATCTTACTCGAATTAAGTTATATCATTAGGACCGCAAAGCTCTTTTTCCTAAGTTTTGAAACAACTGCAAATCCAATACTCTAACTCGAGACTTCTATTAGATTATAATAACATGCACTAGTTGATGTACATAGTTGTGGATACATATTTAAAGTATTTAACTACTCTAACACGAGGAGATTTGTAAAATGTGAAATCCTATAATAAAAAATTGGGTTTTTCTCTGTGATGGTGTGCAATCAAATTAGTTATTAAAACATCAAAAGTGTTAATTTTTTTAATTGAATTGTGATTTTTTTAAGTTTTCAATGAACCATATGCTACTTTGATTCCTTAGGGTAATTAGTAGAAAAAACCAAGAAATAAACATTAGCATTGTTTTTTCAATCAACAATGGGGCCAGAAGTCCAAAACCAAACAACTAATTACAAATATATATACAATAAAATAAAATAAAATAACTAATAAACATCAACAGTGTGTTCAGATATTCTAATAAAAATTTGTAAAATAAAATTAATAGAGGGGGGAAAATTTTGGGCAAGTATGATGAGTGGAGTATTTGTTAAGATTTTGGGCAATGTTAGGGATACATTAATCCACAACTTTTCTTACTTCTTTTCAAATTTGTCAATTTCCAACCTAGTTCGAGATCAGACCAAGGAAAAAAAAACTTGGGTAGACATGAGCGCATATGATGTGGGCGTACTAAGAGTATGTGTATTTGTTTCATTAGCTAATGGATTTTTTTTAAAACTCGTATTCAGGTTAATTTCTTATTACGACACTACTAAAAATGCGGTGAAATACCACGTTTTCTAACCACGCCTTTAAGCGGGGCTAAATGTGTAATTAACATACACAAAATTCACTCTAAAGCATCTCTCATCTCTCACTCTAAACGGAAACACACTCTCCATTTTCAGGCAAAGTCCTTTCTCCATATCGCTAAGGTTAGGGTTCATCATCCTAGAAGCTTTTCATCTTAGAGCTTTCATTTGAAATTCCTTCCTCTATTGAAGCTTCATCTCTTCATCTTCCTTGAAGCTAATTTTTCTTTCTTTTTTTTTCTCAAATTTTCAAATTCATCATTTTCATATTCGATTTCAATTTGTGAACCTGTTTTTCATTCATTATTTGTGCTTACTAGATGTAATTGCGAGTTTGAAGGAGATTAAAGCGATTAACGACTTGAAGCTTCATCCATGGCCATTGGCAAACTTCTTCTCCACAACCTGAAGAAATCCATGGCCGTTAGCAAGCTTAGATTAGTTTCATAGCTCGCAAGCTCAACATCGATCTCTTCAGTGCCTACTTGCGCCACAATTCACTTTCAAAACTTTTCGGCACCACTACTTCTCTGATCTCTCTTTATTCTCACTTCTCATAGGAGTCATTCAAATGTTCTTTAGATCTATCTTTATTTTTTCATTTTACAACTTCTTTGATCCACTCATATATTGATTTTGGATTTGTGATGATTTAGGTATTGATAGTGGAATCTCGTTAATTTGTTGCTTTCAAGATGTTTTGCTTTGTTAATTTTCATAAAATTTTGTAGTTTCATACTTCCAATGTGGTTCTTGATTTTAGAAATTGAAGATTTCAAGTCCAAGAGATTCCATATTTTTCTGGTAATTATGTGATGAAGTCAATTAGTTTGCATCTTGTTCATTAGACAATATGGTTATATTTGTTCCTTAAAAGGATTGAAATGAATTAGCCCATGTTAAGAGTTTTACTTTCAAAATCCTAACGTGTTGAAGTGCTTTTTCAAAGGTTGAATTTGGGTGCTTGGAAGTCAGAAGGGAACGGCTTCTATGACTTCTAGTTCAACACCAGGCTAGTCAAATCCACAATTGTGCATTTTCATAGAGCTTTGTTCGCTACTTATACACTACTAAAAAACGGATAGATCCACGCTTTTTTAGCCACGTCTAAGGGAACGAGGCTAAATTGGATTAACTTTACTAGTAAACCAAGCCCTTCCTCTATTCACTTTAGCACAATCACACAAGAACACATTACTATAAGATGTGATGTAGATTTGTAACTTTTAAGGTCCAAGAATATAGGAACCAAGTTGCATCAGCAAGCAAGAAATAGGAAAGAGGAGAGTAAAAAACTAGATTATTGGAGTGCGAAAATATGACTGATACAAGCAATTGGAGAAGACACCAAAATCAGAGTGAAATAGCTTGTACCAGAAAGGTTGTAAATTAGGCAACTCACCATGTAATCCAGAATTAATTTCACTTGTTGGAAGCATTTGTTGCTTATCTTTGTGTTGAAGCACTTGGATTCCTAGTCATCCTCTGTAGGCTTCTCATAGTAGCAATGGAAGAGTAGTAGTGTAGTTAGTGCTTGCTCTTCAGTCTTCTCTTACAAAGTTGATAAGTCTTTTTTCTTTTTCTTTTTTAGTTTCTCTTAAGCTGGCTAGCTTTGTGAATCTCTTCTTGCGTAAGCCTGGTGTTCTTTTATGCAACCAGAAATTGCTAAATATGTTGAAAGTAGATTTAACATCATAAGTGTTTTTTTAATGAATGTATCTTGTAGGCAAAAATTTTGGCGAGCATCTGGAGGTTCCAACAATACTAGAGTTCTTTTGGCGATAATAGTTGGAAGATAACAAGGTATCTTCTTTCTTACATCATTGTAGTAATGCTTTATTTTTTATTAAGTCTTTCTCATATAGTAATGCTTTATTTTTTATTAAGTCTTTCTCATATACTGTAGTAATATGGTTGGGGTAAGCCTTGGTTTCCCATTCAAGAATAACTTATATGTCCCTATTTATATGATTTGAATAATATTTTAATTCTCCTATGCTTTGTGTGTTCATTGGTTGAATCTCCAAGATTGTTTTCATATGGAGTTTCAAAGGGATAAAGGTTAGGTTTTTATGCCGCGAACTTCACCTGAGTACAATAATGGCCTACAAGGGTTTCTTAATTTTGCATTTGAGCATGGTTCTATTGATGGGAAAGTTATAAAATGTCCTTGCCCCGATTGTTGCTTTCGTTATGCATTAACAAGGGATGAAGTCTATGATCATCTTATGAAACGTTCCTCAAACCTATAACTTTTGGTGTTGGCATGGTGAGAAAAGAAGTAAGCATTGCTCTAACAAAACCCATATACCTGGAGATACTTTGCCCCCAAGATCCAATACGTGAAATGATCAATGATGCATTTGGCATTGCTGGACAACACATAAGTGAAGGGGCATGTAAGACCCAACAGAAGGAGATCAAAGCATGCTAGAATTAAATCTTAGTCCTGATGAAGGGGATAGAGAATTTGATGAGTTAGTTAGAGATGGAAATGAAGATCTATATGAAGGGTGTGCAAAATACTCAAAGTTGTCTTTTATAGTGAAATTGTATCATATCAAGTGTTTGTGTGGGATGAGTAACAAAGCTATGTCCATGATTCTGGAGTTGCTAAGCAATGCCTTTGAACATGCAGAATTCCTAAAACTTTTTACGAGGCTAAGAAAATCATTAACAGGCTTGGTCTTAATTACAAAAAGATCCATGCTTGTCCAAATGATTGCATGTTATATTGGGGGAATGAAGATAAGCATAGGCAGACATGTAAAGTGTGCAATATATCAAGATGGAAGTCAAGTGGTAAAAAGAAACAAGCCAAAGTTCTAGCTATTTCCACTCAAACCACGACTCCAACGATTGTTTATGTCTAGCAAAACTTCGGAGTATATGAAGTGGCATAAGGAAGGAGGAAACCCGGATGGATTGATGAGGCATCCAAGAGACTCAGAGGCATGGAAAAGATTTGATTTAAGGTACCCAAAATTTGCTTCTGTTCAAGAAATGTTCGCCTTGGCCTAGCTTGTGATGGTTTCAATCCATTTGGAACTTTGAGCACCAACTATAGCATTTGGCATGTCATCTTAATTCCATATAACTTGCCAGTGGATGTGTATGAAGCAAACTTCTCTTATTCTTTCAATGATTATTCCTGGCAAAAGGATGCCTGGGAATGACATTGATGTTTACTTGCAACCTTTAATAAAAGAGTTGAGTGAATTATGGAGTGATGGCGTAAGAACATTTGATGTGTCAAATAAAGGAATCTTTACAATGAGACGCTTTAATGTGGACAATCAGTGATTTCCAGGGCTAGGAACATTATTGGGATGGAATACTCACCTGGTTTAGCTTGTCCTTCTTGTAACTTTGACTCAATTCCTTGTCGCTTCCATTTAGCAAGAAATGGTGTTTCATGGGCATCGTCGTTTTCTAAATGGCACTCAGGATTTCGGTTGAAGAATTCATTTTGATGGAAAAACTGATTTGAGAAGTCCCCAATAGTCTTGTTTGGGTCTAAATCCTAAAACGCAAGAAGATATCA
Organism: Dalbergia oliveri; assembly: GCA_030441495.1. Classification (NCBI taxonomy): domain Eukaryota; kingdom Viridiplantae; phylum Streptophyta; class Magnoliopsida; order Fabales; family Fabaceae; genus Dalbergia; species Dalbergia oliveri. Next base: position 27,836,923 of record JAMLFY010000013.1, read on the forward strand.
ATGTTATATTGGAAAAGATCAGAGGTTGAGGCAACCAAAAGTAAGGAAACGCAACACAAACCCTATGCAAAGTGAGACACAACTGGAGAAGAAAAGCATATTTTTTCAACTTCCATCCTGAAACACAATTTGTTACGTCACAATCTCGATGTTATGCATATTGAGAAAATGTGTGTGACAATGTGATATATACCATTCTCAATGAACAAGGAAAGGCAAAGGATCACTTGAATGCTAGGAAAGATTTGCAAGAAATGAACATAATGATGGATCTATGGCCTGATGAAAATGGAAAGTACCTTCATTTCTTATTCACAATGTCAAATGCTTAGAAGGACCAATTTCTTAGGACTTTGAAGAATGTGATTTTACCGACAGTTATTCTAGTAACATCTCTAGATGTGTTGATTTGAACAACAAGCTATGGTTTTAAAAAGTCATGATTCTCACATACTTCTGGAACAATTGCTCCAATCATTGAGAAACACATTACCTAAACAAGTGCTACTATTTTAATTGATTTGTGCTCCTTCTTAGAGACTATGGTAAAGTGTTGAATCCAAGTAGATCTTGATGATTCACAACGAATAGTGCTTACATTGTGTCACATGGAGGTCATTTTTCCACCTTCATTCTTCACCATAATGGTTCATTTAATTGTTCATCTTGTTGACTTGGCAAAACTAGGAGGCCCAATACATTATGAATGGATGTATCCTATAGAACGGTAATTTCATTTCTCATTTAAATAAATAACTTTTAACAAAAAAATTATTGTTAATCTCTTCTTTTTATCTCATAGGCAACTAGGAAAGTTTAAGGGCTATGTGCATAACAAGGCACAACCAAAGGCTCTATCAGAAGGTTACATAGCTGAAGAATGTCTTACTTTCTCTTAGATATTTGAATGATATTGAAACAAGATTTAATCATCTACGACGAGTGAATGATAAACCAAATGAGGTTGTTCAAACTTTGACATTGCACATGTGTTTCCACAAATTGGCAAACATGTTGGTGGTGCGACATTTTTCAACCTAACTCCATTGGAGAAATTACAAGCACATTGCTATGTCTTAGTTAAAGTGGACTTGTGGACCTTTTTATCGAGTAAGTATTTAATTATTTTTTCCATATAAATCTTATAGGAAAAATTCTTCTTACCATATGTTGTTATATGTGCATAATTGCATATATAGTGAATTTAGAAGAGAAACAAGAAGACAATTAAGGAGTAAGAGGCGGTCATTTAGAGGTTGAGAAGATAGTTCAGAGAATTTTGTGAATGGTTTTATTTGCGGGTGAGTATACCAATAGATGAAGCCAATCTATATCAACTCTTTGGTTTGTATTTATGTTTCTAACGTGTACAATGAATTTAGGTCATGAATAATTTTAGTCATACTCAGATGACATCAAGTTACTTGCACAAGGTCCACTTCAACAAGCGAGAAGATGGACTACATATAATGTTCATGGATTCAAGTTTAAAACTACCACTCGTGAACAAGGGTTGAAAACTCAAAATAGTGGAGTTTTTGTTAGTCCTGGAACTACAAGTTTTGCTAGTACAGTGATAACAACCCTAGTAAAGATAGGTGCCATATTATGGAAAGTTGGTTGATATCAGGAGCTCAACTGTCTTGGTCGGTTCTTAGTTACTTTATTCAAATGCAAATGGGCTGAAACTATACTAATAGAGGGATGAGATAAGATGATTTCAAATTTGTGAATATTAATTTTTCGCCTGATACATATAGGAGATAGTATTGATGATGAGCCATACATTCTTGCCTCAAATGCTCAATTAGTGTATTATGTGGAGGATGGGATGGACAAAGATTGGTGTGTTGCCATACATTTGAAGCCTAGGGACTTATATGAGATGGGGGAGCATAATGTTGATGAAGAATTCTATGAGAGTGTGTCATATCAAATGAATGGCCTAGATATGTTATCCAATGATGTTGAAAATATTCCATTAGTTAGGGAAAAAGTTGATGATGAACAAGACACTACTTAATTTTGTTGAGTATGTGAAAATATTATTTGATATTATGTTATAGTTGTGTTCTCTCTCTCCCTCTCCCTCTATCTTCTTTACCTTTATTGTTCATATTTTGTTCTCACATTAAAGAATCATCCCATGATAAAAATTCATGCCTTATTTTTGTACTAAGTTATAGTATGCCTAGAGTGGCATGATTTGGAGTTGTGAAAAAAAAAAGTGGTGATAAGTCGTCTACCCAAGCTTCCCAATCACAAGCACCACCAGCCACCCAAACTCAAGTTCAAGTCGCAAATGCTCTAGATATTGGACGGTAGATGTGAAAGGTATTTTGAGTGCATATCATATCCTTGCATCTAATTTATGATGCTCTAACAAATATAATTGACAGATGCTTAGGAGTTACAAAAGTTGCACACTTGAGATTGAAGGACCTTTGGGTGCTTCATATTGGCACCAAGTAGTGTTGCCTGTTAATGATTGTAAACGGCCAATAGGTGAAGCAGGTGGTCTCTTAGGACAAGCTCTTGGACATGTAGGGGCTGATTTTGCTTGCACTTCCAATATGTTACAAGTCTTGGTTAAATGTTCCTGAAACTTATAAGGATGATCTTTATAAGGCCAAGTTCCAGGTAAAATTGAGTATAAATTGGAGATTTTCACTTTAAGATCCATAGAACTTGTAACAATGTTTCACTTATATTTTCTTGTATATTATAAGGAAAAGTTCATTATAGATGATGATGTGGTGAAGAAGATCATTATGAAACGAATAGGAGAAAAGTGGAGGGAAAATCGATCTGATGTTTTCCATAAATATTATAACCCAAAGCTTAGCAAAGAAGCAAACTATGCTAATCATCCTCCAGATATAAATCAAGATCATTGGACTCAATTTATTGTGTATCGTTTGCATCCAAGCCATTGGTAAGTAAATTAAGTTATATGATTTATATATTCCAATTATTTCACATGGTTCACCTTTTCTTTTGAACACTACAGAAAATGTGCAAACAAAATGCACAAATTCGAGAGAAGCAATTAATTGTGCACTCTTGGAGGATCAAAGACCTTATCAAGGAAACGGTTTAAGATGGTGATAGTTTAATTGGTCAATAGTATTTTCTTTTTCATTTTTGTTTTGATTATGTCATTTATGATGAGTAATTTTAACATGTGTAGGAACTTGAGAGTGGACAATCTATTAGCAAAAGTTTTTATCGCCACACACACTAAAGTAGATGGATCATATGCAAATAATTCTACACAAACTGTTTGTGTAAGTATTTCTTGGAGAGCTTTAAATGGATATTGCGTTATTTTAACGTTTTAAAGAATATTCATCAGTTTCATTTTTCATTTTTTAATTAGTTTGAATTTTTATTATAGGAAAAAATTATTCAAGCGAGAGGGAAGGAAGCTGTCCAAGGTAATTGCACCAAATGATTCCCTTGGTCAAGTGTTCGAAAGGAGCGTTCAGGTAAGTTAGAGGTTTGGGTTTAGGACCTTGTCCTTCCCAAGTATTTGGAGTCCAAAGGCAAAGCCATGATGGGGAAGGCTCTAGTTTTCCCCAACAAGTGGTTCCATTGCTCATATGCAACAGAAAATTGTAGATTTGGAAGCACGATTGGAAAGAGAAACTAAAAGTAGACTTGAATTTCAAAATGTTGTGTCTCATTTCCTTCAACATGTTCCTACCTCATCCATGAATCCTAAACTTGTAGCAATGCTTACTTCAATGGTAATGTTCCTAACTAAGATCTCTATATTGTTGTTCTTGGTTGCATCAGTATTTTCATTATAAAATTTAGACATCAAAAGAATGAAAACGCTTTTAATTTTTTATAGATGAATTTGTCCTTATATTTTCGTTAGCAATGGACTAGCAACTCTAATTTTTTTTTAGAGAAGTTTATACCTTCACCTGAATGACTATGAGTTGGCTTGAGTTAGAATTGTTGAGATTTCAGATGCATAAAAGGAGCTTGTTAACTGTTACGTATTGAACTAGCATAAAAAGGCACACTAAATCAAAATTTTGAATGTGAATTCGTGGATGCAGCAAAGATAAAAGGAGTTTGATAGCTTATGTTTATTTTCCCTTTTGTTTTTTGGTCGAAGGAGTTTGATAGCTTTAACATAGAAAAAATGTGTAAGAAAATTGGTAAATAGCTTAAAAATGTGCCCACAAAAGTTAGGCTTAATGCAAATCAGATTATAATTCGGCCTATGCTCTGTTTTTGTTGATAAAATAATAATGATGATGTTGTTTTCAGGTTGCAAGTGCTAATGATGATGTTGAGTCAAGCAATGGAAGTTTCTCTCCCAGATGATGATGACAATGATTTTTAACATTTTTATTAGCTATTTTTTTGATTAGTGTTAAATTGTTTTCATTTGTTGTTAGGATTGCTTAGAGACATTTATATTGGTTGTTGACTAGTGACATTTGTTACTCATAAATTTTGTAGATGAAAGTTGAAGCATGAAAATATTATACAAATGCTTCAATCCCTTGAGAGTATATAAATGCTTGATCCCTTTGAGAGCCTGCAAGAGTTTTGCCTCACTTTTATCTAATTCTTTAGCTTTTAAATGTGTCATCATTTGCAGGTTAATCAACTAATTAACAGCTATTTATATTTTTTACTAGAAAAAAAAGAGTGACGTTAGCCACATTTTAAGCTGTGGACAAATGAGACAATTGTGTGGCTGAGTAATGGCCATTAACCACGCTCAGGAACTGTGGCTAAACGAGATTTGGAGGTGTTGCTAATTGATCATTTCCCCACCATGTAACAACCACGCCACCCTTAGGCGTTGGAAAATCATTTAGCCAAGCCTGAGAAATGTGGTTAGTTGTCCTTTTTGAATGTGGCTAAATGACTTTTTTTTTTGTAGTGCGAAGTGTTTGGTTGAGAGTAAAATGAAGGTAAAAATTACTAGATGAGTTGTATATGTTATTTTACACATAAACTTATCTAGATAAATTTTACCCATAATTTTACTCTCTAATCAAATACACCATTAAAGTTGAAGAAAATATGTGACAACGTGAAATTGATTACGTTTCTCTATAATGATAATGGGATGTTACTTTGAAAGGTGTAAAAGCTGTGATTATCCGTGCATAAGAGATACAAAAGTTATTCTTTAGAGATGTAAAAAGAGAAATGATAAATAATCATCACCACACTTACATCATATACTTATATGAAATTAAAAGTTGTAAACCACCATATAAAAAGTTATAATCAAGATGCAAAAAATTATAAATTAATATGAAATTTTTTTTACATATTGATTTATAACTTTTTACACACTAGTTTAGAGTTTAACTTAATATAAATGTATGGTGTAAGTGTGGTAATAAATGTGTATCAATCCTCTTATAAAAAAGGGCGAGGGTGCTTAGGGGAAGGTGGGGTTGGAGGGAGTGGAAACGGAAAGACACATAAAAGTGAAGACCAAAGTTTTAAAAGAAGGGTAAAATGTAATTTATCTATTGAAACTTTAACTTATGTATAATTTATATTTGACTTTTATAAATATGTATAACAATATTCTAAATTTTTTAAGCGTGCAAAACACCATTTTATTAAATTGATATTTATTTCACTGTTAGGTGGTCATATATATATATCACGTGTATAATTAAATAGATAAAAATATTCTTTATTTTAATTAAAATTTCCTCTTGAACCCTCCTCCAGTTAGAACTAGACAAAAGTATTCTTTTGTTACAATCAAACTCTAATACCTCAAGGATAATTTTGTCCATTCTTGAGTGAATGAGGGTTAGGGTTGAGAAATTTGATTAAAAATAAAGGTATTTTTATTCATTTAATTATAAACGTGACATGCATATTATTACTTAATGATAAAAATAAATGTTAACTTAAATGAAGAGAGTGTGTTGTATTGTTTGAAAAGTTTATGATATCAACTTAGAGTTGAGGGATAAAATGATTTTACTCTTTAAAATGCTGTTGATGTATCATTAATGCACCATTATATCCTATCCATTTGACTATCCGGTGCATGGCGTATAAAATTTGGCTTGAAATAGGCGTCACCTAATTTTATTGTATGTATCTTTTTTTCTTTGTATTATTATTTTTGACTTAATCAATTCAACAAAACTAGAGCAACAAGGGCTAAATAGTAAATACCCATTGCGTGGGATAAACACAACAAAGTAGAAAGGCCAGGAAGCAACAAGCAAGCATCAATGTTTTTGGTCTGGTATGTATCAGTAACTATCCTACCGATTTTTATTTTGTTTTGGCGGATTTATTTGGTTTTGGACCAGGGACCAAGGTTTTTTATTTTTGGTCAGAAGACAGAAGAAGGTTGGTTTTCATCTGTTCATCTCAAATATAAGTTGGGAAAATGAGGCCCATTAGGATGCCGGGCTATTGGCTCTGGGAGCCCGTGATTGAAGTGCACATACAGGCCTGTGAAGTATCAGCTGCAGCTTAGTATGTATAAACAACTATCAAAAGACCAAAAACGAAAACCAAAGACCAACAATCCAAGGTGGACCCAAAAAACAAAAAAGGGACAATTATCCAATTATTTTATGACGAAATTATATATAATAAAAGACATGGCATGTCCCCGACCACTTTTAGTCGGTCGTGTGACTATATTGAAATAAACATGCGGTGAAATCATTACCTTGGGACGGGATAAATGGTGACGCTGATATAGCAAGGGAGCTTCAATTTGTTCCATACATATCTTTTGTTTTCTTTCGGTAGTGTGTTGCATGCGTATCTAATGTAATTTAACACCAATTCAAATAAAATCTTTGATGTAAAATGGAAGCCATAACATTGTGGAGTACATTTTAAGAAATTCCAATCCAATTGATAGCTTGCTCCTTTCAGATGTCCTCTTGCTACTGCATTTGTCTATTTTGCTATATACTAAAATTATCTGATTTCTAAAGTTCTAAATGTCAAAACAATTTTTTGCAGATAGATAGATAGATACACACAACGGTTATTTATCCCGTTTTCCCCCTTGTTTTGGCTTCTAACGTATATAATCACTAGCAACAATGACATGAAATTTCCTGTTGGGTTGCTACGCAACCATGCTTGTCCAAAGTCAAACAAAATGAAATACACACAAATGAAAATTGGACCCTGTTCCTGACCTACTCCAATAATAGATCTTCTTGTTGAATTGAAAGCCATGAATTTCGTTAATTCTATAATGGATTTGTTGAGGGCCTTTATAAAACAAGTGGTAGACGTGAAGGCATTAATTTTGGGTTGGATTTATGCCTTAAATATTTGGTCAAATTGATTCCGTTACCCCATCACCGTGCTTAATCATCATGTGGTAATTTGGCATTATTATGCTAACATCTTCGTCTACACAATAAATGAATGACTAATACCTCGGCTATTTTTAACTATCTCCTTGAAAAATAACAAAGATTTGATATTATGTTTGGATACTCTCTGATCTATAATATAAGTTATATTTTTTATTTTGTTAAAAATATAAGTTATTCTCACATTTTAAGAAAACATTAATTACCTTTCCCATACTACCCTATATTTATAATGAATGAGAATACATAGATGTGAGTATAATTATTTAATAAAAAGATAATTTATGGGAATAAAGAGTATTTTTGTCATTTACTTATATTTTTTAAAAGATCAATAAAATTCAATAATTATCTTAATTATTATACATAACCTTAAATGACTTATATTATGACTAAATGGAGTATATTAATTTTTTAATATATTAAATTTTCACTATTTTTCAATGAGATAGTTAAAAGTAGACAGAGGTACTAGAATATATGAGTAATACTATTGAATTAAGTTAACTTTTTGTATTCATTAATTAGGATTTGTCGCAGGAGTTTAGACGTTAGGTCTTAGAAAAACAAGTGAACTCATCAAATAAATGGATTTTATTGGGAGAGTGTTAGACGGTAGGGCCTTGTGAAACAAGTGTTAGACGTGAAGTCACTAATTTTAGGTTATGCTTCCACCTGCCAATGCGATTAATCATTAAGTAGTTTGGCTTTATTATACCTTTAGCCTATAAAATAAATGGAGGAATAAAACATGTTTTGGAAGTTCGTTGTGTGTTGTATTAATTAGGATAACCATATTGCTCCAAGCTGCATGCAAAAAATTCAACCTTATAATAAGAGCAGAGAAATGGGTTGGAAATTTGAAATGATGAACCTTACCCAGGTTGTGTTATGAAGTTGATGGGGTACCTTACTAGAAACTTTCAATAGTTTAGCCTTCTTACTTGCATAATTACAAGTTAATTGACTTTAGCCATGTCTAAATAGCAACTTTATTCACGATATTATTTCTTTAGCCAACTAAAGCTTGTTCTATATGTGTATCGAGATATTCAATAATTGATGCAATTAAAAAAGTATGAAATGGATGCAATTCATACATATATTGCTGCTGGTGATGGTATAAGCTTAGAGGAGAAGTTTAAGAATCGCATGATTTTGAAATAGTGTGATCTGTATCACTTACCATTTAGTAAAAGGCAAAAGCAAAAGCAAAGTTACTATAATTGTTTTTTTCTTTTTGTTATGGCAGCAAGAGCAAAGCACGAAAAATGCAAGGGTATCCTTCTTCTTTTTTTATAAAGGGAAATAATTATCACTTAAAAAAAGATAGAATATTATAGAAGGAAATAGAGGATGGAAGGAAAGAATCTAGTTGTAATCTTGCAGTTAACAGCTTAACAGTAGTATCCACATATTTTTATGCAAGTTGTTATTTACCTTAAATTTAATCAAACTTTTTAATTTTTTTAATGCTAATTGTAATTTCTCTATGTATATTTAGAGACAATAATACTTACATGGAAGGCTTAGTTTAGAAGCAATGATTACATACCATATATACAGTGATATAAGATCCATTACCAATGTGTCCAAGTTCAAGAAAATGAACATACTCTCACAGCAACACATAAAGACAAGGAAAACAGTTGAATAATTTACCAAACAGGGAACAGCCAGGAAGAACATGAATGCCAATTGTTTTAATTTTGATTTTTGTCAACAAGGTAAGTATATAACTTGTTGATTCAGGTGATTTAATACTTGTTTTTCAAGTTTTTGGGCTTAAATTTTTATCAATAAAAAATAGTTTTTAAAAAACTCTATCCCCGTGATGAAACTAATCCAATTATCTAATTCAAACAAGGTTAATTAGAGTTCAGAAACTTGGAATACAGATAATTTATGAGAAATAAAAAAAAAAGTAACAACCACCTTGGACTTAGAAGGTGTTAATTGATAATAATTCGGTGGGTCCCAATGTCCTTAACACAAGGTATCAAGCAGTGTAGTGGGGTCATAACATTAGCAGAACCAGCTGGTGTTTCTCTCTCTTTCTTCCTCATATGTTTTGTTATCATTGAAAGCCTCTTGTCCCTTGCCAAGATCTGATTGCATTATTCTCTCTTTACAGGGAAGATAGTGCTATTGTGATCTTCAAGTTCTCATCTTTTGTTCCTTTTTGTTTGAAAAAAGAGAGGAGACATATATAGGGCCATAAGAACTTGCATAACAACATATTTTAGATTCTGTTACTTTGGTTTCAGTTCAGGTACTACTACCATTTTCCATCTTCATTTGACTCTCAATTTTGTTTATTTTTCTTTTATTCTGAACTTGCCCATTTCCTATTTTCTATGTAATTCTCTGTTAGTTGTCTTGGAGTCAGGATAAATGTTTCTGGGCATGTTAAAATTCTCCAAATTTCTTTCCTTTTTTTCTTCTTTGTTTGGTGAAAGTTATTGTAATTTCAGCACCATGGTCTTGGATGATTTTGATTGGCAACCTGAGGCTAGCTAAAATGGACAAATCTGTGTTGTGTATGTTAATTTGCTGTGAAAATGCTCAAAGGAAGGTAGCTCAGTTGTTCATATTGCTGGATTCAGTATCATATGAACAATGAGGATTAGAAACTTCTTGTTTGTTTTTTCAGATGTTATATAGGTTCCTTTATTATGTTCATGTGATGAAGTTTACTACCAGAAGCTCATTCTTCATTTCCTCTTCATGTGACATGGACACATGGTCATGTAGATAAGAAACAAGAGATCCATTCGTGTAATTTATGAGATTCTTTTCTTTCAGTATCGAATTTTACAGTCCTAATGGTATTTAACAACATCAGCATATGCCATTGGATTTCCTTTCCAAAACTAAATCATTTTGGGTTGTGAGGTTTGAGATCTTCAAATTTACAAGTTTTCTGTGCAAAGGGTCAAATTGAGGAATGCGAAGAAAATGGGAAGGAAGGGAAATTGGTTTTCTACTGTGAAGAAAGCTCTCAGCCCCGAGCCAAAGGAAAGTAAAGACCAGGTTTGGATAAAGCTTATATTTAATCTATCTCCTTTACCTTTGATGTTTCTTATAGTGTTGTCACCTGCTTTTGCAGAAATCGAGTAAATCAAAGAAGAAATGGTTTGGGAAGCAAAAGTTGCAGACTTCAGACTCATACTTGGAAACTGATAAAGCCCCTCCTCTTCCTCCTCCTGAAGAGATTGTAATAACTCATGTTGAAAATGAAAACAACCATGATCATGTGGTGGAAGTTGCAACTGTTGTGGATGCTGAGGTACCCGCTCCTGCTGTTGATGCTGAGGTACCCGCTCCTGCTGTTCAGACAACAATTGCTGAGGTTCAAGCCACTTCAATTGTTAAATTTGCCACTAAACCAAAGGATGATGTGGCAGCAATAAAAATTCAGACAGCTTTTCGGGGATACTTGGTATGTGTTGCAGTTTTTAATTTAAACCAACATAAATTTTTCCATTCATCTATATATAACTTTTTTACTGCTTCCCTCTTTTTCCGCAATCTGTTTAACATTCAATGAGACTTACGAGAGCCATTTATGAAAGAATTTAGCATTTGAACTATCGGTAGCGTAAAGAGTTTGGGCATGTTTAGGTGAGACCTATTGAGGCCCTAGTGAGAAGAGTGGACCAAATGGAGAATAACACCATTAAAAGAGGTAGAGGAAGACCGAGGGAAACTATAAGAAAAATAATCGAATAAGTGTCAATGTTTTAACATGAATATGATACATGATAGAGCTCTGTAGCATCGCCTGATCCATGTAGCCGACCTCACTTAGTGGGACAAGGCTTAGTTGTTGTTGTTGGTAGCGTAAAGAGTTTCCACTATCAGGGAATAATGTGTAATTCATGTTTGGAAAACTCTTGAAAGTTGTTGCTGCAAATGAGAAACCTTGTTTCAATGATGGATGTCACACTTTCATGTTTACCGTGTACACTAGCAGTGTGTCAAAACACAAATCTAAAGTCTAATCTCCTTTTAAATTTGGACCCATACAAAGAAGTTATGCATATATTGAATGTTGTCTTTAGTCACACTAACTTCTGAGGCCATTAGCGGTAATGTATAATTGCTGCAAAAGAAATCTTCTTAATTCAACGATAACTTACTTTGAAGCTGAATTTTCTTTTGAAATCATTTAGGCAAGAAGAGCATTGCAGGCTTTAAGGGGGCTGGTCAGGCTGAAATCTCTAATGGAAGGGCCAGTTCTAAAGCGCCAAGCCACTAGTACCATCCGTGCTATGCACACTTTAGGTCACGTGCAATCTCAGATTCGCTCTAGGAGGCTAAGGATGTTAGAGGATAACCAGGCTCTGCAGAAACAGCTCTTACAGAAGCACGCAAAAGAGCTAGAGAGCATGCGGGTCTCTGGGTTTCATTTCCCTGATTTCTTTTAAAATGCTAATCTATTGATGGAAGCCAATATTTATTTAACATTTCATTTTTGGAACGCTTTTAACCTGTTTCAAATTCGCATAACAGATTGGGGAGGAATGGGATGACAGCCTACAATCAAAAGAAGAAATTGATGCCAAGTTGCTAAGCAAATATGAGGCTACTATGAGAAGAGAAAGAGCAATGGCTTATTCATTCTCCCATCAGGTTTTATATTCCTCTTATGAATCTACATTTGCAATGGAGTGAAACAAAGAAATGAGAAAAGGAAATGGTTGAATATTTTAGATGAACTGGACTATTAAAGGAAAATTGGCTCAGTCTGTTAGCTTACATTAAAGAATGCACATTGTTTAATGAGTTGAAATTAGAATCCTAGCATTAGTGTTTTATTGTTGAGATATTACTTTATTCTGTGTTTTCTCAACTCTTGAGGTTCTTCTTCATTTCATCCAAACCTTAGGCTTAATAAATTTATGAATCCTTTTCTATCCGCTTGGCTATTATGCTTGGTGAAGTTTTAGCATAACTTCTTGGCTTGCTAGTGTGCAGTATTTGGTTACTCAATAAATGAATACCACTCTCTGCCTTTTATATAGTTCTGGTTACTAGTTACTACTAGTTTGAGTTAATTGATATTTTTCAACAAATTAAGTTCAGATGTTGATCTTAAAATGTTTATATATGTCTGACAGCAAAGCTGGAAGAATTCATCTAGATCTATAAATCCAATGTTCATTGATCCAGCTAATCCTAACTGGGGTTGGAGCTGGTTGGAACGATGGATGGCAGCACATCCCTGGGAGAGCCATGGCCAGATGGAGAAAGAGAAGAACGATAATTCATCTGTGAAAAGCTCTCGCATGATTACCAGTGCAGAAATTAGCAAATCATTTGCGCGTTTCCATCTCAACTCCGAAAAGCATTCTCCAACAGCCAGCCAAAATCCAGGCTCGCCTAACTCTCAGTCTCATCCGAATCCTCCCAAACCGCCTTCTCCAGCAGTTGCCAAGAGACTAAAGAAGGCTAGCCCAAAAGGCAGCTTTGCTATGGATGATGACACCAAAAGCATGGCCAGTGTGCAGTCAGGCCGGATCCGGAGGCACTCCATTGATGGATCAATAGTGAGAGATGATGAAAGCCTTGCAAGCTCTCCATCGGTACCAAGTTACATGGTGCCAACTAAATCTGCTAAAGCTAAGTCCAGGGTGATGCAAAGTCCATTGGCCACAATAGAGAATGGCGCCCCAGAGAGAGGGTCCTTTGGGACTGCAAAGAAACAACTCAATTTCCAAGCTTCACCTGCCAGACCAAGGAGGCATTCAGGTCCACCAAAGGTTGAAACCAGCTTCAATGCAGAAGTCACTGTGGGCAATGGTGTGGCTGGTTGAATGCATAACCAAAAGAGAAAGCCATTGAAGTAGGTTTGGAAATATCAGTGAAAGCTGGAGAAGAAATAAGACAAAAGTTCATTTGAACTGTCCATTTATTTATTTGTTTTATCCCAATTACCATGTGCATCTTATCATTTCTTGGAGGCTATTGATTTGGGGGGTTAAAATTGTTTTACATAAACTACATTTATCTATTCGTATTTTTCATGTATTTATTTACAGTTTGCCCTGGGGCAAAGGAAGGTGGTTCATGATGGCATTATGACAAAAGAACAAGTCAGCTGTTTGAGTCCTTTCAGAGCTTCCCATTAAGGGCTAGTTTCATTCTGTTAAAACTTGTTGATTCTTATTGTGATATAAAATGTATATTTGATTTTATTGTTCATCTTACTTACTTCTTTTTCATTATTCAATTTGCTTACTACTTTTTTGGCATGTAAGGCTTTAAATTAAAGCTTGGACGACAATTATTTTTTTCTTTTGTACAAACTATAATTTTAAGATTTCAACTGTAAAATTGAACATATGATAAAGTAAGCAAATAAAGTGAGCTTGAATTGAAAGTTTTAATCCGTGTCAAATGAACACTGCTTACATTTTCACATTTAACTTATTAGCTTATATTCAATCCGACAGACCAACAAATTTTTTTTATTTGCAATTTTCCTGGATATTTCTTCACTCAATAAACAAAAGACTAATATCTCAAAGTATAATTAGGTACTCAAACGAGAATCTATTTTAATAGTATTTTTCTACACACGAGAATTCTAAAAACAGAATTACATGACTAATTATTAAGGGTCTCAAAACTCTTCCCTTAAATCAAAGCCTAGTTCGTTAATTTTGACCAAATCTGCCACCACTTGTTGTGAATTTCATTAAAGTCTTGTATTCCTATAAATATGTACACATTCCTATATTATGATTATAAGTGTTATCAAAATCCTTAATAAAAAATAGCCTTTTCTATTTTTTGGTAAGTTTATGTTAAGGATGTTATACTAAGCATGTTTTTTAACGTATCTAGTGATCATCTACAAACAACAAAAATTTGAGAATTGAAGTTAAGTCATGGCAGTACATAGCGAAAAGTCGACGAGATGTACTAACTCCTATTGACAAAAAATAACCCTTCTAAGTATAGTTAAATTAAAATTTGGCTTTATAATTTTTTTATGTTGTTTATAAACAAAAAATATATATTACTATAATAAATTGAGTATCACAATTTACATTTTAAATAAAAATAATATTGATACATTATTAACATAAAAATTTTTACAAGATCATTTATTCACTTCAAAATCCACAATTGATCAAAGTTTATCCGTTAAAACAAAAGTTTTCCTTACCAAAAATAAACAAAAGTTAAAAAAAAAAAAAACAGAGGAACGAAAGGAAGGCGAAACATCCGAAGAAAATTCGAGAGAGATCAGACTTGCTGTAGAAGGCAATTTAAAAAATAAAATAAAAAACCTTAGTATAAGAAAGGACCAAAAAATGGAAAAAAATAAAAGAAAAAGGAATCCAAGTTCTGATTTTCATTTCTTCTTCCTCAGACTTCAATCAACCCCTTTTGCCAGAAACGCATATACAAAACCCAAAACGCAAAACCCTAAGCCTTTGTTGGAGCACAGAATTCTCCATTTTACAGAGTTCTTGATTGAGTTGAAGGCTCTCAACACACTATGGTAAGCCCTCCATCATCATTATACATTAAATTACAATCCTTTTTTACTTCGATTCCGAGCTACGAAAGACCTCTGATTTCGCCTTCTTCTTCTTCTTACACGCGCTTTTCGGGTTTCGCATTCATATGTTGAAAACAGAAGCTGGATTTCGTTAATTATAATCTGGGGTTTAGGGTTTCCGAGCAAAGAAAAAAACTCAGATTGGGGGCGGTGGGAAATTTTTGTTTCTTTTTTTTAAATAAAAATTATTCATTTTCATTTTTTTTTCTTTTGCTATAGTACCCTACAGCGTAGTTTGATCCATGTAATCAATAACATGTAATGGCTTGGTTTTTGTTGTTTATTGTTGTTGTTGTTGTTGTTGTTGTTGTTTGTCCTAGCAAAGGAAAGATCATTTCCAAATTGTTTTGATGCTTGTATTCAATAACGTGCGGTGGGACAAGGCTTGGTTGTTGTTGCTGTTGTTTGTTCAATTTCAATTTGTGTTTGTTTGTTTTGGAACAGGCTACACCTTTTTTAGCAGGGCTTGCTGTGGCGGCTGCTGCTTATGCCGGGAGATATGGCATCCAGGCTTGGCAAGCGTTCAAGGCGAGCCCACCTCGGATGCGTAGCTTTTATCAAGGTGGTTTTCAGGCTACAATGACTAGGAGGGAAGCAGCTCTCATACTCGGGGTTAGGTAATGCAATTTTTGTTTTATGTATCTAATTTGATGATGATGGTGTCAACTCATTGCAACATTAACTTAAAAAGAGAAAAAGAAAAATCTTAAATATCAAATTTTGTTTAATGATAGGATGAAGCATTTTATGTGGAGTCCTTCTCATTCTGGGGTTGATTCAATTTATTCTTTTATATTGATTTGAAATATTGATCTTTTGGTTGTGATTTCTTTACATCGCTGCAAGTATGCATGCTTTACTTATTACATAACAAGGGTTGAGTCTCTTGCAAGTGGGTACATTGAGTGTCTTTGATTGATTAATTATGGACTCAAGGTTAGTCAGAATGTTAGAAATTATCTATGCCATGTCAGTAACACCACATAGCAGGGTAATTGCTCTTTTGTTGGACGTTCCTTTTACTGAAATTAGTCAATTTATTGTTATAGATTTTGCCACATTGGTATCGTATTGGTATTGTATGCTGTCTCCATGCTTCATTGGAAATTGGGAGTCATAGTTTCTGAAAGACTGAAATTATTTTCCTATTGTTAATATTTGATCTTCTTTTGTTTTGAATTGGTAAATGTTGTGTTTACACATACGTTGTGGGTTTTTGAGTCTTGCCTGCTAAGGATTAGAAGGATGTCAGGATAAATTCAGGAATATGCCCATGGTAGTTTATGAATACCTGCATAGACATCTAAGTATAGAATTTCAACTTATGCAGATTTTATAGTGCAAGTAATTAGTCAAGGAGCTTAAAAGGCTTTATTAGCTGATTTGTGCCTTGCTTTAACCATATTTTTTATTTGTTTCTATCTTCTGGTTTTTCCTACTCGTTGATTTTCAATTGTAACTATGGCAGAGAGCATACTCCAACAGATAAGATTAAAGAAGCACATAGGAGGGTGATGGTTGCAAACCATCCAGATGCAGGTGGCAGCCATTACCTAGCATCCAAAATTAATGAAGCAAAAGATGTGTTACTTGGAAAGACGAAGGGTGGCGGGTCAGCATTTTGACGCTCGAAGAAGCCGTACTACAGTTTTGACAGTGGTCCTTGCTAAATCAGCTGTGAACTTTGTGGCCTTAGGCCAATTATTTCTTGTATACTATTAAAATTTCAAAAGTTTAAACAAGAAAACTTTTACTCATCCCATTCAAGTGAATTTATTGTTCGACTAGTTGGAGAACCTTAGTAATTATGGAAACTATTATGAGACTTTAATAAACCCACTACAATATTTGTGTTTGGTAAACGGTGGATTGATATTGAAAAAGAAAAAAAAATTTAAATGTCAGGTTAAATTAATTTTCGTTGATTGTCTCTAGTTTGTTTCTATCTTTCAAGTATTGAACAATGTTATCGTCCAGCTTTGGTTTCAAGTAAATACTTAAATTTGGTCTTAAGAAATATACATGGTATCGATTCAGTTGTTAAAAAATTGATACTAATTTAACATTTAATAATATAAATAAAATTGAATAAAAACTAAATTAATATTTAATATATATATATAGGGACACGCACACTAGAGGACTAAATTAGTGTACATTGTACACTGAAAAATGATATCAATATTAAAACTTCTAAAATAGTATTTTAGTGTCCAAAATTTTTAAGATCAAAGTAATATTGCCTTTTTTTAATTGGTTGAAAATTAACATTACGTCGAAGTATTTCATTTTTTTGGTCTGAGTCATATATTACCTTCGAGTTAGAGCAAAGCTGGTAAGGGATGTGAAATTTGGGCTTATGATTTCAAGGTTAGCGGGCCTCGATAAATGGTTATTGTGGGCCTGGTATACCCCTGCAACGTTACTCAGGTGCTCCACCAAAAAAAAAACACCCTCAGGTGCAGGAGCTTCTCTTGTCGGCCATCTTAAGTAACAATATTGACATAGATTTCTGATTATTGTTTGTTTCACTTTAGAACATGTCCATTGTTTACCGTAGTTGCTTTACACATCAATACACAATACAAATACAAACTATAAACAATCACAAGCCCCAGCGAATATTCTCTTTTTCTTGTTGCTTCAATTATAAACAAAGCAAAGGGCTTTATTCTAAAGAAAAAAAAACGTGTATGCATCATAATTTCTTCTACGCTTTCATTTTTGTAACTACCATGTAAAAGTGAGAAATATGTTATATTGTCACAAAAATATAGGCTATATTACACTCTTATTGGCACCTTTTAGCAGCATGCTTTGAAACCTTCCCATTGGCAATTGTTTTGGGTAAGGAGGATTATTAAACATATAAAGACATAATTGGAGGAATCTTCGCATAAAATTCTCCTTTGTATTGTAAGGGCAGTGATTGATCAGACTGCAGATAGACCCCTGAAGTCATGTTACATTTTTGGCTAAGAAGGACCAATTTGAGTAATGGAATTTAATTTAATATAAATCAAATGAGGACTCTGCCGTGTTTAGCTCAAATGACAACTGCTTGACATTTTATACTGTAATTTAAAAAAAAAAATTGGTAGAAAACACAAATTTTGCTAAAAAATTAATCTCGGAATAATGTGATATATATAATTGTTATTCTTTAAAAAAGATAAATGGGCCCTATTATTTTATTTTATCCAGGGATTATCCTATTTTTTGTTAAATATTTTGCATTTGCTTTTTTGTGGTGTAAAATTACTCTATTTTTAAAGGATAAACATGATCTGTACTAAAGTTCGCATCGGCCACCCTTGCCGCAAGCAGTCAATGCAAATTTCCAAGGACATTTTGGGATTCCCTTATGTGGGGATCTACCAAGTGACCTCACAATTAATCCCAACACCTTAGCTCCATAATCTATTTACCCCGCCCTTTCTATATTAATAATTACTTTAAAAATATCATACAATTTTGATATATTAAAAAGTTAATATATCTAATTATAATGTATTAAAATTGTACAATTTTTTAAGAGTGACAATTAATATAGATAGAAGAAGTATATTTAAAGGCTAAGCTAAATGAATTACCAATATTAAAATTTACTGAGATTTTCAAGCTAAAATCTTACGCAAACAGAGTACACGAGGAAATTTACGAACAAAGAATGAATTTAAAACAAAAAAGAACTCATAATAAGACAATTTACCATATATTCGCGGAGATGCGTAACTGGACAATAATCAAGACCGAAATTACTAAGGAAATTTCGGAATTTCGTACATTGATTGGTCATGTAAATTGATAAACTTGGAACTTGGTCGCTTGCCAAATGCCAAATGCCAATAAAATAGGGGAGTTATTGCAACTCCTATTTATGGTGATTGTTAATTGATTTCTCTTTAATATTCTTCTTGTACTTAATCAAAATAATGGACAATAATTATTCTATGTTCATCATAATTTTATCTTAATTTGTTATTGTCACTAGTACATAATTATTATAATAATTTATTTTGAAGATTATTTAATATTTACCAGTAAAAAAATGTAATGAGCATTTTTCTAAAATATTGTTTTAATGGATACTAAAAGAGTGAAAGTAAAGATAATTAACATCTTTGATATTATTATTGACTTATCTGTTTAGAATTTTTGGATACAAAAATTATTTAAATATTATAATAATTACTTTTTTTTGAAAAATATTAAGTAAAGATGAATATGTATAAACTAAAAAAAATTATAATATACAATATAAGTATACAATCTTTTAACATCTAGTGTTAATATGATTAAATAAATATTATAGAAACAAAAAATACCAAAATTTATCGTTATTGTCCAATTAATTTTTATTACTTATTTCCTTTTATATTTTCCGTAATTATGATTTGTAATATTTTTATTATTATTTAATTTCACTTATTAATACTTTTATGAATTCATTGTTAATCTATTTATGTATTATTGTGTTGAAGAACAATTTTAAAAAAATAATTTGATACATAGTTATAAATATTTTTGTGAAATAATTTAATTATATAAACTTATAATATTTAGTGGTGAACGAAAACTTTTTTTAGAAATATTTTAAAAGTTGTGTCCTTGTTTTTTATCACTTATTTTACAATACGAAAAATAAATTGATCGTGCAGTGGATAATTGATTAACATATAAGGGGAGGTTTGTAAAAGAGTCAAAACCAAATTAAAAATTGCCATATATGTTCATCAATTTTCATAAAAGGCTTTTTAGCAAATTTTTTTAACAAATTAAGATAAAACTATGATTAATATAGAACAATTAATCTCCTTTATTTTGATTAAGTATAAGAAGGGTATTAAAGGAAAATTAACTAAAAATAACCATAAATATAAGTGACAATAGATGTTTAGGAATGACTACTCCATAAAAACAAAGTATTAAAAAGTGGCAAGGATTTCAACAGGAAAATTGATGAATCGATCATGAAATCAGTTAGAGTCACTATTTGATTAGTCTTGCATCAAAATGGGTGAACCTTCGCTTGATTGATTTTGTCAAAGGATAATTGACTAGTTGAACGATTGAGATAAGTTTTTTTTTTGTTCTTTTTTTGCTAAATGTTGTTTTTTTTAAATCTTAAAAAAAATTTAATTTAATTTATAGAAAAATATAGTAACTTTGTTTGTATTGTCATTACTTATGAGTTTGTGATGTAAAACTTTATTAATTTACTTGTATAATTATGTTTTGAATTTGTAAATATGATTATAATTATGAAATATCAATAATATTTAGAAATTTATATTATTTATTTATATTTTTATATTTAGACCCCTAAAAAATATTAAATTATTAATTAATTATTATTTTATTATATTTTATTTAAATTTTTATATTTTTTTATATAAATTTGATTCAACCGATAATTAATTTGACTAATAATTTACCAATTAAATGAAAGATCCAATAATCTAATATCTTGACCAAATGGATCACTGGTCCTGGTCCAAGTCAGAACCTATGCGTAAAACTATTACAAGGAGATCTTTAAAAAAAAAAAATAGTACTAGGAGCGTGAAAGAGAGCGTGGTGGTGAGTGTGACATTAATGGCGCCTCGATTTCAAACAGTTTTGCATCCTGCTATCTTTGTCAATTGTCACCTAGTATCATTATTTTGAAGCTTTTGAAGCTCTTAGAAATAACAATATACTATATATATAATAGAAGTAAAATTGTATTCTGACTACAAATATAAATGCCTAATTTTTAAAATTAAAGGCTAACACAACTAAGAATTTAAATTTAATGTATTATAATTATAAATTCTTAATGTTCCATCAGTTAATTTATCTTCTTTAAACAAGATTTAATTTTCGAATTTTTATGAATTAAAAGAAAAGATATTAATATTAAAAACTTATAATTATTATTATTTAATGATAAAATAATATTCATGTAAAAAATGAAAAAATAATAGCATTTGATTAAATATTATTATTTTTGGCTGAGATTAAACATTAATTTCTACAGCTGATACTTAGAGTTGTTTAGTTTGAATTTTTAATTTTAATTTTTAATATTTTTTCGTAAACCTTGAAAAGAAAAACTCAAACTACTTAGTTTGTAAAGCCTTTTTATCGTCATCGGGACTCCTTCCACTGAAAAAAAAAAAAAAGACAAAAAGAAGTGACAGACTCAGAAAAGGTTAGAGAGAGAGAGAGAAAGCAAGGACACCTGAGTCTACGACCAGTGCTAAGCTAAGCTAACAATCCACCTTTGACTCCTGTCTGTCTTCCATTCTCAAAACTTGCTCTGTTGGCTTGCTTTGCTACTCTTCAGTCTTTACACTTTCTTTCATTTTGTTTGTGCACCTCTCTGGCTCTCACAACACCACCATTACTACACTGCAGGTAAATGCTGTTTTCATTGCTTTTTGTTCATGCCACTTCCTATTGGTTCCTCTTTTTCATTTTTCCACATGTTTTTAGTACTAAGGTTGAGATTTTTTCTTCTGGGTCTTATAATCAAATTCTGACTGTGGTTCTTCTGTGTTGTTTATCACATGTTAAGAGTGTGTTTACTTTTTAGTTTTAGTTTTGTAGTTTTGTTTCCCTTCTCCTCGTGATGATTCTTCCATCTTTTTCTCCAAAAGGACATATAAAAACCTGTCATTTTCTGCTCAGTGTGTGTTTTTGAACAATGATAATTGGGGACTCATGCACATGCTTCTCATGTATTTGGGTGTTCGTTTGTCTTTCTTCTTCACTCTATTTTTTTTTTTTGGTTGTTTTCTGTTTAGCAGCACTTGGTAGTTGTACATTCTCTTGTAAACACAACATTTTGATTCAAAGGATTATTTTCTTTCCTTTTTTTCCCTCTTTTCTTTGGTCTTATACTGCATGTAGATCTGGGGTTTTAGCTGCTCGTGTTTAGTCATGGGATGCTTAAAGTTTGAGTCTTTCCTCCATTTTCCAAAGTGGATTTTCATTTATGACATGAAAATAACAAAAGGGGGCAAGACTCTCTGTTAATCTACTTCATTGAGCTTCACTTATATTCTACATTTTGGAGATAAAAAGGGATTCTTTTCTTTTTTTCTTGAGCATTAATGAGCTGTAAAATTATACTTGTCTGCAATTCTGCATAGCATACCACACCCAATCATTTCTATTTATTCATGTTTTCTTGACCAAATGATGGGGGTCTAGAAGATTACATTTTAGTGGGGGCACTTAGTGGGATGCTAATGTGGTTATTATCATTGTAGTTTTGTTGCTGGTCCATGGACGGCTCAATTGGACACCATGGTAGTGGAGTAAAAGGGAGGAAAGGTCTAAAAGAAAATTTGGAAAAAGTTGGAAGATAGTTTTCCATTAAAGATAATTTACTAATTATTTTTGGTGCAAGGTTTTATTTATTTTCAGTTTGTTAATTTATGTGTTTTGGTAGGTGGTAGTGGAGTTAGTTTACTTGAAGTTTCTTTGAAGGGATTACATGAGGTTTGTTTGTTTGTTAGGTTTTTTTTTTTTTTTTTGTTGAATGCTTATCCTAGGTGGTCAATCTGCTGCAAAGTACAAACAAATTGTCTCTTTTTCATTCTTATAAATCAAATTCCTTATTGTCTTTATTTCTTTCTCGGATTACTATTGCAGGAAGTGTGGGTCAGGGGCTCTAAAAGAGAGGTCGTTTAGTTTGCCTCTCTATCAACTCCAATATTAAAATATGCAGACATCAAAAGCAAGGTAAGATATTTGGTATTTAACACTTTTCCGGCATTTTCCATATTTTATGCTGTCTTAAGATGAATTATGGGATATAAATGAGGGATGAATGACTTTTATTTTATTCATTAGGCTTGGCTATATAATTTGAGGCTTATGCATACTCAAAGAAATCTGAAAAAATAATTTGGGTCTATTTATTTAATTGGAGCTGATTAGTGAACTCCTAATGAATATTATTGCTTTGGGTCTATTCAAAAAAATTTAATAAAATTATTTCTGGGAGGATCTGTATGAGGGAAGAATATCTACCATTTGTCTACTAGATTTTGATGTTTGTTCCTTTCCAAAGCAATCTCAAAGTCTTGAAAGGGACATATTTGTTTAATTGGAGTTGTTTGGTGAACTCCTAATTGGTGAACTCCTAACGAATCATATTGTGGTGAGTCTGTTCTAACCATTTATAACAGGATAGCTAGTAGATGGGTAGTTTGTCTTATTGTTCCTCTCTTTGCTGCAAACATTATGGAAAAGATTGTTCGGTTTCTTTGTACAAAAACATAACTCATCTTGTGAAGATACCATTTTATTCTGAAAATTTGAAATGGAACTATTTCAAATGAGCCTTTTCGTTTTCTGGTGAAGATGCTTTTTGATCTGCATTCTACATTTTTTCCATGCTGATTGCATATGGTTTGCTTTGAGCAGAACCAGCACTTCAGAAATGCCGCAAAGGAAATCTCCTGCCACTCCTCGCACTGGTCGCAATCGAGGACACCAGGCTCTGATTCTGACTCGGCTTCTTCATCTCCAAACCCAGCAAGCAAGACTCCAAAAGATAGGAGTAAAAAAGTTGCTGAACACAAGTCACCACGAAGTCCATTATCTGAGGTATTCTTATTTCTTAGTTCTTGGCTAGAATCCTAGAATTAAATAACCCCCTTCTCCCTTATCAGACTTACATGTGGAAATCATTGTTGTTGTGGCTATTGTATTGGTAATCTTATGAATGGTAGATAGTGGATACTATGTAAATTTACGTAAGTCATTCATCAATCTATTATCCACATGTATGTGAAAAATCCAAAATATTTAAATTATTGCTAATTTTTTAAAATTTTATTGTTTACTATATACCTATCATTTGGCTCCAGAAGAAGAGACCAAGTAGGGTCCAGGAATTGGAGTCTCAGCTTGCTCAACTTCAAGAAGATCTGAGGAGAGCTAAGGACCAACTTAACTCATCTGAGTCATGGAAGAGAAAGGCTCAGCAGGAGGCAGAAGAGGCAAAGAAGCAACTTCTAGCTATGTCAAAAGAGCTGGAGGAATCCCGGCAACAGCTTTTGGAACTATCTGCCTCTGAAGAGGAAAGGATTCAAGAGCTCCGGAAAATCTCTCAAGATCGCGACCGAGCATGGCAATCTGAATTAGAGGCCGTTCAAAAACAGCATTCAATGGATTCAACCACTTTGTTATCTGCCATGAATGAGATCCAGAAACTGAAAATTCAGCTTGAAAGAGCGCGTGAATCTGAAGCTACTCATGCTAAGAATGCAGAGTCAGTGAATGCTGAGATTCAGGACTTGAGGATGGAGCTTGATGAAACTCTCTCATTTGTGGAGAAGCTGAAAAATGAGGTAAGTGATTGCAAAGACTCTGAATCCGGGCATTGGAAATAGTTGGCAAGACTCAAATGCAGTTGGAAGCAGCAAATAAGACTGTGGAGACACTCCAGTTAGAAGCTATGAAAGCATCGGAAGCGTACAGATCCCTAGCTTTAGAGTTTGAGCAATCAAGAGCTCAAGTAAAAGCATTGGAGGAACATGTGAGCAAGCTTCAGACAGATTTGGCTAGTGGTGATAACAAAGATACACTAGGTCCAGCCAATGAACTGGGACTTGCAATGGAAAATGTAGAAAATGAGGAGATAAACCAGCTCAAAGCTGAGCTTATGTCCACCAAATCTGAAGCAGCACAGTTAAAATCTGCATTGGATGTTGCTGAGGTACGGTACCAAGAAGAGTATATCCAGAGCACATTGCAGATTAGAAGTGCTTATGAACAACTGGAGCGTACTAAATCAGAATCTTGTCAGAGACAGGCTGAACTATGTGAGGAATTGAAGAGAGCTAAAGCTGATATTGAAGAACTAAGGGCGAGCCTGATGGACAAGGATTCTAAGCTGCAGGGTGTATCAGAGGAGAATGAGGAGCTCCAGTCAAGGATCAAGCAAAACCGGCCTAGTGAAAAGGAATCTGAACTTGTGGAAATCAAAAAATTGGAAGCTGATGTAGCTGGGTTGAAGGCAAGATTATTGGACAAAGAGACAGAATTGCAAAATATAACTGAAGAAAACAACACACTCAAAATGGAAATAAAGAGGGGAGAGTTGGAGGAGAACAATATCACTGATGAGGCTTTTGCTTCAGCTGAAGCAGCAAGGGCCGCAGAGCAAGAGGCATTGATGAAACTTGGTTCCATAACAGAAGAAGCTGATAAAAGTAACAGAAGGGTAGAGCGGGTAACCGAGCAGTTAGATGCTGCACAGGCTGCAAATTCTGAGTTAGAGGCTGAGTTAAGGAGATTGAAAGTGCAGTCAGACCAGTGGAGAAAGGCAGCCGAAGCAGCTGCTGCCATGCTTTCTGCTGGAAAAGATGGGAAGTTTGTGGAGAGAACAGGTTCACTTGATGATAGCTACAATTCTATCAGTGGCAAGATGAGTTCACCATTTTCAGAAGACACAGATGATGAGTCACCCAAGAAGAAGAATACAAACATGTTGAAGAAGATTGGAGTGTTGTGGAAGAAGAACCACTAAGATAGATAGATGTATCTCAGGTAGTGTATAAATGTATATGCCCACATTCCATATTTGTTATCCTATTTTTCAAATGGTTTAACTCATGTTATTTCATAATCATAGTAATTGTTGGATTTTCCATTTTTCATTTTGGTTATTGTCAGGTATCACGTGGTTTGATCATGGTTCAATCACTCCTTGGGGAACATTTTCATCAAAAAGGTCATTTCACAACTATTTGTCATGACACAGCCAAACTGCTTAGGTCCTGTGGTTCCAATTCCCTGACTTTTTCTGCTTGCTCCGGCTTTGTAATGGTGCAGTGAATGTTTATAGACCCTACCTTTTCACTTTCTTTCTAGAGTTTTCATGTCATCATATTCCTAGTTAGTAGTAATAGGGAGGGTAAAGGATTGTTTATATCTTGTTATTTATCCATCATGTACTACAGATGTTATATGCCCTCCTTGGTTCAATGTTGTTACTGATTTTATTTTGTTCTCCGTCTTGTTAAATAAAGGGAAAAGTGGCATGATTGGCAATCACAAAGAGTCCTTCATCAATCTGTTATGGGAGCTTTTTCATTCTTTCATTGTGTAATTTTAAGTTTTACTTTGGAGTGAAGGGCAGGGAAGGGGTTTCTCTTCAAAGTGCAAAATACAGATATACCCTCAAATTGATTATCTACTACAAAACGAAGGTACTTGTCTAAGAATCAGACGATTAAATACAAGATAAAACAAACTACGATAGATTGCAAGTAATAATAAGTAAATTTGAATGATTATTAAGTTTGAATTAAGAGAAAATGTGAGTATTTTAAATGGGATTGACTGCCACAACGATTACAAATGATTCATTTGGTTTAAAGCTTGGACTTACTATTTTCAAATAAGATTTTAGGTTTCGGTATTATGAATGAAAGACACTTAACGTTAAGAGGGTTCTACTGCATACTTAGTTAATCTACACTTCAGATGCTAATAACTTGCATTTAAAAAAAAAAAAGATTGACTAAGGAATGACAAAAAAAATATAAACTAACTACAAATTTTGTTATTCATTTAAGGTTTTTGCTTTGATACCGGTACTTTTTGAATATAAGGGTTGTGATTTAATTATGAGTGTTTAAAATATTAATAAATTTAGTTAGTGGGACATGTGGTAAATTTTCAGCTACAAATTATTTAAAAAATACTAGTCCCATGAACTTTATAGGATACCAGTAAAATTCTCCTCATTTAAAAGAAAAGAGTTTATTTTATATGCACTTGACCTGTTCTCTAATCATATATTATCATATTAATAAAAATAGTTAAGTTTCAATACAAGTACTGAATGAGATGACTTGTTTGGTCGGATGCTGTCTCATCTTTAATTTTGGATCGACTACTTTTTTTTTTTTGTGTCGAAACTCTCTTGGCCTTTTAAATCTAAAATCCTGTTGACCCAAAATAAACTGAGACTATATGCCCAGTAAGGTGTAGGCCCAAAGGGTTCGTGAAGCTAAATTGTTGCATCACTAAAAAAAAGAAAAGAGCAGTGTGTGTTTTCTCTTCACTATATAAAGCCGCAACTCTCACTTGAAGGATTAGGGTTTTTGCCTTTGCTTCCTCATTCTCTCCATCGTCAGAGCTCCCACCAGCAGCAGCAGAAGAAGGAGAAGAAGGAAGCCGCCATCATCATGGGGTAACGCCAACCCTCCATTACACTCTTGACATTTTTCCATTTTCCTTTTTGTTTTCCCTTCTTCAATTTGCTGTTTGCATTATTCGAAAATTGCACATCAAATGGTGAACTTGGTGAATCATATTGTTATATGTATACTTCGGGGTGGATCCGTGTCAAATCGAATCTTATCATGGCTTATTATTTCTAACCATATGAAAAAGTTTGTATTTTTTTAGCTTTTTTTTTTCTTAAAATATTTTTCTATCTAAGATTGCATTCCATTCCCATTTAGATGAAAAATTTTATCTTTCCTTCACGAGGTTGTTGTATTTTCTATCAAAATATGCATTTTTCTTCCCATGTAGGTGAAGAGTTAGTAGTTTTCAACGATGGGTTTTTGTATTTTCTATCGTGGATTGCATTTTTCCCCCATTTAGGTTGAGTAGAGATTGTCCCATGTGATATGTATTATTAGTTGATTTGTAGTAATGCAATTCACTGTAATAATGAATTGAAGGTGTTAGATGTTTGTAAATTTTTGTTGTTCTTGGTTTTGGAATAGTTTTGACTTAATTGCTTTTTTTTCTTCCCTCGCCCAAGCTTATCTGTTGAATTTGTGTCACTGTTGAAAAAAATGCCATGAACATTGAACAAGCATCCTTGTCTATTCTTTGTATGATGATCTTCCTCGCCACTGCCAATTAGGGTAACTAGGAATTGTTTGGTATATATAAGAACATAAGATGTTGGATAAAATTCAATGTTGTATCACTTGTTTGCAGGAAGACACGTGGAATGGGAGCTGCCCGCAAGCTGAAGTCCCACCGTAGGAGGCAAAGGTGGGCTGATAAGGCATACAAGAAATCCAACCTTGGCAATGAATGGAAGAAGCCTTTTGCTGGATCATCCCATGCAAAGGGTATTGTACTTGAGAAGATGTAAGATTTTGACTTGATCATTGGATCTTCACACATCTTCAATTGAGAATATTTCTTCAATCAGAGCAAATGATGTTAAGGAATTAATTGATGTCCTATGTGCAGTGGTATTGAAGCTAAGCAGCCCAACTCTGCTATTCGTAAATGTGCCAGGGTTCAACTCATCAAAAATGGGAAGAAGATTGCTGCATTTGTGCCAAATGATGGTTGCTTGAACTTCATAGAAGAGAATGTAAGTATTCTTGTCCATATACAGTGCTGGTTTGCTTGCTTATCCTTGGTGTATCGTAACATCTTTAAGTGCATTGAGTTCATTTTCGTATCTGGTTGCTGACATATATTGTTTAAATCCATTGTGTAACGTGGGGTGTGGCATGTGGTTGTAGGATGAAGTCTTGATCGCGCATTTGGACGAAAGGGTCACGCTGTGGGTGATATTCCTGGTGTCAGGTTCAAGGTTGTGAAGGTCTCTGGTGTTTCTCTATTGGCTCTCTTCAAGGAGAAGAAGGAGAAGCCAAGGTCTTAAATTTGTGGAATGCCTCTTTCTCTTCATATTTCAATAGTTTCTCTAAAATGTTATGAATTTTGTTTCGAGTTGAATGGGTTTAATGGACAAATTTTGTATCTTAGTTTTGACAATGTCACAGTTGGTTGCGAGTGGCATCTCTCATACTAGTTTTGCAAAATGTCCTTGGTTGAGTAGCAGTGCTTTTCTATTGTTTTTTTTCTGTCAAGAGCTCGTTCAGTTCATTGTTAGGCTTGTTTGCATCTGGTTAGAAATTGCTTTCGGTAATGAAATAGTCAGCGTGAAATCCTTATTAATATGAGAGCTATAATACTAGAGGGAAATATTCGAACATGTGTATGATAAAAATTCTGGCTTGTCACTATCTTAAAACGTGAAATAATTTAGGTCTAAGAAAGTTAACACACCGTACACGCCTGATTTACAATCAATTTCATTGCATGCAAGCAGCTGATCTATAAAGCGCAACATTGTTGTAGAAGATAAAAAATTTTATAAAACTGGTAATAGATCTTAAAGTGAACACGTGCTTTACGTAAGCATAACAATTAACAAAGTCTAATATCAACATAATTTAAGAGGGTGCTGACGATAATAGGCCAATACCAACCACGAATTTGACAGTGCAGTGAGAGTTATGTTCACAAGTTTTGAGTCTGATTGTGTTCTAACTTTTAAGTGATTCGATAAATTCTATAAGTAGTTATTTGGTAATGTCTACTTAAAATCAAATAAAATGAAATATACTATAAATTTAAGTCGTAAGACCATGTACGGGGCCTCGTCGGGTAAGTCTCGGCCCGCACGAAAGGCGTAACAATATGGGCAATGTCTTGGAGAGAATGCAAGATACCTGCTTCGTGAATGAAGAATTTGTTTTTGACAACTAAAAACCATAAGAGAAATATTGTGATTTACATTATATTTTTTATTTCCTACTTTAGTTTTAACACCCAATATTTTGCAAGGATTGGATCTCATTTTTTTTTTTCATGGACACCCTTGATTTACTATATTTACATGCACGGGTTAGTTCTTTTGGTTTTTTGGGTTTCTTTTCTCTCCAAAATTATTTTTAACAAAAGAAAGAAAAATTGATTACTTGACGTGTTATCGATTTTAATCTGTAGGATAAACCGTATGTATATTTTGGCATCTTAGCAACCCTGTCATAACTTTTTCTCGTCCTGCACAGATGTGCCAAAATATTTGTGAGTAAGACGACTCAAAGCTACTACCTGGTTCTAATATCACAACCACTTGTATGATGAAATATTCAAGTTATCGTTTTGCAATTCAAATACTAGATTATGTGCTGATATGTTATCTCTGTACCGCTGATGAAGCGTCGATCATTAAGTATGCGTTTGCAGTAGCTTATCTTAGGATCAAGAGTTTGATGAGAAGGATTTTCCGAAAAGGAAAAAAAAAAAATCGATTACATCCAAAAATTAATCTAATCTCAAACATGTCTTCTTAACTCTCTATTTTCTATAGAAAAGAGATAGATCAGTACAACAAAAATTCCCTTAGACAAACAGTAAGCGGAAGAAATATTTCTCTTAGGAGATACCTCACTTGGTGAAATTTATACACACTTCATAAACTGTTAAAATGCATTCTTGCAGTATAAATTATAGTCCACAGACATTACACTAGACAATGAATAGAATAGAACTTGAAACTCTTCAAAAACTGGATTTCAATTAAATACCATGCCGGACTCATGATTATTAAAAGCACAATTCGTTGTAATTTGTTTTGAAGCCTAAAAGTAGAAGGAGCTCCTTCAAAACGGGTACCTTTGTTGTTGTGGAAGGTGCATGGTCAGTACCTATGTCCATGTGCCTGCACCCAAAACAAACAATGATAAAACGATTGAAACAATATTATTAAGTGGAGCAATGCTACAGCCAACAATTGAAACAACTGCCAAATTTTTTTCACAGAGAACAAGAATATTCACTAGATGAAACAAAATAATATGTATGTCATGCATTTTAGCAAATAAATACTGGCAAAATTTATTGTCATCTAGCTTTTTTTTTTTTACTAAGTGGCTTACCCTTTTTCAATATTTATCAAACAAGATTCCTCTTAACTATTGTTCTTATTTTTCACTATATGCTAAAAACATGTCATGTGAGAATGGTTAAGTACTCACATCATATGCAACAAGAGATCTGCAGTAATTAGAATTTGTCAGCACTGAACTTGTAGAGCCACAATCACTGTCTTTGAGTGAAACTGTGGACCTGTCAAGCTTTATTGACCAAGGATATTGGTAGTTTTGTGCAGTGACACCCACATGTGAAGATGACCTCTGCATCCTCACTGGCCTTGGCACATTTCTTCCTTCAACCGAAGCTCTTCGCCTGCTCGGTTGCCTCTCATATGATTCTGGCCTTTGCTTTGGTGCACTATGTGATCTGGCTTTGGCCCTTGATGATTCAGTGTTAGCCATGTAATTGGGGAACAAAGGGTAGTCGTAGGACATGGATTCTGCACAGGCTGGCCTAGGAAAAGCAAAAGGAAGCTTTGAATCCTCTTCTCTTGACACTGCTGAGTAGTAATGAGGACTGCTTTGTGCTGTGCTGAAGAAACAGTCCTCAAAATGCCCACTGCATGATCTTGGGCTGAACTCAGTCAAAGCTGAAGGTACCGGTGATGCCTTGTAGTTTTCTTCCTTTGAGTACGAACCATTTGATGAATAATATCCACAGAATCTATGCTGAGACTGTTCGCAGTGTCCATGATGTGAGGTGCTGCTTCTTCCTCTAGAATTGTAACCTTTGGATTCACAAACATCCATCTCTACAATCTTGATGTTCTCTTCCAAGCCTCTTTCATTTTCCTATATGAACAAAACATCACATTCCATATCAATGACTAGAGAAATGCCACTTTCCTTGTAGTCTTTTTTTTTCTTAACTTTTGTTCAGCCAGACTAAATGAACTCCTAGTTTTCATATCTGTTTTTTTTTCCCCCTCTCTTGCTATTGCTGGAAATTCACACCAAACAAGCAATCTTCTAGCACGAATTGAATAGTACCAACTACCCAAGTTTATTTCATTCATAATGCGTGTCTTCAATTTACCAAATAATTCAAAACAAAAATTTATCATTTTCTTTCCGTACATAGTTTGTATATCATACTGAAAAGATTGTGCAATGAAACGATATGCATCATTCCTAATACAGATCACCATCATCTATAAGGACAGCCTATCAGAAAATTTAGTATAACTTTCAACCATCATTTTACAACTACAAAGGAAGTAAGCAGTAAGTTACTGAACTCACATTGTACATATGGCTGAATAGATTGTCCTCTGTGGTTTTTCTGTAGGTTGATTGCTTTTGATTAGGCTTTCCTTCTGACACCATTTGAGCCCTCTCAGCACGAGCTCTGGCTTGTGCTATGACCAAAGCCTGCATGCACCTTAGTGTCTCCGTGGCCTGTTTTCTCACCAAGTGACCCCTCACTAGTGCCTGCAACTTCACTAACCCTCTAAGAGCACACAATGCTTTTCTTGCCTGTTACACAAACATTGAAATATTTCACATACTCACATACATACTAGTATTAGATTCTCTATAGAATGAAAGAGAAAACGTCCAATAACCATTTCTCCCCAAAGCTTAAGCTTGAACAATGTGCCAAGCCAACTTATTTTATTTATAAGAATGAGGCAACAAAGATCGAATTTTAGTCTATTTGGTCCTATACCACGTCAGAAACTTCACATACCAAGTAGGACCGGAAGACAGATTGAATTTTAATTGCAGCTGCTTCTTCAATGCTTGTAGCTGTCCCATTGGAACCAGAAGTCAAGCTGATCAAAGCAGCTGCAGCCTGTGCAGCTGCCACTGCTGCATCAGCTGCAGCTGCTGTGGCAGCAGCCACAGCCATGGCATGCTTCTTTTGCTCATTCTGAACATCTGTGGCAGCAGTTTGCACTATCATTGAAGCAGTGACACTTGATTCTGCAAAGTTCAGTTCCTTTGAAGCTGTAGCTGAGGCTGATGATCTCCTGAAACTCCACCTTCTTTTCTCCTTTGGGGTTGTTGAACTTGGAGTGCTTGGATTTTCTGCACCATTTGACGCACTCAGGTTGTTGGTTGCACATTTTTCCTTGTGTTTTTCTTTGTCTTTCTTCCCTGTCAATAAGTTTCTAAGCCATTTGCTTGTCTTCCCCATCTCTATCAAAGCACTTAGCAAGATAAGATGGACAGTGTCAACTGTCAACAACAACAGAAGAAAGTTACAAAATGAGATGTAGATCTCTTCATGTCTGTATTTGATAAATTACTTTCAGTACTATGGCCCCCCATATTAAAAACACATAATCTTTTTGACAGCCTAGCTAACTGTCTCATTATATGTTTTCTGTACTAACTACCACTTTGAGACTATGTTTGGGTCCCTGTGCCATGTAATTAGGTAAGCCTGCTTGTGCAAGAAGCATAGAAGCAGCACCCCATAATAAGCCAATAGCCACATCCTGCAACACTACTTGATATAGATCCCTTGCCTCTAATAATAATGAAAATATTGTTCTCTGCTGTCCCCACAGGTAAGTAATAGCACAATTTATTGGTTGCCAAGGGTGTTTTGGTGATTTCAGTTGTCGGTTAATGTTACATGGGTTGGATCAGAAACCATGTGAAAAATCGGCCAACAACATGCAGAATCCTTCTAAATTAATCGTATTTGGGAGGAGAGGTGCCCACCTAACGTCCCTTTTGGGACGAATAATGTTATTTGGACTTAAAAATATAAATTAAGAGTGACACTATAAAGAGATAAAATCTTGACTCCACTTACTATCACCAAATGTTTTGTATCATATAATGACCACTTTCTATGTCCAAATACCATTACTCTTTTCTGTGATTAAGTGATTAGCTATAGAAAATTGGAAAACTTGTGTGATTGGGTGGGACCACTAGTAACTGTTTTGAGTAGGGGTCATGCGTGTGTGTGCACGTGCCAATCCTATCTGTGAAGTTACAAGTGTGTATCAGATTTTTGTTTCTTGTTAACTTATTTTTACCTACTTAACTTGCTTCTGCTTAACCAAAAACATGGTGGTTCTGACATACAAAGAACTAATGAGAAAGTCAGGCAACTCTTCTTCTTAATATTCCCAATAACCAAAGGCTGCATGGATTCAAGAGCTTTTATGCTTTCTATGAGCTTCATTATGTTATTTCTTAATTTTCCCTTTTAAATCACATACATGCTTGGTGTCACTCTCTCTTTTGGATAGGTATTCAAATTTGATATCCATAATCTATGTACAATAACATTACTCATGATCTGCCACTTAGCCTTCTCTGTTAGTTTATCTCAAGTGAAAGACATTCAACTCATTTACTCAAATACTAGTGGTTGGATAAGGAGATGCGCAGGAAACGAGAGATCCTTAATCTTATTCATTTAAGGACATTTTGGTCGCTGTAAGGTGATTATTTAAGATTTTCTTCTGTATTATGTTCAGTATATGAAGAAATTTAAATTATAAATTTATAATCAATGGTGAACTAATGGTTGTATATACATGAATATATCAACTTAATAGGACTAGGCCCCAGTATACCTATCAAATACTACTAGCGATTTGTGTTGTTATGAGGGATGCTTTCCATAAACAAACAATTAGTTGGCAATCACATGGCATGTTTATAAGCTCTCCATTTGACTGGTTATTCTGTTGGCAGGAAACACCACCTTGGGATTTGACCCGTTTCCTTCTATTCTCTATTTAATTCCTTAAATCACCTCATTAGTTGTTGATATTACATGCCAACAAGCTACTTCCTGTCTACCCGCAAATGCAATCATGTAGGCTGTGAAGGGGAGTTATACTTAATGCCACAGACATTATATAAATATATATATATCATTTGGTGTATATATTAATAAATGAAGGAACATGATACTTGGATGTAGATTTGTTTTTACTTTTAACAGACCCCTCACTTTTTGGACATTTGCATTTTTTGCATAAAATGGTTTACACTATCATTTAAATATTCAATTATCATATTATCAACACTGTACAGAATATTTCAATTGGTTCGGTTGCTTTTCACATGGGTTTCAATGAGTCATACAAATGCATGTGACGGATTCTTAATTGGGAGAGATCCGCAAAGCACATGCTTTTTTAGTTACTTTCCCCCCGAGAAACTACCAAGCAATGTGTTTCATGGACTAGTAAATAATGCTTGTTACATATTACTTTCTCTCAATTTTTTTTTTCAGGTTACTAGCGATAATGCTTGTTACATATTATTTCCTTCTCATATCTCTTCGCCGCGGTTGCATGAGTTGACAGTATCTAAGTATATGTATGATACAGTTAATTTTAGAAGTCCCCGTATCAATGATATGATGCAAGTTATAAACATGTAAAGAGATGTGAGAAAAAGCGAGTGGTACAAGGGAATTAATGTTCATAGACAAAATGACAGAATAAACAAAAACACCAAATAACCTTTAAAAATGGAGAAGTAAATCCGAAGGAACCATTAAAATTGGCACTCTTGATGGACACCATGGAAAAAACGAGACAATATGTGGTAATGGTAATTGAATTTTTTTGCCCCTAAATTGCGGTTCACAGTTGCAATTGTGGCTGCAATATTGCTATTACTACAAGTAACATTTATCCTTACTCCAGCGGGGAATTCACATATTTTCATTACAAGGGGAGGCATGGTCTCCCCAGTAATCACTGATGGTGTGCTTATGTGCGCATCCAAAATGATGTATTTGGGTTTTGTGGTCCATGATGCTATGAATGCTTTTTCTTTTTCTTTTTTAGTTTTTGGTAAAACTATGAATGCTATCTTATGAAGTTGCATACATCAAACGAATTCAAGGTAGCTTCACTCAACAATAACAAACTTACAGGAATATTGGACTCTAGTACCATTACTTGTGCTGCCAAGCCTCATCAGAGCCCAAAGGAACTAAGGCCACACAGATTAGCCCAAGAAATTATTGAACTTGTGTATTCACTTACGTAGTTTACGCATCTCCTTGGATGAAGCCTCTTTGTCATCCTTTTATCTTGCATTTGATATATTACTTACTGGACTAAATTTATATAATAAATTCAAAGGATCAATAATATTTTTCGTATTCCAATATTTGTGATACATGACTTAGGTTCCTTCTTCTTCTTCTTCTTCTTCATCTTATAAATAATCATAAATAATCCTAGAAGTATTTTCCAAAATTTACACGAAATTCACATTTTCATAGGGTTGAATTTCATTTGAGGATGCTTATATTCATTCACTGTTAAGCCTTTCACATGTTCCATGTCCTCTAGTAGCTTCTTTTAACTACAGTTATCATCCACATGTGCCTCAATAATCAATATCCCTAACAAAGCACTGATTGAAAATCTAGTGGACCAAGTGTTGGTAAAGGTTGATCCAGCTTTTCTCAATACTTACCAACGGTCTCATAACATAGCTCTACAGGTTCCTCCCTCAATTATGAATGAACGAAGACCAAATGTACTCCTATGCCGAAAAAGGCATTAATGAAGCACAGAGTTTGGTAGCCGCAAGTCTATCTTGGTCAGGCTATTGTGCTGTACACGCACCGAAGTTTTCCACTCACCATAAATAAGATAACAAGAAAGTCAAAGGTGAAGTCAGGAGCAATAATAAGTCAAGGAGGATGCAAACCGAACTTGACCACACAAACACAATAATAACTCAGGATAATTCATAACAAATATTCCATCTTTAAAGTTATGCTTAATCTGAAAGGGCTATAAGATATGACTTTAACAATCCGAAAAATAAATAGGTGCGGCACTCTAACTAATTTTTTTTTCTTTTCCATATCGCATGTCAATAAAAGAAAAAGCAAGACAAAACATAAACAACAAAAACACCTAAGCTTGCCTAATTAAAGTGAGGGTAGTCACATAAATCAAAGGATGAAATGAAGAATAAAAATTAATGTGGATCTCATGTTTTTTTGTGAGAGGAATGTCTAAGTATTTGAAAATTTAGATGTTAAAATAATATTATTGAAAATTAAATGGTGTTAAAAAGTACCAAGCCATAACATATACATTCACACCAATCTACTTGAGTTGACTTTTCTTCGTCTAAAAAAAGGAAATCAATGTCTATATATATATATATATGGTAAATCTTTTGATAACAGGTGTTCTAAAAAGCACTTGTTAAGAAATTATAAATAAAATGTTTTAAAATCTCCAATGTTTTAATGTATAGAAATTTTTTTTTTATTCCTTGATAAATATCTTTAGAGCACTTGTTAAGAAAAACCTTGAAAAAAAGTTTTTCAACTCAAATATGCCCCGAGAATATGTCAAACTAAAAAGGGTCAATTAAAATATAAAATTCTTCTAGTAATTTTATCCATCAATACATCATGCAAAGCAAAAGCAAGACATAACATAAAAATGAAAAAAAAAAAAAGAAGGTTGACTTTTTCCAAAGGCTATCCAAGCTGAAACAGATACTCCTATGAAACACCACCATCAATCACATCGTGTTCACATTGACCGAAAAACATTTTATGGTTGTTGGTTGTTACTACATGGAACATGCACTCTAGAAGATGCGGCATAGACTCAACTTCCAACGACCCCACTGTGAACATACAATCCTTCTTTCTGATAGCCACGTTCCACTGTAAATAAATGAATTCTATGTATTAAAAAAACAGTCTCATTTTCAAACTTGGCCACAAGAATCATTTATAGTCATTTATAAACAAACATACCGAAACCTGAGTTTTATGTTGTTGTGATCCTTAGAGATGGCGTCCGCAAGGGCAATTATAGCTGTTGTTGCAGTTTTTCTTTTGCAACCTCTTTCAGCTAGAAGTGACTTCCTCTCTCCTTTGCTTTCTCCCATCTTTGGTTTGTGACCCTTCCCTTGTAACTATTTCTTCCTTGTGTATCATCTATTTTATTGGAATCCTTTGTTGGGATTACTGTATTTGTTGGTTTTAATTTGAGGGCCTGATATTTCTTTAGTGTTCATCAAAATGGTCTTCCCAAGTTCTTTTCTTTTTTTGTTTCCTTTAGTTTTAAATAATCAGTATATCTTGTTCCGAATTCTTTTGATATGCCTTTTTGTTTTGTTTGAGTTCAGATGACGTCTGCAAAGAAGTGAAATGTGGAAAAGGAACTTGCAAGCCTTCTAAGAACAGCACTTTCTTCTTTGAATGCGAGTGTGAACCTGGTTGGAAGCAAGCTTCTGTTTCCAGTGATCAGAAGGGCTTGAAGTTTCTTCCATGCATAGTTCCTAATTGTAAGAAACACTCTGTTGCCCCAAAACAACTTGTGTTCATTAGTTTTTGTTGTTTTCTGTTGATTAGTCCTGACACTGCCTCAAATGGGAAAAAGTGTTAATGGAATGCTTGTTTTCAGACTACACTTTTACAATAACACATGATAGTTTTGCGAAGCACAGATTGTTTTGTAGTGCCTTTTCTTCTTGGTGTCAATTTTGGCTGAATTTGGTTGAAAAGGTATGGTATTTCTAGCATGTAGAACTGTCTAAAGTACACAAGTTTGGAAAATTAACAACGGATTGTAATTGGTAGCATGGTAACTTGGTTGAAATTTCACCTAGATGAGTACGTTTCTTGCTTCAAGGACACATTTTTTCACATACTTGGATCCTCTCTGTGTGTTTCTCAGACAAGGATGTTAAAGTAATGACTAATGATTTATCTTCCTAAAACATCCTCTTACTTATCCTCCTGAAGTACTGTGAACACAAAGCATTTATTAACTGTCTGTACCATTAGCAGGTACAAATGTAACTGTACAGCTTACTAATAGACCAAAATAGTGATGCTCTGCTGCAGCTGCATTAAATTTCTAGGCAGTTCATGATATAAACTTGGATAGAGATTAATATTTGAGTTGATTGACTTGAACAGTACTTAGTTTTCTTGATGACTTCAAAAGTCTCTTATTTCTAAGATCCTGAAAGATTTGCATGAAATTCTTTGTAGGTTCTCTGGACTACTCTTGCTCCAAAGCCCCTTCTCCTGCTCAAGAAAAAGCAAGACAAACCAACGAGTCAATATTTGATGGTAACTAAAAGATGATATTAATTTTAATACATTGTCATTGTAAAGAAAGTTTTACACCAATATCCAATGATATGCTATTAAATGTGTGACTTTTGGTATATAAGTTAAAGAGTGAAACACTTTTAGTGATATGAGAATACATAACTAGCTAGCTATGTGAAAATTTTTACATTGGATGTTTATCAAATTTAAATTCCTAAAAGATATAACTACAAGCATCACATGTTTTAGTTTGATTTCACATTGTCCATGTAGCTTGCCATTGGGTTGATTGTGGAGGTGGCTCATGCAACAAGACATCAACCTTCTCCTATAGTTGTGAGTGCGATGCTGGCTATTACAATCTTCTCAACACCACTGCCTTCCCTTGCTACAGAGAGTGTAAGAGTACAAGCCTCGGTTACTGTTAAAACCAAATAATTTAGAGGAATCATAGGCTCTAAGACTGATTTTGAAGGGAAATAATAATGATCTATATACACTTTTTGCCTCAAATAATAAAATATTGCGATTTTGAATTTTGGATTTAAGGTGCTCTTGGCATGGGTTGCTCTGACCTTGGAATATCAATAACAAATTCATCTACTTCTTCACCGTCAACATTGAATGACAATAGTAATAATAAGGGTAAGGTCACAACTCTATGTTATGTCAGCATTTGTTTTTTTCCTCCTAATCTTTGCTCATCCGAAAGATAAACATAAGTTTTAGTTGCATAACTTTGTCTTTTGTTGTCGTTAAGACCTTGGTTATGTGCTTTTCTTTCCAAAATTTCAAGAGAAGCTGAACTATGATTTATTAAATAAGCCTACATGGGTTCTTCACTACTAAACTGTTGAAAAATCAGACTTTTCCCCCTCATTCTTTTGACACAAATATGGTTCCATTATTACCAAAATTGCACTTGAGACTGCTTTTCTAACTTTTATCTTGTCAGAAATAAACTTGTCATGCAATTTATTCTACACTGTCCCACGTATGTTATAGCAGCTGATTAAATCTAAATCAAAACCTCGTCCGCTTGTTATTTCCTTCGTTTCTTATTATTTTTTTTTGGGGGTTTATCAGCTAGCTCAATTCTACAAGGAAGTTCCCTTTGGCTGGTCATGCTGATTCTGTCCATTCTGTCCATGGCAGAGATTTAGTTGCAGCAGGACAATTGCTGAATGGTTTAAGCAGTATTTCCTTTTATGCCAATGTTTTTTACTAGAATTGGTGATCATATAAATAAGGCAACGGCGGTTAATCAGATGACATGTTTAGCCATTATATATACATAGCATAGAAGATATTATGATACAAACTTCCATGTGCTTTTTTCGCCTTGGTATTTTCATTTTCCTTGTCCTAATTATTCCATAATATAAATAGATGATTGAGGGTCTTAAAGCCTTTTGTGCTTCCCATGTGTCTATGATTTTATTTATTTTGGGGAATGTTTAATCTTTGGTCGGAAAACTATCTGCACCATACTCTTTTCTAATCTGTCAATGCCAATTGAGGAAAAGGTTTGGCCTAACTTAATACAAAAATGTCAAAATATAAAAATCAAGCAACTAACTATCATAGTGACAATAATACACTGAATATCACAATACTTGATATCATATTTGACTCCAATCCAAATACAAGCTGTAAATTTTAAGTGACTGCTTCTATTAAACTAGTCATTTGGTTGTTTTTATCTCATCCAACACGACAGTTATATGCTCAATGAATTTGGTTGCTCCACTAGGTATAATGCAATATCAAAAACCAATCCTCAGCCACAAATCCATGGGATGGGATTTATGGCTTTATCATATGGCCAACCACAGTAAAAGGTTTGAAAAAAAATAGTTATCAAAATCATTTTTTTTTCCGATGCAAAAGTCATTGAATGGATAAGGCGCTGATCTCTAAAATAGACTATGTAATATATTTTATCTACTAGGTTATGGGGGGCATTTTAGAGGTTTCTATTTATCAATCTACCCCTAGTGATTCCTGTTGAAGCATATACTTGGGCAATAGGATAGCAATTTAAAACGAGCTCCC
This sequence comes from Dalbergia oliveri, assembly GCA_030441495.1. NCBI lineage: Eukaryota > Viridiplantae > Streptophyta > Magnoliopsida > Fabales > Fabaceae > Dalbergia > Dalbergia oliveri. Next base: position 27,877,651 of record JAMLFY010000013.1, read on the forward strand.
CATTCATTAGATAGAAAATATAGCCAAGATTTCAGTGGCTGTTCCGAATTTATTCCAATTTAATAAGAGATCTCAATATTATGTGTTGAAGAGGATTCGAACCTCCACGCTCTTTAGACAAGATTTTGAGTCTTGTGTTTACCATTTAACAACCAAGGCATCTTGAAAGTGAATCGTATTCCATGAATATGATATTTAGATAGTGTGATGTATGGAATATATAACAAAGGTGGAGTGTTAGAGTATTTTTATTGATCGGTCATGTCATATAGGCCTGAGTTGGGCATCCAATTTGGTCGATTTAAATTATCCAGAGGATACCTTATATATATATAAAAAAGATGGACAATCAAACTTACTTCTTGATTTAATAGAAACCCAAAGAGATGAATATAGTTTAAAATAATAATAGATATGTAAAAAGTAAAGTATAAGCGCTAAACTAAAAAGGCTAGAAGCCCTAGTGTTTCTTTGTGTGGGTTTCCATAGGAATTATCTAGAAAACATAACAAAGAAAAATAAAGAAGTTTGGAATTTAAAGATACTAGATTTATCTACACTAGGCTAAGAAATCAAGAAGCAAAAAGAAATTGAAAGAAATGTCTAGAAACTATACTAAGCTAGAACCTTCTAGTTCTTGTAAGCTATCTATTGCAAGGCTATAAATATGCCTTGTGTCTTTGTGTAATGTGTGCACTAGTACAACAAATTAAGTGTGCGTTAGTGAGTGCTTGAGTGGAGAGCTAAAGTGTACTCAAAATGAGTGAAAGCACAAGTATCAGTGTGTTATGGTGTATAAAGTGTAAAATTATTCAATAAATAATAAAGAAAATTTTTTTTTAGTAACAAAAAACAATTCATTACATCTATTCCTAATACCATATATTTATATAATGCCATATATTATAATCTCATTGACTAGTCAAACTTGTTTTCCTTGAACAATTTACAGTATGGCTCACTTCAATTAAAGGCAGTAACACTAAAAGCTTCAAGCTATGATCTTTATTGTCCATAAACTAAAAATTAGTACATAATGCTATTAGGTCTAGGTAGATACATATCTACAACTAAAAAAGTCTTGAAAGGGATAAGAAGGAGAGAGAAATGAACTGGCTAAAATAATAATCATTCCGACGGCTTGAGAAGCCTAAATAATGCAGGTGCCTCTCTAATCCACAAAAATTAATGCAAAATGTTTGAACCTCAATGAAGAGATCTTTAACTACAAAGTAGGACCATTTACCAAAAGTAGTGATATACTCCCAAATTCAGTAGTTAAACAATCCTCTTTCATGTGTAGGCAAAAGTAATATTAAAAATTAATCCAAAGCAGGCCAAAATGCACAGCAAGTCATGCTTAGCCAAAACAGACAAATATTTATGGCAAATAACAAACAAGAAACCACAATAAACCAAGGCTAAACCACAATAAAACAAGTTTCATGGTATTAAAGCTGTCAAACACTCCACCAAAAAACAAAAAAGTTGTGAAACAATGCTATCAAAGAGGGTTCAATTGTCTTATCATGGTGCCTAAAGCAATCCATGCAATCGATTTAAAACGACTTTAGCTGGTATGTGACAATTCTGACATAACAAAGTAAAGTTGACTATAATATACTGTTATCTATAATTATTTAAATCAATTTTTTTTAAAATTTAAATGAAAGTCGATTTAAATCGACTTCTATTAAAAAAATTAGGACATATATATAACCAAATAAAATTTAATACATTTATGTAAATAGCTATTTTTTATTTTATATATGTAAAATAACCTTTTAGTTTGCTATCCACATTTGGTTATGAACTTTTACATTTTTAGCATGCATATGAACAATATTGCAAGTCAATTTTCAGTCGACAGTCAGAATAAAATAGTAAAGGAAGCATGACGACTAGCTTGGAGCTAGGGATAGGTGAGGGTTGAGGGAATTTTAATGAAAGGAAGATGTTTAAAATATGAAAGATTACTGCAGAGGAGAAGGGGAAGGAGAGAGAGAGTTGTCTACGGAGTGGTAGTCGAATAGAAATAGAATAGAAAGTGAGGGTATGATTTTATCTTTAAGTGTTTGATTTGGTATGCCTCGCTTGATTATTAAAAAATTATATTTTATCACAAACTTTATTATTCTGTGATTTTTTTTTTATTAAATCATCATTTAAAATATCAAAGGAATTTATATTATTGGTCATCATTATCACGTTGCAATACTAAAGATCGAAATTGTGTTGCTTAAACTAGAGGGTTGCTAGTAATTAAATTAATAAAATATTATTTCAACATCTAAAGTAGGTGTTTGAGTGAAACACTTACTCAATCATTATTGAATGTGATGGATGAGTGAGTAAAGAAGACCACAGGTAATAATGATTAGTAAGTGTCTAACTTAGACATTTATTTTTAAATGTTGAAATAATATTGTTATTAGATTAAAATCATTAGAAGTAAACTGGTAGCAAAGAGTTTGAACGCGGCTTGTTTGGTTAAAGATGATGGGAGGAGTGTTTTTTACAAAGCAAAAATAGAAGTAGACTTCGAAAATTGTTTTGTATTTGAATGTAATTATATCAAATTAAAGTACTTTTTCTTAGAATCATGAGTTGTTAAATTATTTGGATATAACAAATATAAAAATATTTTTTTCTCATAATACTTATATGATACAATAAATAACTTCCTATGAAATATATAGAAAATAATTTTATTTTGATACACAATAAGTTTTTTGATTTAATTGAGTACTTATATGACGCATCTGACTAAATATCACTGATGATCATGCATAGAAAAATTAAAATCAAAATTAAGACTTAAAAATAATAAATTAGAATATTTCTTTGAATTATAAATCAAATATTGTGTTTAGATCTTTAAAAGATATGAAATCATTCAAAAATATTATTTCAATATTCAAAAGTAAGTGTTTAAATGGGACACCTACTCTATTATCATTGATGGTCTCTACTATCTCTAGTCATTCATCATATCCAATGATGATAGAGTAAGTGTTCTATTTAAACATCTATTTTTTAGTATTATAATAACATTGCTCGAAATAATTTGATTTCAAAATCCATCGAATTTTTGAAATATTATCAAAGTTGATAGGATTTGAGTGGATTGGAATTGATTTAATTTAATTTTAAACTTTGAACACAAATAAAATTAAATCAATTTATTTCTTTTAATCATTATAAACACAATATAATGTTTTTTTTTCATTAACACAAAATAATGTTTTCTAAATATCAGAATTGATTTCTATATCAATTCAATTTCATTTTCCTATTTAATCATTTCCCATGACCATTTTAAATATAAGATTTAACTTATAATTTAGAGAAATTTTTATGTGTTTTTAGAGTACAAAAAATTTACTCTATCCATTTACTGATTGATAAATCATTATTACATTAAAAACGTAGAGATGTAAAGACAATAATAACTAACAAAATTATGTGTCAATCAATAAACAAATTAGAATAAATATCATCTCTTATTCTTAATACACCTAAATATTTCTCTACAATTTAAATCATTTTAAATCAAATCAAATCAAATAATTTTTTAATTTTTTTAAATAAAAAACTATTTTTGATTTAATCATTCCAGGAACTACCGTAGGAAATGGAGCAGCTTTTAACTCGTATCCAAGATACATTTCGATTGATGTTAAGCTACGTGAACTTTGTATATTTATTACCAGTCCATTAGAGGTTGTTACGTTGAGTGATAGCTGGCATTTGGGTGATTAACAATTGTATATAAAGCGTCACTGCAAAACATTTCATTTTCAGGAGCAAGAATTATTTCTTTCGAACATGTCTGAGACTCCCTCTCATATTCGTTCGTTCCTCTCCGTTCTCAGTATGAAGCTTTGTGATAAACAATTAATGAAATAAATTATAATTAAAAATAAATAAAAATAAGGTTTGGATAGAAGAGGGTTACCTCCTGAAAAGGTGGAGGGAGAACTTGGTAATAATGGCTCCGGTGATTGCGAATCCGGCGTGGATCAAACTCTCTCATACTTTTTCACTCACTTCGCAAGCAGCGCCGCTTAAGAGCGTCCTCCTCCTCGTCCTCAATCCTCAATTTCACCATTAGAACAAACCAATCCCAGCCTCCGGACTCTCGTTAACACCTTCCTTCCTCCAACCTAAACTGCCCGCCCATAGCGTCCAACGTAACCCTCCATCATAATCTACAGCGAATCCAACCCTTTCTGCATTGTGTGCATATTTTGTTGGGATGGCGGAAACTTGCCTTTGGATGATGACTCAGGAAAGTATTTTGGCATCCCCCTCATAAGAATGATGGAATTGGGGAGGAGGAGGCCGTGGATTTGGAATCTATATGGAAACTTGCCTATGGATGATGGTGAATAACCAAGACGATTCTGTCTATTGCTATCAGTCACTCACTCGACGAGTGTTCTAGTGCAATCAAACCCACCTCCTTTAGCACTTGCAACGTCCAGTTTCTTGACCTTGGCGACGGCCGTGTGTGCGCTGTGGTGAATGGTCATGTATGGGAGCATAGCCGAAGGCCACTGATATGCGTATTAGTATTTGCCCTCTCATTGCTACAAGAGCTCGACACTGAGGCTCCAGGGAAAGAGAAAAGGTTCTTAAATGTTGATCGTGTCCTTGTGAATCGTGTCTTCAGTATGGAGGACTACGAGGAGAAGTACTTGAGTGAAGAGCTGCAACATGCCCTTATTCCCCCCCCCCCAATGGAGGAATTGCACCCTCAAAAATGCCTGCCTACTCCAAAGGTGACACTTCTCTACACTTGATTATGACGAATTAAGGTTTTTGTAAAATTGCGGGGTGATAATCTGTTAAAATGAAGTCAACATTGTGTTTTCAATGAACATTGTCGATGAAAATCAGAGTAGAATCGTGCTCTTAGCAGTCATATTTGAATGTAGGCATATAGTTTCTTTGTCTTGGTTTGGTACAAAGAAAACAAAAAGAACACTTGGCTGAGTGGTCCCAACATGGTTTATGAATCATGAGGAAGCCGGCATAGTTCTATATTACTTCAGATTCTATATTGCTCCACTAAAGCAGCAAAGTCAAATATAAGCTACACTTGGCATCATATTTGTTACAGGTATAGCATCCCATCCAAGGAAACAACAGAAGCTAGATAGTGGCACAAAACTGAGCTAATGGATTTGAAGCAAGAATGGCATCCTGAACTTGGCATATATGTCTCCTCAAGCTTATTGTTGCTGTGTTATTGATATTATTGTTGCTGCTTTTAATATTAGTCAGATTTGTTATTATATCTATTTCTTTATGGTAATCGAATTTATCGGTTAGAAATTTCTCTGTTTGGGATTACCAAATATAGTGACGTCTCTTGTGATTATTATTATTATTTTTATCAACTTGACTTCCATTCAACTTTTCTTATGTAGAGGAATGATGAGTGTTTGTTTGAAACTGGTGACAGAGAAGTTAATTTACTGGTTTTCTCGTAATATACTTGAAATGTGAGGTCCTGAAGCGATATCTGAGTGATATTCCTGCTAGAACTTGAAGGAAGGATGAAATACAGACAAGCAATTATGTTGTTACGCTTCTGCCTAAACTGTTCTAAATTATCCTTATTGAATTTTGCATTCTTTTCCCAGATAATTCATGAGTTCATTTGTGAAAACAAATAAAATAGTAGCTCTCACGATCCACAAAATAATCGCTGAGAGAATTGAGCCTAGTCACATGATGCATTGACACTACTAGTCCAGCATGTGTATAAATAACGTATGAAAATAAGGTCACCTTTGTATGCACCCTACCTCTTTATTCTCTTATTTGTCACATAGCTCCTCTGACTCAAGTGGCCCTGCATCTGTCTGCTTGTCGTAGCTGATCATAGTTTAAATAGCACTCATTTTGGTGCAAAAATCCTCCGGTTGGGCTAATTCCGAATTCAAGGTGGCCCTGGCTTCAATCATGGTACCTCAATGTTCATTATAAATGCTGAATGTGAAACCAGGTGAAAAACAAGATTGAAATACGAAGTTGAAGGGGTGAAATTATAAATTGATAGAAGGAATATGCCGATATGGCATGTCCTTACTAATTTTTTATTTTTCAATAAATTATTTCAGCACTCAAAATTCAAACACCCTAAATCACCTTCTCATAAAAAATAATGGGACTCACTACTCTCTTTATTTTTATTCATTCTCTCTCATCATCTCCGTCTATTTCTCTTTAGATGTTAGTGTTGACCTTGAAAGAGAGAGTGACTCTAAATGGCTATTGTACTCCTTAGCTAGCATTTTTTCAATTCCTTTAAAATACCTTTTTTTTTCAATTAACACATTAATCTATTATTAAATACTTATTACAATTTATAAGTTCATTAGAATTTTTCAAAATAATTTATTTTTATTAATAATTTCATCAATTTATCATTTCTATATAAAACCGACGTACAAATACAATTATGGATGTAAAATAATGAGTTATCTTTTCAAAATTTTTTATCAATATAATAATTATCTAAATAATATAATAATAAAATATTAAAAATAGTGAGCTAACGTTAATAAAAGTAAAAAATAGTATATTATAAACTATGACACATAAATCCACTGTTTTGTTTAAAGTGATCAATATTTAAAATAGGACACACATATTTAATACTTATACGACTCATATATAAAATACGACACACTTATAATATTTAACACAATTTTATTACATTGAAATATCAATTAAATAATATTCTAAATATAATAATTGTCTAAGTAGTATATATAACAACGACTAAAAATAATAAAGAAAATTAATATATGATAATGCATAAAGTACATATCTAGTACAGCATTGAAATAAATATTTTTAATATTTTTCGTAAACTTTTTAACATGCTCTATTATTTCTATTTTTGTGCCAATGCTTTTTCAATTTTCGTGAAAAAATTAATCCTTCACTCATTATTATTATTATTATTATTTGCATCAAATATGCTAAATACATTTTTCTTATAAAAGTGAGAAGTTTTCATTTGAGTTAATAAAATATCTTCTCAATTAATTATTAAAAAAAGGCCAAGAAATGGTAATGAGAAGGATATTTTAGAGAAAGTGAAGAAATAATAATTACATGGAAGTAGCAACAACCATTTGAGAGTAGCAATAGTCATTTTCTCATTAACTTTGGACCAAAAATTAATGAGTTAATGCTCATTTTAGTCTCTAAATTTTCATTCTAAGTCATTTTATGACTTTTAAATGAGTCAAATTAATCATCGATATTATAAAATATGAGTCAAGTTAGCCCTTATTCCACTTTTATTTAACATTTATCAATTAAATGATAATGTGTAACGTTAAGTATCTTATCATACCATGTGTTATATGAAAATAAATTTAAAATAACTTATTTTGATATCTAAAATTACACAAAATAAGTCATTTTATGACTTAGAATGAATATTTAAATGACTCATTTTATATAATTTTAAACAACTAAATAAGTCATTTTAAACTTTATTTTACTTCAGAACATTTGTATGCCAATATATCACTTAAGGTTAACTATCATCATTTAATTGATATAATATTAAATAAGAGTTGGTTGAGGGATTAACATGATTCACATTTAAAAATATTGAAACTAATTGAACTCATTTTAAAAATCAAACTAAAATAATTTATGAGTATAAAATGAGGAACTAAAATAAATATTAATTCAAAATTAATCATCCGTCCCACTTAAATAGCTTGAAGTTATTTGTCTATAAAACTATTGATAAGGACTTCCATTAAAAAACGATTATGAGAGATCTTGAAGGTATTGTTTAGTTTAGAAAATTTTCAAAACTACTCAAAATTTCACTAAGACTTTATAACCTTACAAAACTTTTGAAAGAGTAGCTAGTTTTTTTTTTATTATTATTATATGTGTGTGTGAATAGTTGATAAAGTAGGGCTATTTGATTTAAGCTTTCAATTTTCATTTTTAGTTTTAGAATTTGTGAAGGAAAAATTGAAAATTATAAAAATTAAATTTCAGTTTTCAAGATTTTTCAGTTTTTCCTTCACAAATTATAAAAAATTGAAAAATAAAATTAAAATGAAAACTAAACCAAACAACCCTAAATCTTCCAAAAATTGAGTAATTTAGAGGTATTTTAAAGTAAGAAATTTTCTTTCTTTTGATTCCTTCGTTATTTAGCAGATTAGTTTTATGGAAAAAATGTAATTTAAAAATAATGAAATGGACGAATAAATCAAACAAAGGACACCCAAAAAATTTCTTTTTCAAATTACTCTAAAAGTGTGTTTGTGAGTTAAAAGTTTAAAGAAAAATAGATAAAAAGAAAAAATTTACAATATACCTTTCCATTATAAATTTCTCATTTTCCTTCTCTCTTCTCCCTGCTAAAATTCTAACTTGCGAATATACCAAATATAAAGCGGCTGGAATAAAAAAAGCTCCTAATTCGTCTCAAAATTCAATTATGCCATATTGGTGGAACTTCTGTTATGTCGCGTCAGTTCCAATAATGTTGGTATTATAAGAAACACAAGTACAAACATTATCCGGCTCTTCACCACTCTTGCCAACCCTTCACAGGCCCCACTCATAATCTGACCATAAAAAATATTCCTTCCTATTTGTTTTGTACCATTTTTCAAGTGGTGTGATTCAAATAATAAAAAGTGTGTATTTATTATAAATATTTACTTAATAATTATTGAATATGATGTGATGAATAAAATGTGTTTAAGATGTGATATATGTTACATGAAATCTATTATCACATTCAATTATTATTAAATGGATATCCTAATAAACATTAATTTTTTAAATGTTTGAACAATATTTTTATTTTCCATTACCTTACAAATGGATGAGGCCAAAGAGACGAGTTACGACATATAAGGGGAAGCGTGCGGAATTCTAAATGCCAGATGATCAGCTTGATCTATATATTTACAGAAGAAATAAAGACGATTTTAATAAAGAGGAAGAAGGAAAAACACACATGGATCGATATAAAACAAATACATGCTTAAGCTAAGCTTTTTTGGGGCGGGAGAGAAAGAATGTGAGATTAAATACGAAAAAAGCAAATGTATATATCAATATGAATGCAAGATCTGTGATTCAGGGACTTATAACAACAATAAAAGCTGAAGATTTGAATCATTTGATTTGATACGATCAAACGTATCTGTAATAAGGACTCTGTGGTAATTGGTGGCATCAGAGAAACACAGAACACACTCAAAAAGAACCTGATCAATTGAGCTCTTTGTTCTCTTTTGGAAGTGAAGATGAAGCCAACCCCCCCCCCACATATTCCATCAACAATATGATAATAATAATAATAATACAAACAATTAATACCTATCAAGATCTAACCTTAATGCACTCTGGGTATATATTTATATATTTTTTTATACAGTCATTTATATGCAGCTATGTTATTAAAAAATGTTGACATTTTGTGAAAATATTTAAAAAAATTATATAAAATATAAAACATAATTGATTGACATTATAAAATACTTTATACCAATCATTTATTAAATTTAATCTCATATTTCACACGTGATAATTACAAAACAGCAAAAGGCCTTGAGTTAAAAAGCTGTTCTAAGTTCTAAAAACCCAAGATCCTCGAGTGAGCTAGAAACGCAATATGGTGCGACCATGTTTCTGTTCTTGATTCCATTGGTGTATGCATGCAGCAGCGCATGAGGCATAATGTTACTCTTAAGGGTTCAGGGAAAGCACTGTGTAAGATTCACAGCATGCATATGCACATCTATATATATAGTCCTGTTCATTTAATTTACAAAGAACATTATGTCATTAATGAATTGAATAGGTTAGGAGTTGATAAAAGCCATGTCTCAATGATCGATATATACATTATGGCTCTACATGCATGAAGACATATATATACAGGGGAAAGTGAAAGTGGGAGGTGAACAGTTTTAATGGGGGCTACAATCTGTGATGATGATATGATCTTTCCAGTCAGGCTCTGCTACCTAATATCATGATGAGAGATGGTTCTTCTTAGTAGAACAGTGTCATCATTTGTCCCCTCTTGCTAGCTCATGCTTTGTGCCTTGGTTGCCCAATTGAAACTAAGGAAGTTGTGAAGATGATAAAAAGATTTACCAGAATAATATTTCTTGTACATAAATAATGAACAGTAAAAATAGATATCTAATGAGAGAGAGTGGCACAAAATTTTAGTTAGATATGTTATTACCAAATATTTTAATTGTCTATTATTATGATATTCATAATCTTTTTTTTTTATATATAATCTATGTACAAATAATATTAGTCTATTTATAATTTCAACAAATCATTTAGATATTATTTCTTATATTCAGATGAATGAATAAATAATTAAAAACTTTAGTTCTTTTTCTAAATGATTTGTTGGAAAACATTTATGTAGATAGATATGGAGACCTAATTATACAATACGGACACATGGAAAGCATCAAAGTTGAAAAACATGAACACGTCATATATATAACTAAAAATTTAAAATATCACTTATACAAACTTCATTTATATTTTATTTTATTGTAAACTCAAAAAGTTATATATTATTTACTTTATATAACCTTGTTTATGGTATTTTTTTTTATGATAGAGTAAGAAAAAAGTAAATTTTAAATTAAATATATTAAACACATGTTTTCTATTTGTGCAGCTGAAGGAACACATATTGAATATCTAAACACAACTTTGCTATTTTAACACCTAACTTTCTCAAATACTCAAACATCCTACTCACAAACAACATAAGTCCCACCACTCACTTTTTCTTTAATTTATTCTCTTTTTATCACTCCTCTTACATTATATTAGACCCATATGAATATCCATATAGGTATCAAAATAGAATTATTCATCTAAACATGACATTCAAATAGTACACTCACAAATAAAGTACCAGTAATGGTGAGTGGGTGAAGCCCATCGTCTCAATAGAATCCTCCCGTATGATTTATTCTATGGACAAAGGGACCCATTGTCTTCACTGTCCAGTCTTCAGATTGGCCATGCATGCCTATATGACATGAACAATGATATTGTAACATTTAAGATTGGGTATTTAGCTTGAACACCTATTCTATTATTATTGGTTGTCCATATCTAATCTAATGTTTAACGTCTCACTTAAACATCTACTTTCGGATATTAAAATAACTTTTTTGATATCTCACTCACACCACTCCGTTTCCTTTTGCTCTCTCACTTGCAAAAGACAAATATCACACCCCTCTTGCTCATCACACACTATCGCCATGGTTATTTTATTATTTTTGTTCCTTTTAACATAAAAAGAGGTTTAATTTGCATACGAGTAGAAATATAGACCAAACACGGATCCAAGAAATTTTCATTATGGGGGCAAAAATAAAACACAATCTTAATAAGATAAGAAGTGTGATATATTATATCCTATTATTTTATCTTATTTATAATTAGTGTGGGTCAAACTTCATAAGATAACGGGAGCAAAGATATATATATACACACCAACATAACTATTTAAAAAACTTGAAATTCTTGCTGGGTATGAACCCCACTCTATAGTGCGTGTATCCATCATTGCCAAAGACCTTTGTCAGTCCCTCGGAAGCTCGAATAGAGAGCCCCATAGGTCCATCATGGGGCATAGAATGGATTATCTACCAATTTAGTCTAGATCCCCACAAGCACGATTTAGTAAGATTCTTTACAATCTTGCAATGACATAAATCCTTGATGTATTTTTCATTGATGCATAGTATGCATTTTTTTCCTCATAAATTATACATAAATCTCTTTATTCAGGGAAACATAAGGAGATTCTATCCCAATTTATCTAGAGGTAACCAAACTATATAATGGAATCAATGTCCCGTGTATGATCTAACACAATTTCCATAATACCTCCATATCTAAACCTCCTTGCTGACCTAAGTCATTGGGGTGTTTTGACAGGTAGCCAACAAATGCTTAAAGGAGACCTAAATATGTCTTCTTGTCGAATTTCTATGTAAGAAGAGTTCCAAAACTTAGCATAAAAGAGAATGAAATCAAATAAAAAGTTTAACAAGAAAAAGAAAGTTGTATGTTATTCCTTTTTTTCATTTTTTTTATGTGTATCAAATGTATTGGACAAATAGGATTAGAGGCGTATTTGGTTTAATTAATAAAGATAGAAACTACATTAGTAAGTAAATCATGTCCTTAAAAAAAGGTTTCTGTTCACAATTGTCAAAAAAGACAAGAAAAGAAGAGACATTTTGTATTTTTGTTACTTTGAAAGAAATATTATTTGTTTCAATTTTTTTTATAAAATTTGATTATAAACAATTTTTTGGTAGAAAAGGATAAGATATTCTAATAACACATCATGTCTAAATTTTACATGTCCAATCTATTTTGCCCTTCAGAATATATATATATATATATATATATATATATATATATATATATGAGTATGATTTGTTTTTATTTTGCAAAATACTATAATTGAGAGATTTTTGTTCTTAAATTTGAACATGTGAACTCCTTGATTACTTGCTGAAATGTGTTTAGATTAAATTTTATAAATTTAATTTTAATAGAAACCAATCTAGCGAAATAATTTACGTTCATAAAGTTATTCAAAATAAAAAGTAAAAACAATTACTTTCTTGCTTTTTAACCTCAAATTGAGGTTTTCCTCTTTTTTTCCTTTCCCTTTCTTAATTTTTCGAAAAAAACAACACAATAAAAGTGTGAAACAAGGACCCCAAAAAAACGAGGCAAAGGTCACGAGAAACACAAGTCGCTCACTTCAAAACTATGCTTAAAATGAGTTAAGTTGAAAATGTTTTTAATCATTCGATCTAACTGACTCAAAGCGTTAAAGTAAATTAAACCGATTATTTACCAAAAGATTAACCCATTTACACATTCAAAATATTTGCACTTGCAAGGTGAAACATCTAATATAATTTTTTTTCCCATATGAAGATTCTTTGATCATTATACAATCAATTGACTTTAGCTTTGATTTTAATTACACTGTTGTTTATTTAACCAAATTTTATTTTCCTTTCTTTTTCTCATTTATCAAAATTTTCCCATCTTTATATCCAATAGTTTTTTTTCCACCTTTATCACACCATACAAATTGCAAAGACAAAAAGTATAAGATGCTTTAATTGAAGTCCTTTTCTTTTCTAAGTATAAGCTTTAATTTGAGTCTCTAACTTCCCACTCTTGATCACACTACTCACTATAAAACCACACTATCAACCAATCCCTCTTCCTCCTAACTCCAAAACTCTCTTCTTTCATCTTCTCTCACTATTTCACTTTCCTTTGCTCTCTCTCTTGCTTCTCAAAATTAAAGACCAAAAATGGAAAAGGAGAAAACCGAGAACCAAGCATGGAGAACCGACCAGTTTCATGGGAGCATGTTGCTGAGCCTGAGGGCACCGGAGAAACCACAGGACCCCATGGAGTACCTGTCTGTTCATGGAGTGCCTCTGCTCTCGAAGTCTGCAAGGCTCTTTCACCAGCTCAACTTCCACCACCTTCATATTATAAGAACATCAGCAGCAACAACAACAACAATGGTTCTTGTAATAATAATGCTATGCCTATACTTGAGGACATAGCTGGTGAAGCTGAAGAATCTGCCATTGTTTCTGGCAACCCTTTTTCTTTTGCTTCCTCTGAGACCTCTCAGATGGTCATGGACCGTATCATGTCACAGTCGGTATGTTGTATATGTGTTATATGCTTATATTCCTTCTTATACTATACGTGTGTATGGATTTCACTTTATGAGTTTCTATTCATTATAACATGCTAAGTGACCTCACGTTGAGTTAGATTTGTAGTGTCAAACCATAATTTGATAAGAAGTGATTTTTTTTTCTTTTTTCCTGTTTAAACCAAACCATTTTTGCAAAACTATAAGCCAAACACAGCCTTATATCTAGTCTCATCTTTTGATTCTGCAGCACACCACTTTCCGTGTTTCATGCAACTTTACTTTTGTTGTTTTCCATTTTTGTTCTCTTTTGCCGCTCATAGTTCAGAAGTTGATTTGGGCTTTAGCAGTGTTTGTCTTGTTCTATTTTCATTCAATTGCTGCTTGTTACCTAGCTTCCATTGCTGTTAAGAATAATAAAATGGTTTTTGTTTTTGTTAGCCAATCCTTCTCAGTTCGCTTCAAGTTCCAGTTTTGCTTATCTGGGTCATCTTCCCTCGGAGTATTATATATGATCCATCTTGCAAAAACAGAATCATTCCCATTTTCATTTACCTGTCTCTTTCTCTTCTTCCCCTACAAAATCACCCCTATCATTTTCTCCTTCACATGTTTGGTCACCACAATCAATGACCCTTTTTTGTCCTGAAGTACACATATTGAGTAATATTATTTGTATGTACTTCAACATAATTTTGGTTCCATCAATCAGCACCAAATTATTTTGTGTATTTCATTATACTATTCACTTTAGATGTCTAATTTTGATGTAAAAATAACATTAACAGTAAACAATAAAATTAAAAACTGAAGCAATTGGTGTTTGTTTTCACTTGCTCAGCAGGAGGTATCTCCAAGAACCTCAGGGAGGCTCTCTCATAGTAGTGGCCCTCTTAATGGCTCCCTAACAGATAGCCCTCCAGTTTCCCCAACTGAAATTGATGATTTCAAGGTATGCCTCTCTATCTCTCTCCTTTCTCTCACAGGTTTGCCTGAATCTGACATCAACCTAAACAAGTCAAGACAGCCTTATATTATATATCTTGTTTTTGTTCTGGTTTTATGTAAAGGCTTTTTGGGTACAAAGCACGAGCACTGACCTCACTGCACACTTAGAACCAACCATGTTAGTTTCAGCTTTCTCTGTAACCACAAACAAACTTTGATGACACCCGGAAGAGAGTACCCTGATTTTCTCTTCGCAATCTTCAGTGCTAACAGACAAACAGAAAGCAAACGAAGGAAAAAGTACTTTGCTACTACTATCCATTAAACGACTAAGCTTAAGCTTAATCTAACTACATAACTACCAAGTTCCAAATGATTAACAGAAAGAATGTGTAAATTAAGCCTGCAAAAGTGGAAATTTCGTTTTACACCCTCTAGCTTTAGTGTATTACCACTTCTGTTCACAAAAGTTGAAAATAGAAAAAAAAAAAAAAAAAAAACTAAACATTTTGTTTGTTGCAAGATTGTCTACGTCCTCTGTCATTCTTCCTGATCCTGGTCCCCTTCTCCTACCATGAAATTGGTTAACAACAACCACGTTGAATGCCAACCAAAACTGTACCTTTGAGTCCAAATTCAGCACACAAGGCTTAAAAATTCGTCCCTCTTGGGATGCATTAATTGCTGATGCACAAGGTTGGTGAATATTGGCACAGCCACTGACATATAGGCACATGGCATTGTTTGGCACTGCCATACCAAGGTTGTTGCTTGTTCAGAATCCCATAGCCTAAATTTGCAACAGTTACGTTTTAATAAAAACACCCCAAGTTCCTTGCTTCAAATGGTAGAAACAAAACAGAAAAGTGAAACAAACACATATCCAGTAGTTTGATGTTATTGTTAGTACAAACATATTTATCATTCATTTTCATAACATCTATATATTTATAATTTAAAATTATAGTTTAAACAATAAATATATTTCTTGTTCCAATTAAGTAAGGTCGAGGTTTACTCTATATTAACATCATACACAGCACAAGATTATCCGTGTTGTGTCCCACTTCCATCTTAAGCCAAAATTTGAATTGCCCACATGCATTCTTTTATGCAGTGTAGCCGCTCCAACAATAACCACAACAGTAGCAGCAGCAGCAACAACAACAACAACATCATGGCCAGCCTGAATAGCCAATACCGGACCTCCACCACTGGTGGCGCCGCCGCCGTGGGAGGTGGCAGCAGCAAGACGGTTGGGAGGTGGCTCAAGGACAGGAAGGAGAAGAAGAAGGAGGAAACAAGAGCCCACAATGCTCAGCTCCATGCAGCTGTTTCTGTCGCCGGTGTTGCCTCTGCAGTCGCGGCCATCGCAGCGGCCACTGCTGCCTCCTCCAGCTCCGGCAAGGACGAGCAGATGGCAAAGACAGACATGGCAGTGGCCTCGGCGGCAACACTGGTTGCTGCTCAGTGTGTGGAGGCTGCAGAGGCTATGGGAGCTGAGCGGGATCACTTGGCCTCGGTGGTTAGCTCCGCCGTGAATGTAAGGTCCGCCGGCGACATCACCACATTGACAGCTGCCGCAGCAACAGGTATACTATACATTATTAGATGTGAAATCGTTCCCTATAGTCAGCGGGTTAAACTTTTGAGATTGAAGAACATATTTTGTATATTTATGAGAATATTGTATTTGTGTTAAATTATTATGTCAAGCAGTAAAAAGCTAACAAGACCTTATCAAGTGGTGGCAATTGAAGTGACATAACACTATGACTTCCTCTGCTTAATGGGTTAATGCTTAGTTGCTACTGTTGTTGTATGATGTTCAAATAACATCACTCATTTCACATACTCCATGACAGCTGAAAGAATAATTGTTGTTTTGTTGCCACTACATGGTGTTAAAACTTCTGTGTTTTTTTTTATATATATTTTTTAGTTATTATTTTTGACCAAGTTGGTTATGATGTTTGTGGCTTGAATTTTCCAGCTTTACGTGGGGCTGCCACATTGAAAGCAAGGGCCCTCAAGGAGGTTTGGAACATTGCTGCTGTAATTCCTGTGGAGAAGAATTCGGGAGCTGCTGCAGGTGGTGGTGGTGGTGGTGGAAGCAATGGTAGTTCTAATAATAGCTTCAGTGGTGAGCTTGTACCAGAAGAAAATTTCTTGGGTATCTGTAGCAGAGAATTGCTAGCAAGAGGTTGTGAGCTCCTCAAGCGCACACGCACAGGTATATTTCCTTTAATGTTTTACCTTTCTGTTTGACATGAGACACTGCTGAATATTTGTTTGTTTGTTTCTTTTGGTTTGCATAATTTGGCATGGTTTTTTTAGTTTGTGTCAGTGACTCAGTGGAGTAACAAGAAATTCCGTTTTGTTTTTGTTGTTTCTTGTGTCTCTTCTAAATTTTATGCGTGTGATGATTGGAAAAGTGATTGGATTTGTGCATTGGTTTGCAGGCGAACTCCATTGGAAAATTGTTTCTGTTTATATAAACAGGATGAACCAGGTGATTTTTTTCACTCTCTATATTCCGAATTATTATGTAATGTGTATACCCTTGGTTCTAGAGGATAACCAGTTACTTAATTATTTGGCAATCAATTAGAGTTTTAATGATGAGTGTATGAACCTGGTCATGGAAAAGTTGTAAAAGTTATGGCGCCTACTATGATGTGATGCCTGCCAAGGGATCAATCATAACTTTAGTTTCCTAGAAATCTGCAATTTTAACTCTTTGGAAGCTCTTTTTGTGCAGGTTATCCTGAAGATGAAGAGCAGACATGTTGCTGGGACCATAACAAAAAAGAAAGAGTGAGTCTTGATTACTTTTGTTTTGTCCCCGCTCTCTTTACTAATATTTATTTGATAGATTCTGGAGGTGGGTCTTGTCCCATTTGGGGATTTGTGAAAGCCATGGTCTTTAAAGTTGGAAAGGACCAAAAGGGTTCTTCTTTAATTCCAACCTCTTTTTTGAAATTGAGTTCTCTCATTTGGAAATTATGTACAGCATCATTATACACGCTTTTTTTCTATTATCTTATTTTAATACAAGCATATCTGGATAGCCACATATTGTTACACTTACACATT
This sequence comes from Dalbergia oliveri, assembly GCA_030441495.1. Taxonomy (NCBI): domain Eukaryota; kingdom Viridiplantae; phylum Streptophyta; class Magnoliopsida; order Fabales; family Fabaceae; genus Dalbergia; species Dalbergia oliveri. The sequence continues at coordinate 27,895,463 of JAMLFY010000013.1, forward strand.
GTTATACATATTGTATCTTATACTATGGCCATGCATATTATATTTATAAAATGTTTCCCTTTTGGAAATTTCACAGATGTGGTGGTTGGAGTGATCAAAGATATGCCTGCTTGGCCTGGCCGTCACTTGCTAGAAGGTGGTGAGAACCGTCGATACTTTGGTCTGAAGACAGTGTTGCGTGGTGTTGTTGAATTTGAGTGCAGAAATCAAAGGGAATATGATGTTTGGACTCAAGGGGTGTCAAGGCTCGTCTCTATTGCTGGAGAAAGGAATAGCAGAAACAGAATATGCACTTCTGTTGGCTTGTGAGGCATAAGAAATTTTGGCATTTGGAAATAGGATCCAAGGTGCTATGTTAACATATGATAGATCTCTCTTTTGATGCATGGTGGGGTTTTGATCCATTTGTAAAAAAGGGTGTAAAGTTCTAGTTATGTCAGATTGGGGTCTCTTTAATCCTGGAGGAACATAATAACATTAGTATTTTCACTATTTTAATGTATTTTTTTAATAGTAAAGTAGAGTCATTTGAGACACAGTAAGTGAACTCCATGTGAAACAAGTGTTTCTTTCACTGATATGGAAAGAAAAGTAGTGTCTTGGACCGGGGCAGTCAAAAGAAGAAAAAGGAAGGACTCACATTTGAGTGAAGTGTAGTATTGAAGATAAAGACGTAACATTATTCTATGTGCTTTGTTTATACATGTTGGTTTCGGATTTTTTTTTCCTGGTTGGATCCCAGAAATTGTTTGAGGTTTATGATGATCTAGAGCCATCATTGTCCTGGATTAAAGTCATCCACTTTGTGCATTGTGTTTGCATTAAAAATTGACCTAATCAAAAAGAAAAAGTTCTCCAAAGGTTAAAGGAAAGGAATCGTTTATTTGGTACAGTAAGCAGTAAGAAAATTTGGCCATGGAGTGTTTTGAATGATACTAGTGCAAATGTAAGTTGATGAGGGCGACATGAGCTATGTAACGTAATATCTTTATTTCAAGGTGTGGTGCTATTAGCCTTTATAAAATTCTAGTAACTTGATCTACCATAGAAGCCAAAAATAAAAAAGAATTTCCATTTACTTCTGCTTAAATAATAATAATAATAATAATCATCATCATCATCGTCGTCGTCCTACGGAGGACTCACATAATTTGCAATTAATCACCAAGCCTGAAAGATGAAAAACAAAATATTATTAGTAATAAGAATTTAATAGACTGGAAAGTTAAGGCTTACCACATATTGCATTGCCTTTTTTATTTTCTTGTCAATAATCAAAGTAAGTGTTTTGTGTTCGATCTTTTTTGTTTTGTTCAATTAGTATCCATTCTATTATTATCGAAACTACCTTTGTAACTTTGCTGTCAAACCCAACATCTTTGTTAGGGACTGGCAATATCTTCCGTTCTACAAGGATGGTCTGTTTTGCTGGTTGAAGGAGGCCCAAATTTTTTATGAAATTGTAGAATTGAAAAAGCCCATATTGAAGATCATATAACAAGCCCGTACCAAAAAGAGAGATGTTATAAAAGCTAAATGTGTCCATTGACCAAAAACAAAAGGATAATAATATCCAAAAGCAGAAGTCTGCAAGATCAAATAAAAGCCACAAGTTCATCATCCGATTCTCCAATAGAAAAAGTAACACTTGCTGGTTAAGGCAAAACACTGAAGCAGCTCAACTATATCACTCATGTGTTCTTACTCATCTGCTGCTCTCACCAATGTATTTGACATGGGGAAGTACACAACCCAGTTGCAAAGGGTTGAGTCTGGATCATGCACATACACTGGTATACTTGTTTTATTCCTTTAACTATCTGTTGCTAAGTCTTATCTTTTTTTTTTTTTTTTTTGGGGGGGGGGGGTCTGCATGAAGTTCATTTTAATAAGGATTCGATATACTTTCGCTTATTTCAGTTGCACCACCAAAGCCACTCTTAATTGCCACTCCACTTGAAGCTGGAGAATTCCCACTTCTGCTTTTCCTCCATGGCTACCTTCTTTACAATTCATTCTATTCTCAGCTTATCCAGCACATTGCTTCTCATGGCTTCGTTGTCATTGCTCCTCAGGTTAGTGGCCATTTGACACCCTAATGTAAGTAGTATTTGGTTTTGCAAGATGTAGTTTTGAGAAAATAACTTTTAGTGACAAGCATATTGGTGTTATTTGCAATAAGTAATTGCAAGAATTATTGATTTTGTTGCCTTGGCCATTGATTGATTACTGTTTTCTATAAACTATCAAAAGCAAACAAGAGGCTATTGAAGGCCCGGTATGACTATGGACTACGGTTCATGTCTTTAATCCTTACTGATCCAAATACTAGATTTTAGGAGTGGTTGCCTCACCACCTGTGCCACTCATCAATTATATTGACTGTTGTTAGAGCTCCACTTTAACTATTATGTTCAAGTTAGATTTCAATAAATGCAGACTTTTGGGTGGTCAATTCCTTTCATACCATTTAATTTAAATTCCCTATTTGGCAAAAGATTTGGGATTATTATGTGGTAAAAATGCATAATGATCATGAGAGGGTTCCTTCATCATAATTGGTGCAGGAGGATAAACTCCAGCCTAAGAGAGACTTAGTACTTTTGGGCAGTGTCATCATCAATTTCTTTGTTTCTTGTATGGTTAAAACTCTTGTTTGTATTTTCTCGCTTGCATGGAATATATTACATTGGCTTCAATTAGGCACATAGGTTGTTCTACTGTTCACATTGAGATGTCTTGTCTTCTATGACAGACACACCCTTGTTTTACTCTTTGTTTTTCTCCATTTGATTCTCTTATTTTCTGAGCTCAATTAGTCCAATGCAGCACTAGAATAAGCCTAATTAAATTGGCAGGCAATGTTTATCTTAATAAAGTTCAGTATTTACACAATTTATGTTCTTGTTTAATACCTAAATAAGGAACATCTTAAATATACATAATGAGCAAATGCATATCTTCGAAGACATTACAAGAGTTTTCTGAAAAAGTAAACAATGAGCCCATTTGGATGTACTTATTGGGAAAAAAAATGTAACTCATTTGTTATGATAAATAGGTACTTTTAAACATTATTTTACTTTTTTGCACTTTTACAGTTATATACGGTGGCTGGACCTGATACAAGTGATGAGATTCATTCTGCAGCTGCAATAACAAATTGGCTGTCTGAAGGACTCTCCAAATTTCTTCCACCAAATGTAAGACCAACTTTTGGCAAGTTAGCACTTGCAGGCCATAGTCGCGGAGGCAAAACAGCATTTGCTCTTGCTCTGAAGAAATTAAGTATTACCACTAATCTCAAGTTTTCAGCATTAATAGGAGTGGACCCTGTTGATGGAATGGACAAAGGGAAGCAAACCCCCCACCAGTTCTCACTTATGTTCCTCATTCATTTGATTTTGATATGGCAGCATTGGTTATAGGTTCAGGGTTAGGTGAAGTGAAAAGGAACCCCTTGTTTCCCCTTGTGCACCTAAGGGTGTAAACCATGAGGACTTCTTTAGTGAATGTCAGAAACCAGCTTGGTATTTTGTGGCCAAGGATTATGGCCATTGTGACATGCTAGATGATGATACCAAGGGACTAGTAGGGAAAGCTACATATTGTCTATGCAAGAATGGAGAATCAAGGAAACCAATGAGGAAGTTTGTTGGAGGAGTTATAGTTGCATTCTTGAAAGCTTACCTGCATAATGATAACAGTGATTTATTGGCCGTAAGAGACAGGCATGAGAATGTCCCAGTGGAGTTCAAATTTGATTGCTTTGTTTGAAAATCATAGAAACATGGGGAGTATATGTATTTCTGTTCTCATGACACATATCTGAGTTTTCAGGCCACAGCCATTTCTATTTCCTTGCATAATACATTCTTTTCCTATACTTACATTGGCATATCACACCACGAACAAGATGTTAATCGTGCGTGACATCATTTTTCATGTTAAGAGTTAATTTCAGAATCAAATAGAGAACTACCGGGAGAGACATTACAATTTTCAACCATGAGAGTAAAAATTTGAAGAAGGGCACCTCACGAAAACATAAACAGATTAAATGAGTGATGCATCTCACTTTGTTTCAAAAATTACGATTTATAATTCTATTAGCTAATCCCACAATGTGAAATGATTCTGCCAAAATGTAACTGACCGAAGTTAACAGGGTTGAAGCTCAAGTGTATTCATGAGACCCGACCTTTCCTAATGTTTGAACTGTATAAGTGAGCACTTTCTATTATCTATGATAAGGAGGCTTTCACATGAGAGACAAATGATTTGAGTAATAGTTGAGTTTGACCTGTGAAATGCTTCATCAGTTTTTTTTAACATCTATTGTACAAACAAGTCGCTCAAGTTATATGATTCAGGATTGAATATCTCGCGATTTAGATTAGAAAATTCCCTTAATTTCTTGTTTTATGTTTGTTTCTTACTGAAATGAGAGTAAAGAAAGTAAGAAATGAATGGGAGCAAATACAAAGCAACTCCAACTTCAAAAGTCAATTAACCCAACTAAAGAAAATCAAGGGTGACAACTATAAATTCTGTAGCATATATATATATATATATATATATATATACTTGATAGTGTAATTCACAATTTGTTATATTATACAATAGTCTCTATAGTTTTAGAAATTACAGTTACACTCCCGGTCTAGTTAGGCCATGTTTTGTTTTCACTTTTAGTATGCTTGTATTCCGCCAATGAAAAGTTCAGTAGTTTCACTCTAGTTTGCATTGGAGGCCTCTTTTTTTTTTTTTTAAAGCAGTATTGCCTATGAATGTCTTTTCTCAATCTTTATAACTAAAGAATTGTTATGAATTTATATCCTAATTCTGAATTAACATTGCTTTTCGTGAGCTATCATAAGCAGTCATTCCAATTCAGAAATTATAACTGCTTTGGGGTTGAGTTGTCAGAACATGAAGCACAATGAAAAAAATGATATCAATGAAATTGGGAAGAAAGGAAAGGCTAAGGACTGTTTGCATTGCCAATTTAGTTTTCAGTTTTGATTTTGAAGAAAAACTAAAAAACTGAAAACTCAAAATTTCAGTTTCAATTTTTCAGCTTTTCCTTCACAAATCAGAAATCTAAACTGGCAATAAACACACCTTGCTGTAAGTTGTAACTGCTAGTTGCTTCTGGAACATAAAGAAGGAAAAAGTAAAATAAATTTTCATATTTTTTTCACAGATTAATGAACAATACAACAATTTTATATGGTTGTTGAGGCTTTTCTTCTCTCCTTTTTAACAATTGTTTTAATCATTTTCTGAAAACTTATATCAAGATAACAAGAGGCTTGAATAATATTTTAAGAAACTGACAATAATGATATTTTTCTTAGGTGGAAACACCAACCACATGTACACGAGAAAATGCCATCACCATATATTTCTCTCTCACTCTCTCTCTCTCTCTCTCTCTCTCTCTATATATATATATATATATATATATATACATACACATATGTGTGTGTGATATATATACACATGTGTGTGTGTTAAAACATCAGTTCCACACATATTGATTCTGAGAGAGTTGTCAATCATGGCTATCGAGGTGAATTCTGTACTATGTATCATTTACCTAATCATTGCCATGTTCAGTGTTCTTAATAGATAATATATATGTTGTTATTAAATTGTGGTAGGCATGGTTCATGGACGACAGCAATGAAGATCCAAGGCTTCCACACCATGGCAACCCCAAAGAAAATGTTTCCTTGGACCAATTAGCAGGTCCTATTATCTGTAGAAGATTTTAAGAGTGTGTATGTGGGTATATATATGTTGTATAGTTCTTTCTCTTTTGGGAGATAACTGAGAAATGGTGAATCTGCAGAGTTGGGGGTCTTATACTGGAAGCTTAATCCCAGTGACTATGAGAATGATGAAGAATTGCAGAAGATTAGAGAAGCCAGGGGATATAATTACATAGTATGGCAATGTTGTACCATTTCTTTTTAATTTCAATTGATTTGATTCATTTGTTCTGCTGCCAAAGATAGAAGAATTTCATCCAATGGAGCTTAAGGTAAAGCACAATACCAACAAAACTGGCTTTATTGGAGTTTAAATAACCTTCTGAAAAACAAGAGAAAATCCGTGAAAAGACCAAACTTAGTTTATCCTTTTTCAAGTGACTACTCTTCTTTTCAGGAGTTGAGAGGATAGACTCCATTTTCCCACACCTCTTGATATGAGAGAGTCTGAGCTATATAATATATAAGTTGCTTTCAGATTACCAGATATGGATGATATATAAATACATATATGCTTCACTTTATAGAGGAGCATGATATGAAACCTTAAGTAAACAACACATGATTGATTTCCATTTAGCAGTACACTAGCTAAACTGAACAAACCCTTGCATACTTAAATATTTGGTGCTTTTGACTTAGACTTGTTATTTTTCCATTGTCTAGTCTGGAGGTGAATGTTCCATCACAAGTTTGGTTCACATTTCCTAGACCTACACACCCATATGATGTAGTTGGCCATTTGTGTTGAGCACTATATGATTCTTTGAATACCTCTCTGTCTTATTTGAATACGTTGTAGGATCTGCTGGATTTATGCCCAGAAAAACTGGAAAGGTATGAAGAGAAATTGAAGAACTTCTACACTGAGCATATTCATCAAGATGAAGAGATTCGTTATTGCTTGGAAGGAAGTGGATACTTTGATGTGCGGGACAAGGATGACCGGTGGATCCGCATTTGGATCAAGCCTGGTGATCTTATCATTTTGCCTGCTGGAATCTACCACAGGTTCACTCTTGACACAAGTAACTATGTGAAGGTATGGAAGCTTGTTATGCTAATAATCACAGCAATCAGAACTCGATAAATTCTTAGGTGTTCTGGAGATAATCTTGTTTTGTTTCATTCAACATTTCATTCGTTAGTCAATTCATTAAAACTTGAAATGAAAGCGGTACATAGCAATGATTCACAAAATTAATGTGACATATGATGAATAGACAGGTCTTTTTTCTATTGCTTTAAGAGCACTCAAGAAATCAACATCCTTGATTGAGGCCTCAATTTGGATACGGAAAAGGCCAAAACAAATTATGAAAATTCAGAATTGTTGAAGCAGCTCAAAATTGAAGGTTATTCCTGATTGACGAATCTATGTTTTGGTGTGTGCGTGCAGCTAATGAGGTTGTTTATGGGGGAACCTGTGTGGACTCCATATAATCGACCACAGGAAAATCACCCTGCTAGACAGCAATACATTAAGAGCTTGACTCAGAGAATGGAAGTGCAGCTTGCAGCTTATTAGGGTGCTGGATGATATAAATACAAGCATATAAGATTATTGATGAATAATGTAAACTTTGCGTTGAATGTGATCAGCATAATATTATGAACTCTTGTACAAGAGACTAGTCTAGTCTATGAACCTAAAACTACATTATATATATATATGTTCACTTACTAGTAGTTTCTTGTGTTGATATCATAAATTCGTTTACAATTTTTTATGCATATTAGGTTGCTAAGAAAAAATGTTGTCCCTCAAAGAGAGAACCGCATTCAAGAAGCACAAAGCACTTCAACTTGATGCATTGGTGGAGTTTGTTTTATATTTACTTACAATAGAATGGCTTAATAGTTGGTCTAGCTCCTTCGGAACTCTATCTTTCCAGCAGACTCTTTTAATCTGTCATGCAATATTTATTTTTTATGTGAAGAAATACAAGTTCATTACAAAAATATTTTTATATAGAAAATATAAACGAACTCAACCGTTATTTTAATTTACTAGAAATAAAACTAAAAGAAAAAATAGTAAAATAGTCAGAATTCTTATGTTAGAAATCAAGTACAAAAATGATATATGTCGGATGGTCAATGACTTCTGAATAAGAAAGTGAATATTAATGCATAAAAAAAGAAAGTGAATATTATCACGGCATTTCATTCAATCACTTATATTATTTCCCTCAAAACTTTTGATATATTATTTTGGTTCAATAGCATTTGTTTTAAGTGAATAATTAAATCATATTACTATTTTTTTGTTAATTATCACTTTAGTCTTTAAATTATATATGTGAGTTACTTTGACTCCTAAAGTATAAATTAAAATTCAACTAATTAATCCCTAGTTTTATAATTATGAATCACGTTAGTTATTGAAAATAAAAATAATTCATAAAAGTCCAAAAAATTTTGTTAGGATTTGGCAACAAAAAATTAATGTGATTCATGGTTATAAAGTTAATAATCAATTAATTAGATTTTAAATTTCAAAGACCAAACTGAGTTAGATATACAAGTTTAAGGATCAAAATTGAGTAATAACTCTTAATTTTTACTTTCATTTCTTACAATTATCATAGATTATGAGGGCATTAATCATTTTACCAAAGTATAGATAATGATTATAAGCTATCCAAACAAACCCTAAAAAGCAAGATATTTTTCACTGTAAGGACATGTCCAGATTCAATTAACCTGAGGGAAGGAGCATCCAAGTCAAAACGCGCAATCTCTTTTTCGGGTTGGGGCTGCTACTTTTTTTTTTGGCTCTTTTCTAATAATCGCGTGGCCACGAAGTTCACTTGTTCGACGCTGCAGAATTTCCCAAACACCTCAACACATCAATACAGCACAGTAACCATGGCTCCCTCCACCAAGGTTTTTCTAATTCCTCTCTATTTCCCTCTTTCTTTCTCCGACCCAGAACACGAAAAACAAAAAAAAATCTTCCTTTTCATATCACGAACTTTTTTTTTTTGGGTGTTTCTTCTTCTGCTTTAGTAATTTCCTCGATCGCTTTCTGCAGAACGTGTTAAAAGATATTATCATATTTTTTTCAGCTTAAATATCTTTATCATCGCTTAAAATATAACACTTTTTTTTTTTTTTGCGATCTCAAAATAATTTCGTGCGGTTTCAGTTTTTTATTGAGACACTTAAAAAAAAATTACGTTTTTTTCTTCCAGGGACTTAAAATCAATTTCTTTTAGGGACGGAAAGCGAAACTGTTATATTTTGAAGGACTAAAAATGCAATTAAGTTTATATTTTTGTAGTATGTGATGCTGCTTTTGTAAGTTAAACATTGATTGATTGGTGAATTGTGTGCTTCTTGTGTTTTGAGCTCCTTGATGGCATAATTCTATCAAGGGTAATATATTAAATTGCTCCTAAGGCTATTGCTTTAGTGCATGAATGATGATTCTTCCCCTGTTCCTCATATGTTTGCTTTTTTTGTGTGGGAGATAGAACTCTATTTTCCTAATATTGATGTTGATCTTGATCAAATGCGTGCAATTTGTGGTTTGGTTTGCCCAAAAATGCCTTGTTGGAATGCTTTACGTATGCAGTTTTTTGGTTTGGTGTCATCTGCAGAAGCCAATTATACAAGCTGTTGGAAATATGGAGAATGAAAGTTCTATTAATAAACAAATAGACACGTGTGTGTATGTATGTATGTATGAGTGTATGTATGTTCCATATCTTTTCTGTTTAATCTTAATCTATTGCTCGATTTTTGGTTTTATAGGACTGTCTGAGCATGGTGTAGGTAATGTGTATTCACGTTGGATGGGTTGGGTGATGGGTTTGTGCAAGAATTGGATTTTAACTATCCTTGTGCCTAGAGAACTTGTTTTCTTTGTTTATGTCCTATTGCCGGTGGATTTCAGTTGAAGATTACCTTATATGTTTTGTCATTTCATGGAATTGGTGTCATTGATATATTCAGAGCCAATTGATTATTTGAGACAGATTATTACTTTGGCAGTACTAGTGCATGATTTTATGTTGATGTTGTGCTCAAAATGCCTGTTTAGTTTGATGTGCATAACTACTACTACTACTTTTTGGATTGTGGAGAGGGAAGTTTTGAGTTCGTCATTCAAAGCCATGGAAAAATAAGAGGACTGATTCTTAAATTGCCTCTTTTCACAGGATCCCCGAGAGGAAGTCCTTCAAGCATGGTACATGGATGATAGTGAAGAAGATCAAAGACTTCCCCATCATAAAGAACCCAAGGAGTTTGTGTCATTGGACCAACTTGCTGGTAAGCTTCTCGGCAGAATGCGTTGGTTTTTTATCAGCAGATTGAGGGGTTTATGCTCACATCTTGGGATATATCATGTTAACGTGCAGAACTTGGAGTCCTTAGCTGGCGATTGGATGCTGATAACCACGAAACAGATCCTGAGCTGAAAAAGATTCGTGAAGAACGTGGTTATACCTACATGGTTTGTTAGAATGTTCATTTAAAGTTACCTTATTATCATCCATTCCGGGTCCCATGTAGAATTAGGTTCCATTTGGGTAAACAACTTATTTAAGCGCTTATACAAAAGTAACTTTTGAAAAGTGACTTATGAATAAGTTATTTTATATTCAAATACATAAAAATAAAAATGTTAGTTTTAAGTGTTTTAGAAAGTGCTTATTAAGAAACTATATATTTTAAATTATCAAAAAGTACTAAGAATAACTTTTGGAAAAATAATAAGTTGTTTTGCCAAACAAAACAAAAGGTAAAAATGTGACTTCTAACTTTCGGAAAGTTAAAAACAATCATAAGTTGTACTATCCAAACAAACCCTTATTCAGCATCCATCTGATTATGCCACTTCTATATGCAGAGAAATATCAACAATCAGCAAAGTGTGACCATGCTTGATTCTGACTTACATGTTATTTAGACGTTTGAATAATGCATTGGTGATGCCTGCAATCTTCTGCGTATGTTTATAGTTCTTCAAAATTTGACCTGAAGTGCATTTTTTTCTGCAGGATGTCTGTGAGGTTTGCCCCGAGAAGTTGCCGAATTATGAAGAGAAGATCAAAAGTTTCTTTGAAGAACACCTTCACACTGATGAGGAGATCCGCTTTTGTGCTGCTGGAAGTGGTATGTTGAAATACTTTTGCTTCACTACGATTGTTGTGAACTTGTGATACGTTTCATACCATGTTAAGTTTGCTAATATTTACGCTTTCTCTGAAGGTTATTTTGATGTTAGAGATCGAAATGATGCTTGGATTCGTGTATGGGTAAAGAAAGGAGGAATGATAATCTTACCTGCTGGAATTTATCATCGTTTCACACTTGATGAGAGCAACTACATTAAGGTATTCACTACATATGAGACATAGCAGTTGCCATACTGTTGTTAATTGCAGAGAACTTCCACCCACGACTTTTCCTGCTCCTCTGTCCCATTTTCTGGGAAGAGTACTTTACTTCATTGCTCTGCCCCCTTTCTGGAAGGCTCTTCTGAGTCTAATCTAAGGATCTTCTACTCTGATTGGTATCAGGCATCTGATTGTTAAACTTTTTGTTACTTGTATTCTTGTAGATATGCAAAGGCTTTCTTTTCCTACTAACTTCTGCTGAACTTTGTCTACTTATTACATTGTTAAACTTGTCTTATTATTTGGATGAATAGACATCTGGATGGACTACAGATATTCTCATTTGTTTTTATTATACATATGCAGGCTTTGCGATTTTTTGTTGGCGAACCAGTTTGGACTCCATACAATCGCCCACACGATCATCTGCCTGCGAGGTATGAGTTTATATGGTGTGAGTTCAGCCCATTGGATGAATCAAGAAAGAGGCATTTTACAGAACCTTATTTTGTGGTTTCAATGTGCAGAGAGCAATACATCAAGGCTTTTGTGGGAAAGGATGTTGCCAACCAAGCTGTTGATGCCGCCGCCTAAGTCAAGATGGGATTAAAAGAACTGAGTTTTCGCTGCTAAAAGCAAGGGTTGAGAAAAAGAATAACGGTGTCTTTAGATGAAGATGCCTTTCTTTATGTTATTATATGTGTTATCCACCCTTTAGCTTTGATGTTCACAAAGTTAATGCAAGCGTTATTTTTACTGTTGCCATATAAAGATTACTATACGTAAAGTGCTATTATCAGAACAGGGGCTATAATAATCATAAGCATAATAGCATGTTGTTGTAATATTATGAGTTATTTTTTGTTCCATATTATGAACTTCTTTGGCTGTACCGGGGAGTTTGAGATAAACGAGAGAAGGGTTTTTTTTTTTGGTCTGAAGCGAAGAAAGGTTTAAGAGGAAACCCACATACCTCAGGTGCGACCCAACGCGAAATCAAAGGTCTTAGGCGCAAACAGTGACATATTTTAGGTCATGGTTTGCACCTTTCAGCTTTTTTTTGGGGGTAAGACAAAACTCGTAATTATTATTAGGGTTATTGTTATTTGTAACCAAAAATGAAAATTTATATAGGCCTACAAATTTTGTATAGCTTTTTTCAAATATAATAGATTATTTCTTTTTCAAGGTGAAATGAAATGGTTTAAATCTAGTTTACTTGTTTGTGTTTTTTTGTGGGCTTTGTCGTGCTTTATTCCGTGTGAAATTCAAAACTGATTCTATAGTTTATGCGACTGCTAAGCACAAGTTAATGTTCTGGAAATTGTAATTCTTACGCACTCGAGTGGTAAGTACACGATAATATTTAAGATGAGTCTATAAGACGCACTCTTTAGGCTATGTTGGAGCATAAATTTGAAGAAGGTGGATGGAATGGAAGAGAAGGGAAGAGACATGCTTGCTAGTGTTTGGAGGTGGTTTAAAGGAAGGGAGAGGCAATGACAGCAAAGGTCTCCAATACTCCTCTAAGCCATTGGACATGAGTTTTAGTGACCTTCTAGATTGGGTGATCAAAGAGGGACCAGTTCTGACTCTCTGGTTTTACTGTAGTCATGTTTTCAATCTCTTTTATGAAAAAATCACCTGTAAGGTAAAGGATAAAATTGGACAACAAAATTTATATATTATTCTATTTCATTCACTTAAATTTTAAACTTTTAAATAGTAGTGTCTTTTACTATTGATTCCCCTCCTTATCTTTTTTCTCTACTTTATTAATGACCCTTTTCTTTCATCTTTTTTTTTTCTTGGACTTTGAAAATTATATTGATTTAATGGTTTAACCTAAAATCCCATTTATATCACTCAAGTCCCTCACCACTAAATTAATCCTAGTGACTTTGCTTTCACTCTCTTTAAAACTCCCAATTATAGTTTTAGGATATATTTATAAGTTTGAATTTTAGAAATGAACTATTAGCAGTAATAATTATGTTACAGATTTAAAATCTCTATTGGCCAACATATTCCTGGATTTCCTCATGCTTGATTAAGTTTTTTTCTATTTTTTATTTTTGACGGGATGCTTGATTCAAGTTACAGAGCCACTAAAAGGAAATCATAATTAATGTTGGAGTCAAAGGGAGAATTATGTCACTTTCACAATTATTCCAAAGCATTGATGGGACTGGGTGCAATGTTTCTTTCTTTCTTTTTTATATTTATCATTAAATGTAATGGTTAATCCCTTCACATGCTCCATTTAAAACATAAATATTGATGACAAGTTATAAAATTATTTCATTTCTAAGAGTATAATTAAACTCACATCACTTGATTAGGAAAATAAAGGTTTTTACCATCTCCACGTGTAATTTACTACGCACTAGTGTATCATTGAATGAATGGAAGAGTTCCAGCGAAAGGCTGAAGCAGGTAAACTTCCCCGGTTGTTGTTGAATTAATTTGGAAGCCGCTGGTTTTGAGCAAGAGGTCTTTATTACATGACAAAGAGGACAACTAATTATATCAAGTTTTGCCTAATTGTTTGATTTTAAAGTTAAACTAGACAAACCGAAGAAAGTGATGCAAATAAGAGGCACAGGTGAAAGAAAGAAGAACTGAAAGCAAATATTGGGGACCTTCACCTTCCATGCTATTATTGCTTCTGGATTGTTATGGTGTCGGATACATTCGATGCCGTTCCACACTCATCGTAATGATTATTTTCTCGCTACTTCTCATTAATTGATAAGATTAATATAATAATATTATTTCTGTCTGTCTGACACCAAAAATAAAAGTATAAATTTTTTTGTTAAACTTAAACACGATCGATTACATTATTTTTTTTACATTTAGATTATTATAATTCTGCTTCTGTTTAAACAAAGTTAATATGGATAATTTGTTTAGAATATAAGGTAAAAGTAGTTTAAGATCTTTTATAGATGTTTCAATTTTTTTAATAAGTAGATAAATAACAATTATAAACTCAATTCTCAATTGATAAAAAGGATATTTTTAGTGAATTAATATCTTAAATATTACTAAAATATTATAATTTTGTTATTAATAATCATGTGCATATTATATATATATATATATATATATATATATATATATTATCTTTTTTATTATTTAAATTAATAAAACAGTAATAATTGCAGAGGAAGTTAGTTTAACTACTTGAGCAAATCTCAAAGATCTCTAGTGATAATTTCACAAGTAGAGATGTGTTGGGTGTTATTATACAAAATCTCAAGAAAAGTCATTATAATTCACCCTTAAAAAATTATATATTTCCTTCCAAAACTATTTTGAAATAAAGAGATTATTGTATGAATATAAATCTAAAGCATTATTTAAATGCAGTTACAATAAAATCTAAGTCCCACTAGCTTTATTCAGCCCATGATAACTTGTTTACGTTATGTGTTCTCCAATTTTATTATCAGTATATGCAAATGTAAAAAGTTAAATTTGGCATTGTATAAGAATTTTTCTTAAAACTAATTGGAAAGCATTATTAGACTTCATCAATAAAGCATAACAGTTGTACATGCCGCTCCATTAATTTAAAAAAGAAATGGAGAAAAAAAATCAGTGTCATTTCAATGAAAGTCGGAGGTATGACATACATTTGTATCAACAATTCACCATATTGTGCATATTTTTATACAAAAATATTATTCCAATACTCAAAAGTGAGTATCTAAGTGGAATGCTTACCGCATTATCATTGGATGTGTTGATTCCAATATCTCCACATATTCATCACATCCAATGATGTTGAAATAATATTGCTTATTTTTATACCCCCATGTCTTAGATATCTATATACACCATGATTTGTGTTTTTTTTTTTCCCATTCAACCATAATTTGATATAGTCATTGATACGTGTATATCACTGTTGTAGACCCTAATTTTTTCCTTTAAAAATATTGGTTGTATATGACAGTACTGTTGGATGTGCTATCTTCAATGCAACGTACTTGATATAGTAGAAGTGTAGAACAAATTTGTTTTGGTTAGGGGATTGTATATTGGTGGGTGCGTTTCGTAGAATCTGCGAGAAGAGGAGGAAGCCAACTTCTAAAATAGTCATCCCAGCAGAGAAGAAAACCACAGCTTGTGTCAAACTAAATACTTTAATCGAGAGTATGCACCTCAAGGAATGTTACATGTAAGTCCCTCAGCCTCAGCCAATTTAAAGACTCCGACTATTTAAACTTATTTTTGGAAAGATATTAAATGAGATTGATATTTTAAATTATGGTTGTGGCTATAGATATCGTTGGAGTTGTTGCGATTGTGAATAATGCAATCATTGCGACATGTATTGTGTTTGATGTGGCATCATTTTTTTTTATTTGGTGTTTGATACTTAAAATGGATCCATTGTTGCTCTTATGCACTCCAATGCGGTCAAATTGCAATTGAATCTTGCGTTTGGTGACATACTGCAATTGTGATCTGATCTAATTACAGCGGTGATTGCAATCGCAATATTACAGCAATGTAGTCAGATAAGGTGATGTCCGCTACACTTACTATTATGCCTAAATGTTTTTATTATTTCAAGATATATTCCATTTGATGTTATGTTATGATGTTAAAAATAAAAGGCATTGCTTTTGTTATTTGGACTTAATTAGAGATGTCAAATGAAATGAGTGCAATCTAGATAAATGTGAAAAACATATAGTAGTATGAAACCTATTTATGATATTTTATAATAATTTTTTTTTTGAGTTTATTATATGTTTCCCATGTGATATTTTTATTTTTAAAGAAAATCGTTTCTCTTCTCTTTACTATTTGGATGAAATAGAAATGGACAAACAAAGTCAGAAGGGTTTAATAACTACATGGTTAAAAATTGCCATAAAAAAAACTAGATGGTTTTAAAAAAAAGAGAGAGAAAACAAAAACTTGAGATTGCTCTAGAAACTTCTCCTGTTTTCGCTGAAATATCACATAACATATAGTCATATAGATGTCATAACATATTTATGTGTGACATGCGAAATTTCCACCACCCAAAACTCGATACGTGTTAAACATAAACAGTTAATGTTGGATTATTATGATTATTAATTATGTAATCAATAATATAATTTTATTTTCCCTTCTTTTTGGACCTATGCGGAAACAAGCAACCAAAAACTAAATGCTGAACAGTATAGTGATTGAATGACTTTCCAAAAGGAGAAACAGCAATGGGGGCAGAGAAAAATCACCCATTTGCCAAATTGGGTTTCTGTTGCAATTCCTGCCCCTTCCCTGACAGTTCACACTCATAACGTAACCCTTAAAAGGTGTTTGTTTCAATACCCAAAAAAAGAGTATTTATGAATATTTAATTAAATTTAAGAGTAAAAAATTAGAGT
The DNA here is from genome assembly GCA_030441495.1 of Dalbergia oliveri. NCBI lineage: Eukaryota > Viridiplantae > Streptophyta > Magnoliopsida > Fabales > Fabaceae > Dalbergia > Dalbergia oliveri. Next base: position 27,911,984 of record JAMLFY010000013.1, read on the forward strand.
TTAGAAAACACATAACATTAAAAAGTGATAAATTAAATATTGACATGATGTTCAAGTTGGGAGTGGTTGAAAAAACATTTTCTCCCTTAAAAAGGCTAAAAGGAAATGGCCAACAAAGCAGCAGCAGCAGCAGCAGCTAACTCATGCATTGAACATAACCCACAACCGCTCTTGGTCTGTTTCCCTCGTCTGCCAAAAAGCTTCTCTCCCTGTATTCTTTACTCACCGAGTCAATTCATTGTTCAGCCACACTTTGCCTGAGTTACAGACAGTACTTTTTCTCTCTTTGTTTGTGCCACCGTTTCTTGTTTCCTCCTAGCATAATAGCATCACCTCTATACAGATCCAGCATCTGATTTTCTTTAACCCTTGAGCTAGGTTTGTATAAGTTGATTTTTTGAAATATTTTGAATATTGTATAGTTGAAAATATTTTGTGTTCTTTTTATAAGAAAACAAAAAGAAAAAAAACCCTAGTTTTTAAAAAATTGCTATTACCAAACATAAAGTTATTTCTTTCAGTTTCCGTTGGGAGCTTTCAAAAGCTCAAAATCAAAGCCATACCCATCTCATTTTTCAGGAAGAAAGAGGACAGCCCCAGATCAAATTCTTGGGCTCCTGTCTCCAAGTATGAACCCTCAAGGTCCTGTGGTTGCTCCCCAGCCAATGGAGGGGCTTCATGAGAATGGTCCTCCACCATTCCTCACAAAGACATATGACATAGTTGATGATGTTTCCACTAACCAGATTGTCTCATGGAGCAAAGGGAACAACAGCTTTGTTGTATGGGATCCTCAGGCATTTTCCATCACTCTTCTCCCAAGATACTTCAAGCACAACAACTTCTCTAGCTTTGTCAGGCAGCTTAACACCTATGTGAGTAAATCTATACATAATACATGTGCGCTTTTGCTATTTATATATGCCTTAATTGTGTTATATAGCAATCTTCTTAAAACGGGACAACTACGTGCGTGATCTATGCTGTTTTTCATGCTGGGGTTCTTTTTGTTTTAGCAATGAAATTGTAACCTTATCTCCATTCACGATAATGATGCGCATCTGGAATGTGTTATTATTTTTTTTTATCTTCATTTATTTTATCTTTTTTATTGCTGCTAGATTTGATTGGTTCCATCTTAATGCTTTTATTTATTGAATGGTTCCTCATTGTTTTTTATTACATTTTATTTGTTTAATGTCTTCTAAGAAATGATAAGTACAAAGATTGCAATATTAAATAAATACAACTATTGATTTGCGTGCTCCTTTACGGCCTCCAGTGATGCTATATCTAAAAATCTAATGTATGAATTATGATGTGTATCTTTTGCCTTCAATATATATCATCTAACTGAAGGGTTTCTGTAGGTATGTCATATGCCTCTCTCAAACCATTATTGTCATAGTAAGATTATATGGATTTTACAAGGAATTAAGGAATTTCAAAATACTCTAAAGTCGGAAATTTTATCATCAAAATTTAGGTGTCAGAATTATGTGATGTGATTATTGACTCTTTGATGAATGAATATGTTATACCACTTTATTTCGTCTATCTACCAACATAATTTGTGTAAAAAACTGGGCACGTTCCATTGTTCTAATGAACTTCATATTTGTTGCAGGGATTTAGAAAGGTAGATCCAGATAAGTGGGAGTTTGCTAATGAAGGGTTTCTTAGAGGACAAAGGCATCTTTTGAAGAACATTAGGAGGAGGAAGACAACTCAACCTCAAACTCCACAGCAAGCACTAGACCCTTGTGTTGAAGTGGGGCGGTTTGGTTTAGATGGAGAAGAAGTTGATAGGTTGAGGCGTGACAAGCAAGTCCTCATGTTGGAGCTTGTGAAACTTAGGCAACAACAGCAGAATACCAAAAGCCACCTTCAATCAATGGAAACTAGGCTTAAAAGGACAGAACAAAAGCAGAAACAGATGATGAACTTCTTGGCAAGGGCAATTCAGAACCCCAGCTTTATGCAACAACTGATTCAGCAAAAGGAGTGGAGAAAGGAGCTGGAGGAAGCTCTTTCCAAGAAAAGAAGAAGAACTATTGATCAAGGGCCTAGTAGTGTGGATGTTGATGAATTAAGTTATGCTAAAGAGTGCTCAGCTTTTGTGAAAATTGAACAGCAGGAATACATTGACATGTCAGAGCTTGAGGTTTGTGACATGGTCCTTACTATGAATATGGAGGAACAAATTGGTAACCAAAAGAACATAGAGGAGAGAGAAGTTGAACTTGAAAGCTGTGGAAATGAAGGCATTGAAGAAGTGTTTTGGGAAGATTTATTGAATGAGGGTCAGGGTAATGAAGAAGATAATCTACAAGGATTTAGAGACGATGATGAAGATATAAATGTGTTAGCTGAGGAACTAGGTTATTTAGCCTCAAGTCCTAAATGAGCAAGTTGGGAAGCCATTTCTCTCCTTAGAAGGTTTCGTGGTATTTATTTAAAGCACAGATTTATGATGAAATTAATGGGATTCCTTTTGGTACTTGAAGCAGCTAGAATGTATACTTGACTCGTGCAATGTGAGCTACGTAGGAAACTTTCCTATGCTATTGAGCTATACTTGTCAATTGTCATTTTGTGTTTTCAACTTCAAGACTCAAGACTCAAGACTCAAGACTCAAGATGCAAATTATATTTGACAAGGTTTTTTTTTAATTATTCCATCATGTAGACTAGTGATCATCAACGAAAGTGTTAATTTTTACCTCAAAAGTGAACGACCATTCTTCATAAATACCACAAAAAAATTAACAAAAATATTCACTACTTATCATGAAACGGCTGGCTTCTGACACTTACAGTTTGTACTGATCATGTCCTTATAGAATGTTTCTACTCAAAATTTTTGCGTGGTCCTCTCCAAATAATCTCCTAAGTCCTCTTATTATTCGATGGATCTTGCAGCTGGATATTTGAGTAATGACATTTGCAAAATCAGAAAACTTTACATTTTTTTATGTTGTGTTTGAAAAAAAAATAGAAAAGTAAAGTATAAAGTGTGATGCAATATATGTTTTATTTTATTATTTTTAAAACTTAGTTAATATAAGAATAGTATAATAAGAATAAGAACAACATACAAATAATATTACTGATAGCATTATACATATTTTTAGTAATATTATTAGTTTTACGCCTAAATTTTTACACCCATTTAATTTCTGCCAAGGGGGCTTTCAGATATGATTTCCGAGCTGGAAGTCTATTCTTCATTCTCCACATATCTTAGATCACTAGAAACAAAAAAGCGGCTTTTACACATATTATAAAAATAATTTATTCGCGAGGTCCGTGATTGACTATGCTTATTCATACCCGATTAAGTTTTGTTCTGTCACATTCTAGCGCCACCCTTCTCCCTCTTAGATTCTAGGAGTCTCCGGTAAAATTGAGAGGAAAAAAGGGCCATTCTAGTGCGATCTACATTCAAAAGTGTGAATAACAAGCATGATATTAACTTTAATTGGCGAGGATCAACCACAAAATTCTTTGTTAGAATTTTGTGAACTGCTAATCATTTCATTGATAAAGCCTTCGAAGGCTATCATAGGATGGAATTAAAAAAAGAAAAAATAGTATAACAAGATAAAAAAAGCAAAAACAACAAAACACAAGAGCCTACCTTTCGTTGCCAATAACCATCAATACTGAAAAAGCAAGAGAGTGAGCCTCTCATTCATGGAACTCATCACGGAAACAGCTCCTAACGCACCAATAGTCAGGACAACCATTTGCATCCCTTGAAATCAAAACAAAACCGACACACCATTATCGAGTGATCAACTGCTGAATGTCCAAAACCAGTTCTTCTTCAATGTGACGACTATGCAGTCTATAAGAAGTCACGCAAGAGAAGCTTCAAGACTATCCGTCTCACAAATCACATTTCTGGAACCTTTGAATCATGCATATTTAAGACCCCATCGAATAGCAAGAAGCTCCGTATGAGGGACTCATATAATTTTGCTATGGCCTAATGAGAAGCCCCACCAGTCCCCTCTTGCATTTCTAATCATTCCCCCATATCCAACCCGCCTCGGGCACCCAAACACACTACCATCAACATATACTTTGACAAACTCATCACTAGGTGGGGACCATTTATCCATGATCTGCATACCTTGCCAATAACAATTTCGATTGTGGGCGCATTGTACATCATGAGCGAGAAGAGACATTTCTAGCTACCAGAGTGCTACACCAAGCTTCAGAACGAAACACATAATTGTTGTGGTCTCTCCATATCCACCAACAACCTAAGAAAAGTACAGTCATTTTTCTAGTCACAAAAGTCTTAATCTAATGACCATCAGGTAACTCATCAAACAAAGGCTCTTTCAAGAAGTTCAAAAATTCCAAACTTCTTTAGCTTTTGGGCAATCTCTAAGACAGTGTATACGTGTTTCCTATTTCCTCCCACATCGATTGCATAAAGGAGAATCAACAAGTCCTCTGATGAAATAGAAAAGATTAGTGGGGAGTGCATTATGTAAAAATAACCAAAGCAACACTTGTGTTTTTTTTTTTGGCAAACCAAACACCATAGCCAAGATCAATTATGAGTTATGTCCCAATCACAGAGCTATTAATAAGCCAGCAATATCCTAAACTAGAATAAGTACAAGAGGAAAAGGTAGTTTAGAACCATCCATGTCTTTTCGCTCTACTCAATTGCACTAGCAAAGTTGAGATGTCGTTCCTTAATTCCTTTGAGAGATCAGTAGATAATGTATGCAAACGCCAAGTACCATTATTCCAAACATCATAAAAAGAAAGGGAAGTGTCTGAAATATGAACATAGGGAACTCGAGTACATAATAGTCTCAAATGAGACCAAGAATCATACCAAAATGAGGTATGTTATCATGACCAGGATTCTAAGCAAAACCATCTTCAAGGATATCTGCTGCCTTCATTATACCATTAACTACACACGAAGGGGTCACTCAAAGAGTATTATTTAATACAAATGAATTTGAAAAATACCTGCATCGAATCACTTGAGGCCATAGTTTGTCATCATCATGGATTAATGCACACACAGTTTACCCAGTAAAGACAAATTACTTCGATGAGCTTCATGAATATCCAATCCCCCAAAATGTTTAGGGATGATAATCTTTTTCTATTTGACCAAATTAAGACTTCTAGATCATTCTCAATCATTCCAGATAAAATATCGAGTCATATGATTAATGGTCTTGCATACAGCTTGAAGAAAATAGAGCACTTATATATGATGAACAGGAATTGAGGAAAGGACACTAGACAAATCCTACCTGCCCTGTTAAGAAGTTAATATAAGCTACTGGGTTTCGCCAATAAAACATATATAAAATATACTTCTGGCTGATGAGCCACCAAGTTGGCTGTGAAACTTCTTGAACCGTTACTTATAAAATTTTACTTAATTAATTTTTGAATTTCAAATGGGGTATTGTCGATCTTCTATTGGCTTATGTTGTTATATTTAATGATATTTAATGAAGTGTTATTCATTAATAAAAGATCATGATGAAGACTTGAATGGTGAAAATTTTTCATTAGCATCTGATTATATCATGATGTGTCAGATGGGGACAACCGTGGAGCACAATCAAAAGAGGAGAAGACTTACATGGTGCCAACCAAATTTGAAACCGTATGGTCCCAAAATCTTAATCATTGATGAATGAATCTAAAGATTAAAATTATTTGAGATAAAAAATTATATTTATTATTAAATTTATAAAAAATATACATATTTTAAAGTTAATTTACCTATTTTACCCTTTTTTTTAATAATAATTTTTTCTTTCTTTTATTTATTTCATCATCACCACTGTTTCCCATCACTAATGTTCACCGTCACCCAGACACCCACCATGATCCACCGCCACTTCTATCGGCCACCACTGTCCCCAAATTTGAGGTCCGACCTCCATGCCACCATCAACAGTCACTATTTGCCCACTTCGGATCTGAAAATGAAAATCAAATCTCGCATCGCATTGATAACTGTTCATGTCTTGGTCCACATCTATTACAAGCTTTGGATTCAAGCTCTTCACCATGCAATAACTCTAGACTTAAAAACACAACCAGGGCGCTGAAATGGAAAAAAAAAAGCTTTTATTTTTTACACACACAACCTCATCCTCCAAGGGGCGGACCATGAAGAGAAGTGGTGAGATTTTATACCCTTTATCTCTTTGGGATTTCTAAACTACTCATACATATGGAACCAGTTACTCATGAGTGTTCACGTAATGAGCTAAAGTTTTTAAGCTCTAATTTTTGTTTTCGGTTTTGATGTAATAATGAAACTCCATATTCACCTACCCGTGAGTTGTGAGAGGGAAACACTGGATTTAGATATTCTATGATAAAGAAGGGTTCCAGCAATTAAAGAAACCAAGAATAAAGAGAGGAAGAAGATGATGAAGACAAATATAAGTCATTTTATTATTAATTTTTCTATTAAAATATAATCTGGAACCATATGGTTGCGAACTTGGTTGGCACCATGTAAGGCTTCGCCATCAATAGAGGTAAATTTTCCGAAGAACCTTTGGCAATGGTATGTATTTTGGTGGAGGGAAAATGGTTGGAATGGTACTATGCTAGCTTCCGGCAGCTCCCTCAAGTTGCAGAACTTTTATTATAGTGGCACATAATTCGACTTGGATGCTGCAACTGTCTGGTTAAGTGATAAGGTTGCACTTCCACATGTCGTGCATGAGAAGCGTATCGCTGGCTGGATATAAATGTGTCTCAATTCTAACAAATTCCTATTTCCTTTTATTTTTAATTTTTAGATAAATAAATAGTTTTTAATCATTTAACTCATTTAATAATGCTTCAAAATTTTGACCAAATTTAGTAATAATATAATAAATAGCGTTAACTATGTTTTTTTTTTGGCCTGGACTATGTAGCATTCATTTTTTTTTTGTTCAAGGACTATGTGGCATTAGTTAAAGACAATCAACTCACTTATTAAAGGGGTGTTGCAGAGTGGCAGATCAACCTATCCCAAACCGCCGCAGGTTGGCCCGTTGGCCCGAATATAGGAAGGCAGCATCGTACCATAAGAATAGAGGACGCTAGCCCGATGGCCCAAAAAAAATATCCAAAATTTACAAAATATTATCAATACAAACCGAAAAAGAAAATCATAAAATACATAAATCATCGAAATCTTTTGAAAAAAAATAACAAACTCCCAGATACATTCTACAAATTAAATAGCATCAGTCATATTAGTCCATCAGAAATAAAAACTCCTAACATCATCCAAATGAGAATTTGAGTATTGCCTGAAATGGTGTTGCTCTGTTGTTGTTTTTTAATGGGTTTCCATGTGGTTTCTAACTTTTGAATTGCTTTTGTTTTTGCTAATCCAATGACCGAAAATCGTTGAGGCGATTTTGAAATTGATTTGTTCCCTTTTGCAATTGGATGACCCATGCTTGTCATGGACTATGAGTGCATTTCGATACATTTGTCAGTGAGTCTACAAAGAGTGGTTTGGAGAGCTTAAGGGGAAGGGATGACATGGGGTTTCCATAGCAAACATGGAGAACCGGCCCGTTCTCATCATCCTTGGTCGAATAGTAGGCAGAGGCCGATAATTGGGTGGGCAGTGGTGATAGTTCTCAGCCACGACGGCAGAGTGGTAGTCACAGCGATCTTTGTTGACGGTGATAGTGGCATTGGCACCGTTGTGTTCTAAAAAAGTGACAAGAGTTTCATGGTTAATGACGTAATTTTAACTTTCTATTATTTACATTTTTAATGAGTTATTTATTATATTTTTAGTTCTCAATCCTGACTATTAATTCAAAAAATTTCAGATCTATTAGTTAAAATTAAAGGATCATTACACGGTCCAAAACAATGCAAGAGGAAATTATCGGCCATCTTTGTTTAATAAAGAGTAATATCACTAAGAGGTTAAAAAGAAAAATTGCTCACATGTCAATGATAAACATTTTTTCAAGCAAGATTTTTTTTTTAACTCATCCTCAAAAAGAGGGAGTAGAAGTACAGATGCCATATATAGCGAACTAATCCTACCTCCACCTCAATCTCAACCTTATAACATGTGATCCATTTTCAATGTCTGCAACCCCTGCTAGAATCACAAAATTTTCACCAAAAAAAAATGCAGCACCGATTTTTCCAAGCAAGACGACTTGGGACTTTCATGATTTACCACTAATTGTATTGGTGGTCACTGTAGAGGGGAGTTATCAATTTATGGATTTTATTGGAGCTTTGTTGAGATTTGCGATTTTTATTAGAGGAATTTAACAAGCACAGAAGAGAGAAATGTTTGCGTTGAGAAACCAGAGAACTGTGGAGGAAGAGAGAGATCAATGTTGAAGAACCTCAAGGAGGCCCAGGCCCTCAAACGTCGTCTGGGGGAACCAGTGCTCGGGCAGCGAGAGACACGCCGAGCCGATGTCGCTCTGTGACTTCAATTGCAAATGAAAAAACTTAATGACTCTAATTACAATATTAGTTAAATGGGCTCAGGGGTCACTTTCATAATTTTTTTGATGATCCAGAACATGGTGCGAACTATGAATGTTAAAACAACCCTAAGGAAGACATTATTATTCAATTCGTTTCAATAAGTGGTAGCTGTAGCAGGAGTTCATGTTTTAATAAAATGTAAGAAGACTACCTATTGTTAATTCACTATATGAGTACATAACAATTGGATACGCAACATTGGCATCTTAAGCTGGAGCTGCAACCTATTCCTGTTATATGAATACCAATTTTTTCCTTCCTGAAGTTTAGTGGGTCTAATCAGCTGCAAGACAGAAATTACAGCACATGGCCTCATGGCTCAAAGAGATGCGCAAACCACAATATATTTTGAATTTTGAGTACAACTTCAATCACTTGTGAGAAGTCAAAGTAGACCAGCAACTGTTATGAGCCCCATAGCAGTGCACAACCTGAACGAAAGAAATATGATATAAAGGGCGATGAGACCCATTCCTAGCATTCTATTAGGTTGCATGTTATTGCGGGGTAAAACAAGAAGTGCCCATAGCAGGCCTGTGATAAGAAATCCCAGTGTGTAAAATAAGCTACTATCTTCAGGCACCACATACATAGCAGGTTTCTTTGACCACGCTCCAAGCAGCAATGAAATCCCCAAACCAACAAGTGTGTTGAACATTGGACCGGCATAGCACCCAGATAAAGCAATCTGAACTCCATCAGCTCCATCCAATGCTAATGCAACATTTGACATCAAATCTCCCATTGAATTTCCCCATGCTAATACAGTCAATCCAAGGATGGATGGATTAATTCCAAAAATTACACCAAATGCTACCAATAGAGCCACAAGCTCATTTGCTATTATGTAGAACCACACTATGCTCATGAGGAATCCTCCAAGAACCCAAGGAATCAAAAACCGACCCGGTGGATGATCAGGCACTGTATATTTATATGCAAGAATACCAAGTGTGCATCCAAGAGCAATACCCACACAAAAAGAAAGAATACTACTCTTATAACCCACACTATCTTGGGTGCTCCACAAAAAGGCCAGGAGAACAGGAGCCAATGAAGCACTGGCCACAGCATATGGCTTTGACCAGACTTCCTCATTCACCATTGGAATTGTTAGCCGTCTAGGAATTGCCAGTGGCATCTCCATCAGTAAAAACAGTTTTGAAACAGAGAACAACGACCTGGTGTTTTCTGTGGTCTCATCACTCCATCCCCAAGGAGGCCTTTCATCATCTAACATGTTAATTTTACTTGCCTGGTTTGAATATATTGCCACATTTGAGGACCACATCCACTGAGGCAAGGAAGGAGGCAGTTGGGGAGGATCACTCTCTGTGTCTATGTCAAGCAATGAGCTATAGATAGAAGTGTCTTCCTCAGAACCAATAGAGAACACACTCCCCTGGACAGGAAGCAATGGTGTGACAGCATCCAACTTCAACCTCCGTGCATGCTTGCGTAATATCTCATTGGCAGCAACAATGAATGCATATACAACATAAATCGATACAAAAGCAATGGCAACCCCAACACTCACCTTACCCACAAGCAGAATCACAAACAGCGATACAAGGGTGATTAGAAAGAAACTAACATCCCTTATGAAGCATTTACGATCAACTTGACTCTCCTTCTCTGCAACACATAGAGAAACAACTCCAACAACAATGCAGGTAACAAATAGAGCACCACCTAAGACGCTGTTAAGACCTACTTCACCGGTTTCAGCACCAACAAAGGAAGCTATACTGGAGAACACATCAGGTGCCCCATTCCCAAGAGGAAGCAACACAACACCAGCCACAGTTGGGGGCAACTTCAAGAGCCGCGAGAGATGCTCGAGAGAAGGGCAGAAGTAGTCTGCTGCAGTGTTCCCCAGGAGATAAAACAAAGCAGCAAGCCAAGTCCCCAATACTAGATAACCGAGCACTCTAACACCCTGACATTTGCAATAGAAAAATCTCAAATAATCAAGGAATCCATCTGAAGAACACTGTGGATTGGCCTTTAGGAAATCACAAGTGCTGGCATAACCATCATGATGGAGCAATCCAGCACACAATCCAGGCCTAACTGCAGCAAAGTCATTATCTTGAGGCTCACCAACTACACTTGAAGAAGCGTTGAGGTTGAGGCTCATTTCAACCATTCTACGGTGGTGAGAAGACCCATCTCTCAAAATTGAATTTTGAGGCAAATGGTGATTCACCAACTGTACTGATTGCCTGAGAAGCGGGTTACGAAGAACGTCTTCCCGATTGTAAAAGAAGAAAAACACAAGCACCACACAAAGACCATTGAAAACCCCATGAAGCCTTCTTCTGCGTCTTGCACCAAATAACCCATTCAGCGTCTTCATTTCCAATCTTTTTACCACCCACGATTCGCAAAAGTCATTCACAGTGGAGTATCAGCTCGAAATTATTGAAAAATAGAAAACCCAGGAGAAGAAATCGCCTAATGTCGAGGGTTTCGGTTTCTTGAAATGGAAACGAAACCCCTCGAGACTCAGAATCGAGGCGATTTGAAGCGAAATCTAGAAGGTAATACAGTGTATTCCAGATACAAGGCCTGAAAATTGGGCTAAAAAAAGATTAAATTAAGGAGAATCGGGACTTACTCGATGAATTGAACAAGAAACGAAGGGAGGTTTCGTTTCGTTTCGGAAAGGGGTTCTTCGATGTTCCGCTGCGGTTGGGTAGCCGTAGCAGTAACACTAGCAGGTGGGTCGAAGGAAAGGAACATGCACTGAAGCAGGAATGAATTCCTTCATTCAAAGCTAAGCTCTCGGTCGTTTTTTTTTTTTTTTTTTAGGTAGGGAGCTCTCAGTATACGTGATGAAGATGATGTGGTTTTTTTAATATTTCTTTTTTATTTGGTCATAATATTTTTAATAGCTTGGGTGTGGTGGTGTTCTTGTTACTCGCTACATGCCTTAAGGAAAAAAAAAATCAGATAAATTCATTTTTTAGTGGTAAAATAGTTACTCTCTATATCTTGAATAATTATTTATTTAAAAAAATTATCTAAAAACAATTATTTAATTAAAAAATTTAAATATTATCAGAGAAAGAAATAGACATTAATGGAGGATGAAAAAAAAGTTGGAGTATTAATAAAAAGTAATTGGTAAATTATTCTCAACCTTTTTTAGCATTGATGTTTTTCTTATCATTTTTTTAATTCCTATGAGCATTTAAAATTAAATAATTATTTAATAATAAAGGGACAGGGAGAATAACTTATAAGAATTTAAGAGTTAACTAAAAAATTTAATAAGTAGGGAGGACCTTGATAACCTCATATAAGCCTTATCCATGACTAAATATTGAACTTAGTTCCTAAATTGTGTATGAGTTATTTTGGTCTCTGGTGAATAAATTAATTTTTTAGTCTCTAAAATTGCAAAATATGATTCACACGAGTCCTTAACCTGATTTCCATTACTATGTCCTTATAGTTTTGCTGATGTGTCACAATAATCAACATACCAATGATATGCTAACATTCTACTTGACATTTACAAATCAAATTACATATAGATAAGCCTAATTGAAAATTGTAACCTGAATTTTACATCTAAGTAAAATTATAAACATATTTGGCCCGTGCTAACAATTTGGTCCTATTATTCAACCATATAACCTCTGTGACAATACATGATGTCAATCCATTATCATTCATCAATATGTTACTTAACATAATACATTGGCGAAACCATGATAATATATTAACAAAAATAAAATCATGGACTAATTTAACTCATATTTTGCATCTTCAAGGATTGAAAAATTAATTTCTAAATTTTAATGATCGAAGTGACTCGCATGCACAATTTCAGAGTCTAAAATGATTAGTTGCTCCCTTATCCACACCCAACAACAGCCCAACTTGTAATAGTTTTGGTTTGGCTTCATTTTGCCAATGCATAAAATCAATTTGCTAGAAAGTGAAATAGTTTTTTTTTCTCAATAATTCAATTAATGAGGCTAAGCTCCCAAAAAAAGGGATTAGCAAAACAGCAATTACATCATAGTCAATGCCTACAAAGTGTGACCATCTAAGGTGCAACACGCACTAACCAGCAAGAACCAAAAAATTATCAAGAAAAAAAAAATAGAAAAACACCTTACAAAAGTAAAACACACCAACTAAAAAAACCTCATCCAACTACACATATTCAAAGGAATAAGGAGGTCCCCTTTTTGCACTCAAGACAATAGTAGAACATCACCCCGACACAATTTTGTTAACCTCACCACAAAATCTGCAATGACCAGAAACCAATCAATTCAGCTTAGAATTGAAGAACACAGAGTTGCCACAAAGAAGAATGCAAAAGGTAGTTGAAAGGCATACCCCTTGTAGAAAAAGCATCATTCAAAAAAGAGTAAGGAATCACCCCCAATTTCAGGCCATCATCCAATAATCCATACTATCATAGTGAAACAATACGAATAAAGTAGCCTGCTAAAAAGAGCATTTAGGACAAACTCGATAAAACCAAATGAAGAGACACTGCCCTCATGATACCATGAAGTAGATTTGATCCACAAATTAAAAGTCTCCACCTGTAAAACAATTCACTCCAACTCCTTCAATATTGTCATCAAAGTCATCCTAGTGAAACATACCAAATATCCCAACTTCTAACTTCAGAGAGAAAACCCTTAACTAGACAGTACTTATCAATAGAAAGAAAATTCCACACAATGTCAGGATAAAATGAAAATGCACACAATTTACCTAAAGAAACTATGATCCTCACCAATTTATCACTCAAAATAATGACTATTCTCACTACAACCCTCACCATGGTTCGGGTGCATTTGTATGGAGTTGGAGCCCAAAATCACTTTTTTTTCACTCAAAAAAATCACTTTTAGTGGATTTGAATATTTTTTAAAAAATAATTAGAATATCAAAAAATTAATTTTTAGTTTTTTTTGTAAAAGGTAAAAGGAGAGGTTTTAAAAAAAAATCAATTTTCTATTTTTTTAATTAAATATAAAATTTAAGTTTCATACTTTTTTAAAATCTAAAACAAATGCATCACTCTTTTTATTTATGAGTTGATCATTATGGGTAAAATAGATTTTGTTGAAAGCTCTATGGATTAGCTTTTCCTTTTGGTTTCTTCAAAGCATAAAACATAATTACCATACTATCCATGGAAGAAGAACAATGTCTATTTCAGTAATTATATTTTTAAACAATTATTTTAAAATAAAAAACTTTTTCAAACCTATTTTCTTAATATCATTTTTAAATATGAATCAATTCTTTTCAAATTAATTATTTTAAAATCAATTCTTTTAATTTTAATTATTTTAGAAATAATTTTATCAAAATTTAAACTAAACAGGCGTTAAATTAGTTTGCCATCGACCCCTTCTCCATTCTGGATCCAACAAAAGGATATGAAAAAGCTTCTCCACGCACTCCATGCCACTATGCCTCTTATTCTTTTGAGATAACACAACCATTTTTGAAACCTCGATCCTTTTGTTATTTTTCCTCCGTCTCCCTGTTTAAAAAAGAAAAAATTATAGTGCCCCCACCCTCCAGTGTCTTGGAAAAATTAGTATTCAATGTTTGTTTATGCTGATGCAGCTCATTGCAAGGCAAAAAATTGTTTTGCAATTTGACCTGTTCGGGTGTTATATCAATTTTCCATAACACTTTTATTTATTTAAAATCATATGATATTAAACGTAACAACAGGAGTTTTCCTTAACTGTTTATTGGAAGGAACCTGTTAAAGAGGAAAAGTTAGAAAAATGTTAGACTGGAAACAAGACTGTTAATAGTTAATAACATAAGAAAACCTTACACATTGAGTAATAATTTGATCTTTATTAACTGAATTAACCATAGCTAGCTTAACTTTTCGGGAGGGATTATTGTTACTTCATAATAATAGCTATTGCCACTCCCACTCATATTTCATTCAACTTTTCTAATATATCCTTTCTACTATATTTTTATAACTAAGTCAATAGTTTATTAATACATCTAATTTTATTAAAATTCAATATTATTAATATTTTAAAGAGAATGTTTTTTTAATGTTTCATTACTTTTTGCTTCTGCATTTTTTTAAATTTTTATGACACACAACTCACAAATAATTTCATCTCTTTATTTTAAAATAAAATAAAAATGGATGAAATTATAACATTTTTAAGTTACATTTCATTTTTTCTCATTTTTATCCAAATCAATTGAAGGGAAAAATTGACAATATTCATAATAATATAATGAAATGAGTTCCAACAAATACTACTCAATTTCTTTATATATGTCATTTTTGAAAAAAAAAAATATTGAAATTAGATTGTAGAATTATAATTATCCAATTTCAATTCTAAACACCAATTTCATACTTAAATTCCGAATGCCAAATAAAACTTAAAGATAATGACACTAATTGCTTATAATAAATTGTATCAATTAGACATTCTAACAATTTTAAATTTATGAAATAGATAATTTTAACGCAAACTCTGTGTAATTCAAATAATAAACCCCTTGATTTTTCCAAACGTTTGGTAATCCTTTTCTTCCCTATAATAAAATTTCATTGTGAAAAATAAAAGAATAACCACAAGATTTCAAGCCTGCAAAGCAATAAGGATGTATCAAACTCATAAAATTTCATTCTAAAAAATATCAAACCCATCGTTAGTTAAACTGGGCTGTTAGTGCCCTATATGTCATAAAAAAAATAATTAAACTTATTTTCATTTTTAATGGTATTTATAGACTATTAAAATAAAAAAGTCAATGTAATTATGCTTAGCGGAATAATCAACTTTTTTTTTTTCAAAAGCAAAATTGAAAAGTAATTAAATTAAAAAAATCTTATTTTAAAAGATTAATAATATTGAGTTTTGATAAAATTAGATGTATTGATAAACTGTGAGTTAATTATGAAAAGATTAGAACAAATATATATTAAGAAAGTTAAATAAAATATGAATGAGCAGGAGTGCCAATATACCCTTGGTAACTTTTCATCTAAAACACTATTTTAATTTAATTAGAATAATATGCAGTTTATAGGCTAATGATTCTCTACTTCGTAGTTAACTTATCCAATAATTCATTACCATGGGGCCTTCGAAGGCATGCAAAATATGACTTGTAATAAAGGTCCAAAAATAATTTTCCATGCGAATTTTCTATTTTTTTTTCAAATTGTTTCGGATATTTCTTTTTTTTTCAATAGAAACAGAGGCGTTTATTTATTTTTCTCTTTTATGTTTTTAGTTATCGGCTATCCAAAACACTATTAGCGACTCCACGTGGCGAATTGTTAACATAGAGAAGACTAACCAGTGAAGAGAAACAAATCTTGCCGTTTAACCGAAGCAACAAAAACTTACCATCTCGAGTGGTAGTCTTATGCTAAAAAATTTAGTATGGCGAATAATTAATTAAATTTATAGTTTTGAAAATTAGGATGGAAGGTATATGCATAAGGCTCATTCATTGTGAATGCTTCATATTTTCTTGATACACTGACATTTTTCATAAATGGTTCTTAATTATACATTAATATATGGATGTATCTAATAGGAGGGGTAATCACATGATATTTTAATAACTTTTAATTTTGACTATTTATGTAATATGAATATCAAAATTAAAAATTATTATAAATGTCACATAATTACCCTTCTCATTATATATATAACCCATGTTACATAGCGAAACCCATCGTTATGCTGGTCTTTTTTAAAAAAAGAATTAAATCTTGAATTATACATATGACAGTTTTTAAAAACTAAAAAAAAAAAGATATTCGGCAACAGTACTGACTTAACGATATGCATAAACCTTTGCATATTTATCAAAGGAATCATTTCCAAACAGGTATTCGATGGCTCATTGCTTGTGAAGTTGTGATTCTAGATAAAACTAATATATATATAAAATTGTGCCAATGAGGCAAAGACCAAGTCCTAAACTTGCTCACTAAGTAGCCGTGTTGGTCTAGTTGGGCAACTCTAGTGTAGATTAATTGGGAAGTGATCAGTGTAAATGGTAAGACTGATATGATATAAACCGAAATAAAAATGGAAAACTTCTATTTTACACACAACATGTTTGGTGCCCTATGTTAGTAGGCCCACAAATCACAATCAGCTGGTTGAGTCAACATTAGGCTAATGCTGATTGCGTAATACTATTATGACTTAAAAACTCTGTCAAAGTTTAAACCTTAACCATATTTATAACTCACTTAGTTATACTTATATGCATAACATGATAGTGATATTAGCCGGTTTTCAATTTTTACATACAAAATATATTACTAAATGTTCAAAGCTCAGTTAATTGTTGATCTGTTACTCTTGTTAGGTGATAGTTCCTTTCGTTTCTCCTAACATGATATCACAGATATATATATATTATATTCTTATAAAACAATTTTTAAGTAATTATTTATACTGAAAATGAGATATACCTATCCATTATTTATGATAAAAACTTCCACAAAGTTTAAACCCCTTTTTATTCAAAAACAATAATTTTAAATAATTTTTCAACTTTGATCCAAAAAAAATAGCATTCAAGTAATAATGATGTTGTACTATAACTTCCAAAGCAAAAAAAAAAAGAACATAAAAAGTTTTAAAATATATTTTTTTTCAATTAAAAAAAAAACCTCAAACAAACGAGACCTTACTCCTTAACTCTTTTCTCTCTCTTATAGTGAAAGTCACTCTCCAGAGAAGGGCTGCTTGGAACTGTTTTTTATTTTCTGTTTTATAAAACTGTTTTCCAAAATAATTTTAAATTCAATTTTTAAAAATAATAAAATAAGAAAACTTGTTTATATATATTTATATCAGAACATAATCGATCACAATAACAAAAAAAAACAACCACACATAAAGATCAAAAAATAAAAAAAGATAATCAATTAACAACTTTATAATAAATTTACAATTAACAAAAACATCCAAAATCATCATTGAGTGAGACAACAGAGAGAAATAGAAATATAGAGAGAATAGATATATATATAATTAGTGCCAATGAGGCAAAGACAGGAACTTGAGCCGGTTGGTCTTTGGGCAACTAGTGTAGATTTTTGGGAAGTGATCAGGTCTGGTAAAGGATCTGCCGGTGGTCCCTTCACTGTTTGGTGCCTACGGTAGTAGGTCACAAATCACAATCGCTGGTTGAGTCAGGCTAATGCTGATTGCATTACTATTTGCTAGCTCGTTTAAAGCACGAAACTCGCCGTTATACAGGCATAACGAACCTCGCCGGTCACGTCACTTGTTCAAAGCTCAGAGATGATCTGTCACCTCGTCGCTTAGCTCCGCTCTGGCTTGAAGAAGATGGAGGAGTTATAAAAGAGGGAGGATAGAGTTGGATGAAAAGAATAACTGTTTTGAAAAAACTTAAAATTGTTTTCCATCTTTTATTTTTAAAACTCAAAGTTTGTTTTTCCATTTTAAAAATAATACGAAGAAAAAACCTAACAAACAAATTTTATTAATTTTTTATTTTTAAAAATAGAGAACTGTTTTTTAAAAATAGCTTCCAAACATGCCCGAAAACTATTCGAAGCTCATCCTTCTTCTCTACTTCTCCTTTCTCTTGCTGCGGTGCACCAACTCCCAAGATTTTCAAAACCCATCTCCGTTTTCATCTTCTCATCCAAACATTTTCCTATCTTTCCCTCATTCCCTACAATGTCGCTCCACTCAATCCACTACCACAAGTAGCCACCAAAAAGCTTCACCTTTTTTGGATTCAGAAGAAGCTTTATCCGAAATGGGTACGGCGACGTCGACGCCGCGCATGGGCGGCGCAAACTCGCCGGAGACAGTGGAGTATCTCGTCGGAACGTTCGTCGGTGACAAGTCGTTCCCTCTGTCTTCCGAGTTCTGGAAGAAGCTTCTGGAGCTTCCTTTCAATGTTGTGGAGTGGCCTTCTCACCGTATTCATGAAGCTTGCGAGCTCTTGGGTCGGTGAATGCTCTCTTTGTTGCTTTCCAAGATATCATTGTTTTTGTTGTATGAATTTTACTTTATGGGATGAAAAAAACTAGTGGGTCGATGTATTTTTTTTTTCCGGGGTTTGATTTTTTTTTTACCTGTTTTCAAATGATAAAATCAAGGAGTTGAGGATGATGCTGACATTCTCTCAAAAATTGGGTTTTTATTGAATTAATTTTGTGAGCATTGGTATTGTTTTGTTGTATGAGTTTTACTGGATGATAGGACTAGTGGGTCTATGCTTTTTTGGAGTTTGATTTTTTTTACCTGTGTTCAAATGATAAAAATTAATTGGGTTTTTTTTTTTATTGAATTAGTGCTTTGATAATGGTTTTTGTTGCATCAAATTTACTTATGGGATGATAGAACTAGTGGGGCTATTTATTTATTTATTTTTGAGTTTAATCTTTCCTATGTTCAAATGATAGTATCAAGGAGGTGAGGATTATGTTAATGTTCTCTCAAAAATTGGGTTTTTATTGAATTAGTGATTTGAATTCTATGTCTGTCAACTGTGTTCGAGTTTTGGCCCCTGAATGCCTAGATCAAATCACCCGCTTTTTGTTTTCTTATTTCCAAGATATGATAGAATGAAAGCCTTAAGACTCATAGGTTGTATGCTTATTATGATATTATGGGGTAAATTTGTTTTACATGTCAAATACTCATTGTTTATAAATTATTGCTTCTGAATGCGTTTGGATTTTGGTTGCTAATAGTTTGTTTTTCTGGAATCTTTTTCTATGCTTCTATTGCAGCCAAAAACAACTGTCACACTAGGCATCTTGTGAAGACTTTGTTCCATTTAGCATGCTACTTGCAAGAGTCCATGTCCACTTCCGGTGTACTGCCCTTGGTTTATGACAAGGCTGTTAGTGCAGTTTACATCACTTCAGTATTCCTAAAACACTTGATTGAAAGTTCCCAACATGATGAGATCAAGTTATACCTGTCTCTCCATGATAGCGAAGCATTACCAAAGGATATAATGGGAGGTACATAATATAACACTCATTGCTGCAGCTTTAGAATTTAAAATATCATCTTTGCCCAGTACTTCAGGATGCTCTGTTGTCCTTTAATATAGATATCTGGCCATGGAACTTCCTTTTCTTAATTATTTTTTGATAAAAGAAGAAATTTAAATGTTATCACATTAAAATATAAACACAGCAAATTCTTTGAACTTTTTTGTGTATATGATTTGGGACAGTGTATTAGTCTCAGATTAATATAAAGGTTGAACATGAATTTTGATGCCTTCCTGCTTAAGAAATGTTGGTTCAGATGTTAATTCCTTCTCCCTGTGTCACATGCAATGTGTGCAATTTTTTTAAAATATTTGTTTGAATTGTAAATTTCATAATTCTTCGTGGTTTCATCATGAAATATCCATTCTTGTCATTTGCTATTTTTATATGTTTTTCATTTCAGTGTTATTAATTTTTTTTTCCTTTTTTATTCTAATGCAGATCAGACCATTGACAATCTTGTTATTCGAAATGTGCTTAACTTTATAGCATCTGTGGATGTGAGGTATAGCATGGATAACATGCTGATGAACTGTTGTATAGTGCAAAACAGCAAACCTTTTTTCACCCTTGATAATATATTCTGTTTTATTGTAGTCCTAAAACATATCTCCTACACCTGGAGTTGCTTAATTTTATGATTATTACAATGTCAACTCAGCTTCTTTGTGGCCCATCTCCTGGACCAAATGATGTGAACCCTTTCCTTGATGCAGCAATGGCTCAGGTTAGAAGTTGAAACCTGAGCATAACTTTGGGTATTTAGTTGTTCTGTTTCTGTAGTTATCAAATTTTCAGCTTCATGTACTGTTTTTTTTTTCTTGGCAGGATAGCTCCCTGGTTAGCTCAGTTGTGCACAAACTGCTTCTAAATTACATTAATCGCCCTGGTGTTCCATTTAATAGAGCATCTTATTCCATCTTTTATGGTGGAAATAAGAGTAGTGTGCTAAAGAGAGTTGGTTCTGCAGCTGGTATGGACCACACGGTGAATGGATATTTTTTTTAAAGAAATACTATGATAATTGTCTTATTGCTGCAAGGTCCTTGTTTCATCATTGAAGACTTAATGACAAAAGCTTCTTTCTTTCTGCATGTCCTTTTTCTTCCCTTCTTCCAGCAAATATTGTTCTATTGCCATTCAGTTATTTGATCAGTTCAAGTGGTAGAGGATCAAGAAGTCCTATAGCAGACAGCAGTCTTCACGTGCTTCTTGTTCTCATTCATTATCATAAATGTGTTGTCAGTGAGAGCTACTCTGCCACTTCAGATTCTTTACTCAAAGAGACCACATATTTCTCTTCCAACCCTTACTGCAAGGCCTTAGAGCACACAACTGACAGTGAATGTAATATATCTTCTCATATCAGTGTGTATTCTTTTAGTTGATTTAGAATGTGAACTATTTTCATCAATGCTTTGAATGCAGTGGATCGTATAGATATTGAGGGTAATGCACACAGTGGTCCACATGTGAAGTTGCCTTTCGCTTCATTGTTTGATACACTTGGCATGTGAGTATCTGGATTCTTGTTTGTGTGTGTGACAATTAACCTATGACATCTTGATTTTAATTGAGTTACACTCTTCAGAAAAGAATTCCCATATTTGTCATGATATCATGGTAAGATGGTTACTTGTGTTTCTCAAAAATGAGATGATCAGAACATGTATCAGTTGTTGGCGAGTCTTATGATGTCAGTATTTGTTTCATATATTTTTTCTGTTCACTCATTTGATGCTTATATCAAAGGGGGAATGAAAAAGTAAAAGAAATAAGGAATTCGAATTTCATCCATCTGCTTTTCGGCCTTTTCCCATTTACTTTCCACTTTGGATACAAAGTTATGCATATAAATGTAGGGTCCTAATTTTTTATATATATATTTTTAATTGTTTATGATTAGTCTATTGGGTGTGTGTATACACACAACTCATTATATAGGATTTATACATTATTGTCTTCAAAATTTTTACTTTTTCTACCTTCAGGTACTTGGCTGATGAATCTGCTGTCCTACTTCTTTACTCATTGTTGCATGGGAATTCTGCATTTATGGAGTATGTCTTGGTGCGGACTGATCAAGATACACTGGTACGAGAGGAAGCAAACCTAAGTTTTCTCCTATAGAAAACGTAGGAATGAATGAATTAATTATATATGTATATATGTTGTAGTGAAACGAATAATTTGCTGGGGAGGACAGCTAAAAGAATAAGAGTGACTGATTGCTGTTTATCTTGTGAAATTAACAGTTAATGCCCATTCTAGAAGCTCTATATGATGCTCCAAGGAGGACAGCTAATCAAATTTACATGATGTTGATTATACTTCTCATACTTAGTCAAGATTCTTCTTTCAATGCTATCATCCATAAGCTGGTAATACTTGTCTATTGGCATTGGGCTTTGTCCTATTAAAACTATAAGGATTCTGCTACATGCTAATGTAGTATATGTTTGGGCAGATATTGCCTACTATTCCATGGTACAAAGAACGTCTCCTCTGTCATGCTTCTCTCGGTTCCCTCATGGTCATCATTCTTATCAGAACTGTACTGTATAATTTGTCTAAACTACGGGTATGAATCTTAAAGCGAATTAACTGTTAGTTTAATTATCCAGTGTATTTAAGATGTTGTTTTCTGTTGATTTTTTAATAGGCATTTTCTGCTGAATTGTTATATAATAATAGGTTACATATTGTTAGTACATTAGCTAATTAAGATAGACTTTTGATGGTATGCTAAAATAGTGTATGTGTCAAATTGTGATAGGATGTATATCTTCATACAACATGCCTGGCAACTTTGGCAAACATGGCACCTCATGCCCACCATTTGAGTGCATACGCATCTGAGAGACTAGTCAGCCTTTTTTATATGCTATCACAGAAGTATGTCACAGTTCTTTCTGGGCCTTCTTTGTATTGTATTTTCCACTTCAATTTCATATTTATACCTTGAACAATTAATTTTCTGGTATGAAAGATTGATTATAAGATTGCTTTCTCATTAGGTACTACAAATTAGCAGTTTGCAGAGACAATAAGCTTGACAATGCAAAATGCAACTCAACTGAAGGAAGTAGTCTTGTGGAAGATATGGTATATGATACAGTTTTTCTGCTTCTGTGCTTCTATTTATTACAAGCTGGAGACTATTCCTTTTGCTAAATATACATTATACATATTCTCTTCTGATGTAGTCAGCTGAGTTGCACATTTATACTGACTTCTTGAGGCTTGTGCTAGAAATCATAAATGCAATCCTGACTTATGCACTTCCTCGAAATCCTGAGGTACAATTTAATGTTCTACTTGATTGATTGCAGATTTATCACATTAACACATTTTTCTCGTTCCCAATAGTCAAAAACACTATTCACATTGTGACCTTAGACATCTACTATGTTGCTTTGTGTCATTGGGACAGGTGGTGTATGCAATATTGCACAAACAGGAAGTCTTTCAGCCATTCAAGAATCATCCATGCTTCAACGAGCTGCTTGAAAACATTTATACCGTATGTTTCATATATTTCAATCGAATCATGTTACAATACACACTTGCCCTTTAGCATCTTGAAAGTTGAAACTTTGAAGGAGCAAATTTCATGGTGTCTTTAGTTACATTTGAGAACCTTGTCTTCATATAATACATCACCTTTGCAAAGTGTGAATAATGTGGTCTATTTGATGTTTGCAGGTGTTAGATTTTTTTAATAGTCGCATGGATGCTCAAAGAATGTATGGTGACTGGTCAGTCAATGAAGTGCTCCAAGTCATTATTGTCAATTGTCGGTCATGGCAGATTGAAGGGATGAAGGTAAAATGAAAATAATTTGTGTGATTAGCAGTTTTTTCCCATAGGGATTTTGTTTTTGGATAAAAAACTTCCAATAATAGTCGATAACATTAAGAGGAGTACATTTCGTGCTTTTTATGAGACATTTATCTTGCTTGGCAGATGTTTGCTCAACTGCGCTTCACATACGAACAAGAGAGTCACCCAGAGGAGTTTTTTATCCCTTATGTCTGGCAGCTAGTACTATCCAGATGGTATGTTTCCTGGAGATTCTTATCCACCGGTTCTCTTGGCTAGTCATAACTTGTTATAGTTTGAAATTTGTTGGTCTCAATGCATGTGCATTCCACCTCCAAGCTGAACGGGATGGTTATTAACATACCAGCCTTGGATAATGTTACAAGATACTCTCAAGAATGTTAATTAGTTATAATTATCATATTACTTAATATGATTTTCATTAATTCAATCTGCCTTTGGTTTTCTTGTTCTGTGCATGTCACTGATGCAAAATATTCTGTCATGTTCAGTGGATTCGAATTCAATGCAGGAGCCATAAACTTGTTTCCGGTTGATCTACCTACAGAAGTATGTATCTGAATCTCTATTTTTTTTTTAGGTGAGGTGTTAAGTCAGAAACAATCTTGTGCAAAGAGTAACTTTTGTATTGGACCTGACGTATTTGTGCACTTATTTTGATATTTGACTTCACCATATTGACTTTTCTTTTCGCAGAGACTAGACAAGGGGGTGGCTGGAAGTACACTCCAAAATGGTGATTTTGACAACCCTTAGCGGGGTTAATTGCAGAAGATACTAGTTCTGTTGGTGAATATATGCATGTTCTGTACATCTGTTGGTCAATATTTTACATATGAAATAGTTGCAAATGTGTATTATATCTTCTGTAAATCAGTTGGTTAATATTTGTACATGTGAAATAGTTGCAAAGGTGTATTTTTCTTATTCTTTTTCTGCTCATAAATTTTTGTGCATAAGGTTCATTCCTGTAGTTGGAAAATGACATATGTGTAATTAATAAGTGATGATGCTAACATCACATGTTATCATAGTTTTCTCAAATGAGCCTCTCATTGGATGCCGCTTTCTCATTCATGCCTGTCTACAAGACTACAAGTAAGAGTTCATTTGGTCAAGCCTTTTTTTAATCTTCAGATACCACGATCAACCTTGAGTTCAACCAATACTCCCCAAAGCCAGATTATGCGTCTTTTAAGCCAAATCAAACCTCACTGATCACACCCGTATGATATCAGCAGCATCATCAACTCATTATAGTCCATTCAGATAAGCCATCATTCATTTATAAGAGAATCTACGTTGACCAAAAAAAAAAAAATCTACAAATAACCATATCACTTATCTATCACACTATAGTTTATACAAGTATCACTTCCTTTTTCTTTTTAATGTTACAGAATGTAGGTTGCTATTGGTGGGTCAGTGCTGCACTGCTGCGGTTAATGTGCTCAAGTTGAAGGGCCTATAATGTGATGGGGGCAGAGCTGATCAACGGAACAAAAAAGTAAAAGATCTAGTAAAATAGGTTTCAGAACTACTTTAGTCATAGAGAGAAAGAGAAGGACAAGGTTCTATTTGAAAATATAGTTAACTAATATCATGCGCTTTTTTTTTTTTTTTGTGGGGTTATTGTGTGAAGTTATGCAGAGTTGTGATTATAGCAACGAAGTTAGATTTTCCAATCCAAAAAATATGCCTTAATTAGACTAAGATTAATTGATCTTTTTCCTGTGTAGCACTTGATACTCAAACCCCACCACATAACATAATTTGATACCAACACTCGTTGGTTGATTACCCCTTAGTATTTGTTCTTTATTAAATGTGCAAGTTAACAAAGAGCCTGCACCACGGGAGAAAACAAAGAAAAACGTTCCCCAAGAGAGCTCTCCATTTCCTGGAAAGTGTAGTGCTTATGGCAATGTCCTTCGTGCTTCAACTATTTTTTACTTTGAAAAAAAATAGTGTTTGTAAATTATATTCTTTAGAATTGTCATAACACACAAGCACATATATATGCACATATGGTGGTGATCATTTGCAACTCTTCTATAGATATTTAATCCTTAATGGGGTGCATTAGGGGATAACTAGCTATTGTCATCCGGTGATTGGATCACAGGGTAGCTCTACTTGATTGCTAGCTAGTTTTAATTTGTTGACAGGTCAATGAACTATATTGTTGACTTGGAAAGCGATAGATAGAAGCTAGCTAGCTTTTCAAGTGGCGTTGTACTTTGACACTTTAGTTTGGTAATAGAGATTTTGTTCATTGATACCAGAGGTCTAAGAAATATAAAGCATTAACAAACAAGCTGACAGAGTTGAGCAAGGTCTGTCTCAAGTGTTACAAGTAAACTAAGTAGGTCAACAAGGGAAGAAAAAGAAAACAATTGAGAGGATATATAAAAAGCGCAAACAAACAAACCACGTCGCAATGTCATTTCATGCACAGAAGGAAGGTTACCTTTGGAGCAGGCAGGCAGCAGGCATGCATGCATGCATGCATGTTCCTCCTCCTCGGAATGGAAAATAAAGGCAGGCATGTTCCAAGTCTTCTCGGAACTTCTCCAAGATTGACACGTACGGACACCAACAAATCTAAGAACCTTTGCTCCTTTAATTTAATTTCCTCCGAAAGTGTTTGGGGGCTAAGAGAGGGCAAATAGATACAAGCATGCAAAGGACTGGATGGGCTTTGCCCATCATTATTATGCGGGTCAGGTGGATAGGTATCCATTCACAAGGAGGTGGAGATGGAGATACCCAATCCACGACCTCATCCTTCCCAAGAATATTCCGCCATGTCACCACCCAAAGGCAAGGTGGTTCAGCCATACATAGAGACAACAGAAAGGATTGGATTGGAGAAGACAAAGTAGTGAAGAAGAACAAGTGAGTGATGATGAATATGGCGGAGGGAGAACCAAGTGAGTTTGACCCGTTGACCAAGGATTCTATTTGCCACTTCTCTAATATAATAGGACGGCCTACCTAGGGCTTGACAAGGAATGTAGTGATTATTCTTAATAGGTTTTGTGTCTTCGGTGAGTTTAAATTGCAAATGTTATTCTTGTGTTTTAAATTGTATATGTCGGTGATATAATAATAGAGCCGCATATCGTTCTTTGGAGAAAAAATTCTATCAATAATACATGAAAAATTGCTTTCTCGTACGTGGATGTTAAACACGGATTTCTGTTTTCGTAGAATCAGCTGTGAGGTGATATTTTTCTAGTTGGACCATAATGCTCACTATGTATACTTAGAGAAGAGTACAATATAAATAGAGAAAGTAACTTGGCAAGCAATTTTGAGCTCGTTTGTATGTTATTATTTTGTTAAAAATAAGATTTTTTTCATGTAAAAAGATTTTTTTTATTATGTTTAGGTAAACTTTTTAACTGCTTGTTTGGATGTCATTATCTTAATAAAAAAATTTAATAAAAAAGATCCTTTCATATTTTTTATTAGGTTTGAATAATTTTTTTAATTAAAAGTAGAATTACTAAAAAAATTTAAAAAAAATCCTTTTTAGAAACTATATATAATTTCTACCTTCTGAAAAAATATATTTTTATAACATAAAAAAATATTTGATAATATATAAAGATATTTTAATTTTTTATTTAAACATAAAGTAATGTTACATCTAAACATAAAATATTTTTTACTTCCATAAAAGATCTTTTTTAAAAGAAATTATTTTAAAAAAAGATATATTTTTTTATAAGGGAATCTAAACAAGCCATAAATAATATTAGAAGAAGTTGAAAAAAGTATCTTTTTTTAGAAGCTGAAATTTTCATCTCCTATAAAAAGGGATTTCTTCGGATTCCTATAAAATACAAGGTACCAAAAATGGGATTTCTTCGGTACCTCTTAATTATTTATGGTTAAAAATGAACTATTATTTTGCTAACTCAAATTTTTTAGAATTTATTAAATTACAACTATTGGTTATATTAAGGGTACTTGTATCCCATAGATACCAAAACAAAATCCCCTAAAACAACATTTTTTGTATAACATCAAAAAATATTTGACAATAAATAAAGATTTTTAATATTACAGATGTTACATCCAAATGTAAAATAACTTATACTCTTTCAAAAGATTTTATTTAAAAACATCAGTTAAATTTTTTTTTAAAGGATCATTCGAGCCCTTTTCCTAAGATAACCTTTGATAGAATTAGGACATTTTGTCCAATTGCTATAGTTGATTTCACTAATGAGTTGAATAAAGCTTGATTGATTGTAGTTAGATAATTAGGATAAAATGAATGTGTGGAATGGAAAATGTTGAAATATATTTAGAATGAATATGATCTTAAACTATGCCTCCACCACCTTTCTTCCTGGAGACTGTAGTGGCGTGGCTCTAATCATAGTTATCAGACTTTACCTGACATCGACTCGTGTTAAGGTATTGGGTCATTGGTTAACCCGAAGTCAATATATAAAGTTAGCTAAATATGTAACATGTATAATTCCATACATATAAATAACAAGGAACATTGTTGGCACAATAGTTGTGATGCGCGCCCACACACTGCTGGACAAGGGTTCGAGTCTTGCATTCTAAAATTTTGGGAAAAAAATATATGAAGTCAGCTAAGTATGTAATATATATATAATTCTATACATATATATCACAAGAATCATTGTTGGCACAAACGGTTGTGAAGCGCGCCCTTACCCAGTGGGACGTGGGTTCGAGCACTGCATCCTGAAATTTTGGAAAAAAATTTCTTAGAGTCAGCTAAGTATGTAATATATATAATTCCATACATATATATAATAAGAAGCATTGTTGGCACAAATGGCTGTGAAGCATGCCTTCACCTAGTGGGACGTGAGTTCGAGCCCTGCATCCTGAAATTCTGGTCAACACGGTTACTGTGCTGGTTCAATGGGCCGGTTCAACAAAAACCCGTTGGTCGCTCTGTAACCGTTCACATGTAAACGAAGGAGGTTCATTGGTTTCGGTACGAAGGGTTTTTTCACGGTAATATTATGAGAACAATAAAATTGCACAACAAACGCACACCACACACCATAAAGCGTGAACCACACATCAAATCCAATTTTGTTGTACTTCAAACATTACTCTTTTTCACCTGGTTTCACATGCAGCATTTATCAACATTATTACTTCAACTCTCATTTACCAAGACAGAAAAAAAAAATGCCAGTTTACTAATTAACTAGAGAGTGAGTTGTTGGAGAGCCTAACCATGACAGAGTGATGACACCCACCTTTGGACAACAATTACCAGTACCCCCAATTAGTTAAAACTGTTTAATGGGGGTAGCAGATGCTGATCTTTATGTTCCCTTTTCTGGAAACACCTAATGCTATCTTGAGAGAGCCAAGGGGCAATCTTTGCATCCTTATACGTGCAGTATGTATGTATTAGCAGAAACTTTGGACCACACTCTCTACACACAAAACACTTGTTTCTCTCTCTGGTGACCCAAGTGAGCAACCCCTCTTCAAATGATCATATACCCTATTAGGGACACAAGCCCAAAATTCTCTCTTTCATCTATCTTTGTTAGTACACACAAGCTTAAAGTTTCTTTAGGAGGGGCCTCACTCCTCAGCACACTGAACACCAAAAAAACAGCATTGTGAAATTTGTTCTAGATCAATTTACTCATGGATCTTGGCCTTGAATCAATAGCCGTTGGTGTTTTCATGTCATAGAGCTACAAATGAAAAAGGACTAGAAAAATTCTTAAAGCAAAGATTCCAAGAGAAAAATCTTTTATCTTGCACTGACTGTTCATATATTGTGGCAGCCTGTCTTAAAGGCTGCACATGTGGCAGATAAACCCAATGAGGGCTGAAGAATGGAAATGTGTTTTTGGCTTTAGATGCTGCAGAGGTTGCTTTACGTGAGGGTGGTGATCTGATGAGCCTATTATTCCTTTTCCTTTTCCTGATGGCTATTTTTCTCCCCTTACTTGGTTGGAAGTTTTTGCTACATTGGCACATGACACACAGATTTTGAGACCACAATTAACTAACCAAATGGTGCACGCTTTCATCAATAGTGGACCACCTCTAGCCTGTGTCCGTTGCAAGTGTGGGACATATTTATGCATGCATGGGGTGGACCCTGCTGCTGTGAGTGATTACAGTAAATTTTCCATTACAGGCAACCATTTCAGTTTTGGCACAAATATTAACCTTTTTGCTGACCTTTTGATTGAGTGGGAAAATCGATGCTCTCTATTTGTAATACTCTTTAAGGTATATTGATGCAATACTTGGGACTAGGGGGGTACATTATCACAGCAATAAGCAACTCATTGAGCTTTGTATTATGAGTAGTGCCAAATAAATAACAATTTGGTTCCTGAATTTAATCGCACTCATGACAGGTTAATTCTTCTCGGAACCACTGTGTTAAAATTTAGAAATTAAACTTTACATGTCAAGGAAGAATATTTTATAGCTCAAATTTTTTAGGGACAAATAATGGATAGTTTTAATTACTCCAATATTATCCTTTTATTTTTGTACTTGGTAGGTAAATAGGTGAGCTATCAGATATATATTGTGCTTTGAATTTTGTTTATTTTGAGATGACTGGGATTTCCAAATTTAATTTCTCATACCAGAAAAAGTAGTCATTGATATATGTAACTCTTACGCTATATGCTTAATTACAACATAGTTTTAACTTCAACAATATTACGTGAGAAACTTATTCAGCATGTATGTATATGGGAACACATAGGATATAGTGCATGCTTGGATTTTCACTTGCAAGTTCAGAACTATGGTTTGGATAAAAGGTATAAGAGAATAGCTTTGACCCAAACTATGTAAAAATGGTATCAAGATCAAGTGCAAATATAAGAAAAGCAGAGAGAAGAAGGATGGAAGAATGCTTTTGTGTATTGAACTCAAAGTGATAATGACTGATGAGTTAGGTTGATCATTACATGATCTTCCTTATATACATGAGATAGTTAGAGTAAACTACAGCTAGCAAATAACTACTTCACAAACTAACTTTGAAACTAATCTTATCTGGATGGAAAGTTAACTCTGTTAACTGAAAAACTAACTCCGCTAAATTGTTAACTAACTTCACTAGTGGGGAACAAACTATGATTTGGAGCTTTGAAAATGGAAAATAAAACATGCTAATAAATCATAGATAATTGAAAACCTACACATAATTTGATTACAACACTTTGGATTTGGATCCTCTAGTCTCTCTAGACATGCACACTACATTTTTCAGAATGAAAAAGTGAGAGATTTTAATAAGAAAAATGATAGATAATTAGAAACTGAGAAATAATTAGGTGTATTAAGAATAAGAGATAATATTTGCTCTATCCATTTATTAATTAACACATAATAAGTTTTGTAGGTCATTATTGTCTCCCACATTTCCTACATTTTTAATACAATAGCTGATTTGTTAATCACTAAATACAACAGAACAAATATTTTGTCTCGCTCTAAGAGCATCTAAGAATTTCTCTTAGAAACTTTGTCAAAATTTTGTTTTCAAAATGTTGTGTCATGATTAGTACTCTTTAAATGAATAAGTGATCATAATATTTTATTTTATGCAAGAGTCACCAAAATTTTTGTCAATATTTTTTTAGATATGTAATCTTGCTCTTTTAATAAATGTGCACTTTGCTATTAATTTTCTTGCATTTTTGTCATGATTAGAATAATTTTTAATCAATAGATATAGGAAAATGTTGTTTTGACATTTAAAAAAAGTGAATGTTCTATGTGACATTCATTTTATCATAGAATGTGATCCTTACTCAATTTAATAAGTTCATCCAATGTAGACATTAACTTTTTTTATATCAAAATAGCAGTGCCCATAGATATACGCATATTTTTTCAGACACATAATCAGACGTATGATTAACTTGGGACTTGGGAGGATTGGTTAATTATGCAGTGGAATATCGATAGGTAAGAAGGTGTTTTATTTGCTCGATTCGTTGGTGGCCAATCGATGGTGAAAATGCAAACGACAATAATCAGCACAAAATCCTTTCATTTTTTATAGTCTCCGGATTCCTATTCTATCCATAGGCCTGTAATAATTGCATCAACGAATGATTTTTTTAAAGAGAAAATTACACTAATTTTTTTTTTTAGATCTGTTGTAATTATATTCAACATCCTTTTATTTTATAAAATTATT
Source organism: Dalbergia oliveri (assembly GCA_030441495.1). Lineage (NCBI taxonomy): Eukaryota > Viridiplantae > Streptophyta > Magnoliopsida > Fabales > Fabaceae > Dalbergia > Dalbergia oliveri. Next base: position 27,943,618 of record JAMLFY010000013.1, read on the forward strand.
ATTGACCTCACTTGAAAATTATTAAAATTATACAAACTTTCTCTGCACATACTAGTTCATTAATTTAAATGACAAAAAAGTAATATTAGATATATATATATATATATATAATTATTAATGATAAAATCATGATATTTTGATAATATTTAACCCAATTGAATAAAATATTTTTTTTGTTAAATGAAAATGAAACTTATAATTATAACTTAGGATAAAAAAGAGGTATTATTTTAGTTAATATACATGTTAAATATTATCAAAATGTAATAATGTTGTCATTAATAATCATGTATATGTTATATGTTATCTTTTTTTTTTAACTTAAATTAACAAGCCAACATCTATAAAGGAGGTCAATGTAATTGTAATACCCGTTTATACGTGTCAGGAGACAAGTTCTGCAAGCTTTAGGATCCTCTGATCCACCTAGGTTGTTGGTCTGAATTTCACCAAATCTAGATCATACACCTCCTTGGAGGGCTATATGTTAAAGCCACATTTGTGGATTAAAAGTTTGGCAATTGTTTCTAGAAGGAAAATAAGTTAAAGAGTAACTTTTTAATAAATTTTATGAAACCTTTAAACATTTCGTTTTTGCCCACAAGTTTAGAAAATCTTGAAGATTTTCAATTTGAACTAAAACCCAAAATTTGGATTTTGATTTGTTGGGATTTTGATTTTTATGATATTTTTTTTTAATCCAAATGGCGGTATTTTCTTATTTAGGGTTTAGGGTTTAGGGTATAGTGGAGAGTAAAATAAATGAGGACATGAACCTAATGTAAATAAGTGAGTATTGAGATAACATAGATATCAGATGACAGAAATTCAGAAGTTGGGTATTTCCTGTCACGTGATAGCTGTCCAGGAACGCTATAGTGGTCACAGTGACCAGCTCGAGGACGTGCGGACTCCCTAACGCCATAGTGGTCCCCCTGGAGTGCGAACAGTGAGAATGGCGTCGTTCCACTTACAGGACACCCCTCACCCTTATAAAACCCCTTTCCTTCGATTTCTTCCCTAAATCTCGATTTTCCTTCACTCTCAAACCTTCCTCCCACCTCTTCTCAATTCCATTCAAGTCTAGCTCCCCAAAGTCATCAGTGTATGTTTATGTTGATAGATTTTTTCTCTTCTCCTATTCTTTCATGTTCTTGGTTTGGGTTGTGGTTTTCTCCATTGTTGTCAGTGGGGTGCTCCCCAATATTGTTAAAGTTAGATTAGAGCTCTCTAGAGATTGTTAAAGTTTACTCTATAATTTATGGTTGCTCTATAGTAGTTGTTGGTGTCATTCCTCTTCCACGAGTTATCTTGGTGTTGGTGCCATACTTTTCTCCCCTCCAAATGAGTGAATTTGATCTCATAACCTTAGTTTTATCACTATGAATATGTTTTTTGCATGATGATTGTCAAATATGAAAATTTGAGATGAAAATATGATTTAGATATGTATTTACAAGTGATGACAAAACTAGTAAGTTTATGATTTTGATTCTTGGCATGAAAAATGTGTTTTAGAAAACAATGGAACCATGATTGTTATGTTGTGTGTTATGAAAATGTTTTACATATTTGAGAAATAATCTATAATGTTATAGTAAGTTTACTACTTAGCAAACGTGTTTTATAAGTTTATGATATCGTTATGATTTCATATTACGTCTTTTTATTTATCTCGTTGAGATATATTGGGAAATGTTGAACAAAGTATGAATTAGCTTCGAGAACAAAAGTGATATTATGATTTTAGAGTTTGCATGATTTAGAATCCCAATGCCTTAAACTATAATATTAGAATTATCAAATATATAAAAATATGTTAGCTTAAGATATAAATTTAAAATTTCAATTTTAAGGTACCAAGAGGTACGAAATTCAGTATGATTCATAGCAACTACCAGATACATAGTGTGGCTGAACAGAATGCCTACAAACGGGTGATTCCTTGGGCACAATTTTCACAGCCACAATTATGCTAAAGTCAAACGGTTAGAGTTATATGAATTCAAAACTTTCATGTACTAAGAATTTACGGGCTTTATTTGCCAGGGACAGAGTACACGTTTCAGGTATGGTTTTCTTTTTGTCAAACTAGTTTAGACGGAGAGATCAGGAAATAAACAATTAGTTAATGGCTGTTATGAGATCGTTAATCTTGGTACCAAGTTGTCCGTTAGAGGACAATATCGCCCCTCATACACAGGAAACGGTACCTGCTTAGGTACTTAAGCTGTTGACAGGGACTATTTGATGTTATAGCTTTTGTTATTATATGTGTATTTATTCAGCTTAGTAAATACTGTTTCGCAGCTCTGCGCACCCTTAGTTAAAATGATTTCATGATAGATTTTAAACTTATAAATGTTTTCTTTTATGATGACCTGGAATGAAGTGCGTTTTCTTATATAGCTATATATGTAAATATCAAATGATTTATGTTGTTGCATGTATATTGTATCATGTATATTCCTGGTTGTCCCATGTAGGTGATGGGTGAGAATCCATTGACTGAATCCGTTGATTCATCCCTCTCCCTTCCTCTCATAGTTGGGTGGTCAGTTTCCTCATTGGTCCAAAAGCCGCAACGATCCCTTAGTGAGCTTTACATTGTTGTAAGGCTTAGTTTAGGCTTCTGTTAGTTTTAGAGGGCTCCAAATGTGTGGAATCCAAACCATGTATTTATTTTCAAAGATTATGTATGTCCCTATATGTTTTCAAGTTTCAAGTATGTATTTTGAAATGTAGATGTGCCTAAGGATTTATGTAGTGAATCGAAATGTATTAGTGTTTCATATTTCAAGAATTTAAATTGATCTTCAATTTATGACCATGATTAGAAGGCGAAACGTTTACCCTTTTATGAATAACAATTTGATCAAGACGCTTTCAGAATTATGTATTCTAAATACCTCCATTTTTATGAATTTAAATATTATGCTTTAATTAGAGAAAATGATAATAATTTAAAAGAAAGATAATATTTTAAGTATAATATTATATATATTATATGCATTTAGAGAAACATGTCACCTAGTAGGTTTTGAGGATGAAATTCTTCACGTGTAAGTTATGTTCTTTCCTTGTCAGGAATTTTAGTAAATCTCAAGGAAGGTGAGTGATAGTTTTATAAAATAAAAAAATATCGCATGTAATTAAATTAAATCTCAAGGTGATTATAAATTAATTTTTCTCTTTTAAATTGCATCATGAAAAATTGTCATTAAACTAAGGGGCATGCGCGTACTATTGTTAAGATTTTCTAGACGAACTATCAAAGGGGCATGAGTCATTTATTTATGACAGGAGCATTTATTTATGAAAAATGCTTCTGAAAAATAATTCAGTAAATAAATGGCAAGAAGAAGATCAAACACTCACGTCAAGAAAAAAAAAAGATTAAAACCTGAAAATTTAGTCTAACATAATGGCATTTTTTTTTCCGTCAGCACATAAATGGCATTCGGAATAGGTTTTATGGAATGAACCGTAGCTTCTGATAAAAAGTTCATGAATCTAAAATTCATTGTAAATTATAAAAAAATTATTTTTTTTGGTACAAAATTATAAACAAATTATAATAACATGGGAGAGCATTTGATTGTCTTTTTTAATTTTCTTAAATAACTTTTTTATTTGGATTATTTAAATAAATGCTGGTACATATTAATGGATATTTAAGAGTGATAAATGTCCAATAAAAAATTGAATTACTGTCATTATTAACATGCTTGTATTTTAGTGATTTATTCACATTTAAACTCTATTTTTTTTGTAGTAACCGAAAAAAAAATTATTTTTTGTTTTCTTTTTTTTTAATTATTATTGAGGGCCCTTAATGGGAACAGGAAAGAAAGAAGACAGAAAATGAGTAATTGGGGATTAAATCCCCAGCGCAATACTACATCAAATCCTACATATAAGAATTAGGGGATATATATATTAAGGATGTGCCACTTAACGTAGCTAGCTATGTTGGCAACTATAATTGTTCTTGAAAACAAATCTCAATTATGAGGTTTTTTCAACGAACGGTTGTGTATCTTTTAGAAGCGAACCGTGATATTGAAATTGCATTTCTTTTGGATTATTTTGAAATAAAATTGAGTTTAATTTTGATGTAATGATAGAATAAATTTTTTTTTATATAACCATCTAATTATGTATTATCACATCAGTAAAAGTGATTAAGTTCTATAATCGTTACTGTTATATAAATAAAATGATTTGATTGGATTACAACGAAAAATATTTTATATCAAAATTAATTTTTATTTTTTTTAAAAGAAAAACTAAGTACCCATAAATTATAACTTATGCCAATGTGAACCTCCTTAAATATTCTCTAGTAATTAACTTTGGTTTCTTAGTTTAATCCACATTGTAACACACAAATTTCACAAAGAAAAACCTCAAAAAGAATCACAAAACAGCCGCCACCTCCACATTTTAAAGAACCCATGTAAAATGACCTAGCCCAAAAGAGAATATACTTGCATAACTTATCAATATATTTTAGCCACATACATTTCCACGTGGCTTCATTCTTCTTCACCAAGTTAGTCAAAGAATACCCGATAGAAAGAGTGAATATAACATATAGTACTGTGTATTTTTTTATGAGCAATTTGATATGGTTAAATATTTATTAAATATAACAAAATTAAAATATTCATGGTTAAATTGTCATGCCCGTCTTATATTTAAGACTACACATAGACAAATATTCTATCTTAACTCCATAAATAAAATGTTAAAATTTGAAAATTAATTGAAATACTTACCCACTAAATAAGTTTTCTCTTGCTTTATGAATTCAATTTACTTAAATAAAATTAAACAAAAAATATCTGAGAAAATAGTGATATATGTACACCCTTCATACTATTTAAAGTATATGTAAATTGATACCCCTTACCCTTAAAAACTAAAGGGAAATGTTTTTTTAATCCTTTTTATCTTGGATTCTGTACTAATACAAATTTATTACTGTTGAATTTTGTGTGGTGTTCATTTAAAAGAATTTTTTTCGCTTTTCACTGTTGGATGCATGCAGTTGTCCAAATAAAACTCCTAAAAAGTAAAGTACATCTATAAAACACATAAGCTATAAATTAGAAAATGACATATATACTCTAGCAGATCTATCATGTCACTAGGTCTAGATATAACAAGGAAAAAGGATTCTCGATGGCATTAATTTTCCAACTAATGAGTCGTTTTTCTTAATATCCAGCATCAAATGTTTCCAGCAAATGGTATATATGCATCTGGCAGTCCAGATGCAGAAGAAGAATATGTATCCAACGAATGGAAAATTCGCAAGGGATTGGCTATATGTATATGAATCAGTACACACAAACACCTTTAATTTATAGGATATGCGTACACATACATCTAGTGGATAGATATATATTTGGAGAGATCGAGTGTGTGTACAAGAGAATCCACTATGAATAAGAGAAATGTAATTTATAATTATGTATCTAAAAAAGATAGCAATGTACTCCCTATATAAAAGAAACAGAGTCTTGATATCACTTATTATATATCACCATTATTAAATATTTTATATGCTTCTTTATAGTGTTTATTAGTAATGTTTATTTTTTATTTTAACTTACAAATAACATTACCCAGGGAGAGAAAGCAATATACTTGATTTTTTTCGTGGTAATGTTTTGCTTCTTTCTGATTTATTGAGTAATGTAATGGCTATATATATATATAGTCAAGCCATGCAAAATGGTCCCCCTGTGTATGCATCCTTGTCTTCCTTGGGCTCATGCTCACTGCTTTCCCTCTCACAGTCACGCACAGAGAGAGAGAGAGAGAGAGAGAGAGAAAACATAAAGGGTCCCCCACTTTGTTAGCACCCAAACGAAAAGTAATTAATGCTATTGCAATATTTATAGAAAACACTCACTATCTTCTTGTCTGCAAAATGCATGGTGTTTGTTGGCGTGACAATATTCAATTTGCATCACTAGGGACCACTTTTTACCTCTTTTCATTTGTTTTTCATTTCAAATTATATCTGATGCCTTTTCACCATCCCCTAATATTCCTTCACCTGTAGATGACAAATATATATTAGCACGCAGAAGAGAAGGAAAAAACAAAAATAAAAATAAAACTCCAATTTTCACAACGAATTCTATCTCCCAAACAACTGCTATATATAATAGTGCGCTTCCTATACTCTCTTCTCAGTCCAAACCCTTTCAATTAAGCCTCACTTTAATTCTTCCGAGTGTCATAATTAGCTATAGCAGCAGCACTGGTTCTTAAATTCTCTCATCATCATGGACCACAACTAGTTAAAGCTGCCAGGATTACTCTTAACTTCCTCCTTGCTTTAAAGATTATCATGTTGCTTCACCTGTTGTTGGCTGCATGAACTGAAAATCCTAATTTCAGATCCATTGAACCCTAGGTCTACTTCACGTTTATATGTTTATTCTTGGCCACTGAGGTTTTTAACTTTTCAGCTTATGTTTGTAGTCCTGAAAAAAGTTCTAGCTACTGAGAAAGAGATTCTTATCTCCTTGTTTTGCTCTAATCTGGGTTTACAAATTTTTCTCTGTATTTTGTATTGCTCATCATTCTTTGTTTCCCTTTAGTTATTATTATTTTTTGGTAATACTAATCTATATGTGTGTGTATATATATATATGGATTAGAAGAATTGCACGGCTCGATGAAGATCATTCTTGATTTCAAGATCCGATTGGTGCTTCGGTGATTGAGCCTCCTTGCTCCTGTGCATTGGAATTGCGATACAATATTTTTGTCTTAATTTATCAAATAGGGCTTCCTTTATTTCTCTTTATTCTTTTCTAGCCTGGTGGTAGTTATGGTTATGTGTTTAGGGTTCATGATGGTCTATATATGTTCTGGTGGAGTTTCAAAGATACTCCTTAATTAGTCCTAATCTCTTTTAACTATTCAATTTTTCTTCCTTGGATTCACTATCTAGCTAGGGTTTTCTTTCTTTTTTTTTTCCTGAAAAAGGGTTAATTTTTTGTCTATATATCTATGTAATACAAAAGAGAGATGACAGGTAGTTGAAAGTGAGAGGAGCTGAGGAGGTAAAAAGAGGTTATGAAGTTCTGTGAATTTTGCCGATTTCTGTTGGTGGCCTCATTGACTTGCTTTATCTGCTAATTTTAAGGGTTGATTATAATGCATATATGTGCCTCACAGCACAGGTGTGTACTAACACACATCTTCTGCTTGATCTTAGGAAGATGCTTAGTGGTACAAAGTAAGTATTCCATTGCTGAAGTCATAGTAGATTCTCAATATCTCCAGTACTTTCCTCACATTTGCTAGGATCTGAGTACAGCTTTTCTGGCTTAGGTTTCAGAATCTGGACATTTTTGTATATGATAAGAATATATATACTGTGTAATGATGAATTTGTTCACGGAAATGCATTTTATAGCAAGTAGATTCTATGTTGATAGTTTTAAAAGAAGTGATATGGAAACAAAGGAAATCTTTTGGAAATCTATTTTGATGCATAGATACCATAAGTAGAATAAGCAAAATGGATATTTAGTTTCAGTTAACTGCTGTATGTTTCTTGATTAAATATTATGCTTACTAAGATAATTTTGGCATCATTAGAATTTTTTAATGGCCTGTATGTTTTTCATCATTTGCTGTCTATTTCCTTCTGTTGCTCATCTTCTGTTTCTTTCTAACCTTTGAATCTATTCATATATTGCACAAATGTAAGTATTTTCTTACTTTGACATGCGAATGTGTATATATATATGGTAAGTTTCCTACTCTCAGTGTGTGTAGATGCTGGTACTCCTTCTAAGTCATTACATAAAATCCTCATTTTTTCCATTTGCTTGCTTTTTGTACTTTATGTGTTTTAGTAGTTTGTTCAACATGTACAATATTCCCAGTCATATTTTCCTTTTTCCCATTCAATTGCATTTGAACAGGGCGTGATTAGTCGCCTATTTGTTTTCATTATTCTTCTCAATGGCAATGCATATTGGACTTGGAGTTCTAATTATGTGAAACATGCTAGCTAGAGCATAATTTTAGCCACCAAATGATGTGAGATGCTTATTAATTCTTGGATGACCATAGTAAATTATTCCATTTTATTACATCTAACAATCACCCATATATAATGTGCTTTAATTTGTAAGTTTCATGTAAAATTTTCAATAGTGTTTCCTTTCTAATTAGATTTCCATCGAGTTGGTGGGAATGAGATCAAGAAGAAAATAAAAACTACACAAAATGCTATATCCTACTTAAAAATATTTTTTTTTCTCTCTATATAGTTATCTCCTTGCAAGGTTTTTTGAATTGATTACTGATTTGAATTAGTGTGGCACTTCTTAAAAATTGATCTTACAGTAATAATCTCATGGATGCATTGATATCATGATAACCAACATATGTAGATTTTAACAACAAATACTAGCCCATGATCAACCCTGTCTTTATCATGCTATATATTGTTTGTTATTATATTCATCTGGTTTATTGTAGATGTTTGCATGTCATCTCTCCTTTTTTTTCTCTTTTTTTGTCCATTTGGGTTCTCTAGGGATGTTGGTTAACTTTTTTTGGTATTGAAGCCTTTAATTTTTCCCTTTTTCTTATGCTTTCTTTTCTTTTTGGTAAGATCACGGTACATATAGCTTTCAATCTATTGTGGCAGTGAGTTAGACACAACAGTACGAGACCAAAAAAAAAAAAAGGACATAATGGGACACTGGTTTGATTTTCCTAATTCTTTGCTTGTCATTATCTCTCAATTATTCCTGGATAGATATTTTTAGAGATTTTTATATAATGAATCACCAATTGGCACTACTATGGAGTTGCAATTCCAAATCGCATATTGAAATATTGATCTTTAATTTTAAAATTGATTGTAACTCGAGTATGGATAAAAAAAAAAAAAAAATCTGTGTGTGTTAGTCTTTGGCATGCAATCTTTCAATTTTGCACAATAAATTAGCTACTCATAGTCAAGACACAATTTCAAATTATTATGCAGATAGAATCCTTTATACCCGTGAAACTGTTGTAAAAAACCTACAATTTATTCCAAGTAACAAGAAGAATTATTCTTACGCACTCAATTAGAGAGTCTATATATGATTCTATAAAATTTTCGAATTGATCCAATTCTTGAATATAATTTTTGGGTAGAAGTTTATAGAATGCTCTACCTTAAGGAAATGAGAAAGAGGATTGACTGTGCTCCAACAAGAAACGCACAAGAATTTAATTTCCACACCGCAAAGATGAATGATTAGACCCAAGGGATTGGAAGCAGGAAAGAAACTTTCTTGCATCTGGAGGTGAGTACGGTACAAGATATTTTAAAAGAAAGACAGAGAGAGGCAAAGGAGTAAGGGAGTAGAGTCAATAGTTACAGAAAGTGGGGTATGGAAAGATAAGAGAGGGGATAAAAAGATCAGGATTGTTATTAAGATTTTCAATTCAAATAATATATATCATCTATTATTATTTAAAATAAAAACTAGATGGTAACCATGCACCGCATAAAAACTTAATTTTCAATATCTTTTTTCCTTAATTTAATTAAACTTATTTAAACTGTTGTCAAACATAGTAATTTCTCAATGTATCAATTTGACTCAATTTCCCAAAAGTGATTACTATGAGGGAGTAGTTTCTATGAAAGTGATTATCTTTAGTTGAAAAAATTACTAAATTGAATGTTTCATTTGCAATTTGGACCAACTAAATCTTGCTAAGATTTTTTTAGTATTTAATTTAATTTATATATATTTTCAATATTAAAAATTTACATAAATATTCAATCATGTATTACCTTATCAGTAAAATAATTAGATTTAACTACTTACATAAATATTCAATTTTAAAAATCTTGTAAATATGAAGTATATAAATATTTTATTCAATATCATAAATACAGCAAGAATTTTTTTTTTTTTTTGCATTCACCTAATTTGAGTTTGTAGATCAAAAATATAAATTTATGTTATATGCATCATTGATAAAAAAAATATATATATACACATACATCTAATCATATATGATTATATCAACTTATAAACATGCTATTCAATATCATAAAAATGCAGCAAGAAAATATTTTTTCATTCACCTAATTTGAGTTTATAGATCAAAAATAGAATTTATGTTATATGCACCATTGATAAAAAAAAAGTACATATGCATCTAATCATTTATAATTATATTAACTTTTAGAAATAAAAAAAAATTAAATGACAATGTAAAATTTATTTACATCATAAAGGTATCAAAATTAATCTCTTCAAAATAACAAAATCTACTTTTAAATGTTCATCGACATCTAGTCATTTTATACTCATGTCATTAAATTCACTTTTTCTATTGAAATATCATTGAAATTATTTGATTCTTATTATAATTATCTTAAACATCATATAAAAGATATATTATAATTGATTGACATTATAAATTAGTATATGAAAATTAGTATAAAAATAAACATGTATCTTTGTACCATAAAATTAAAATAAATGTATCTAATTGTATAATTTTAGATTTTTCGCATACAAATAGGTAGTTACAAATATTTAAAATTTATATTTAATTGTGTTTTGATTTATAATAGTGTATTCATTTAATAAATTATTAAATTAATAAATTGAGCAAGATATATTTAATAGTGAAACATGATTTAAATTGTATTGCAATAATAAGAAAAAGGAAGTAAAGTGATTTTAGGGAAAAATAAAATATCTATACTTTTCATATATAAATGGGTAATTATAATTTTTTTAAATTTAAATTTAATTGTAAGTAAAGAAAAAAGAGGAACTAGAATGATTTTAGGCTTCATATAATAATTTTTCATAGTATTATTTTTTCTATATATATATATATATATGAGTTTAATTTTGATGCATCTATAGTGTAAAAGTTTTTACATTACATCCAATCAAATATCTCCTTTTGTATGACTTTACAAATAACAGGGATGGAAAATAATTATATTTGTTGATGTATCATTACATGATTGGATAAATATATAAAAAAATTTTATACTGTTGAACATTCTGATAAAATCCTTTGTGTGTGTGTGTGTGTGTGTGATAACTTCCCTTGAAGTATCAAAAAATGATAATCCACCTCATTTATTTGAAAAACCTACATTTCACCTCATTTGACTAAGGGTGTATTTGGTGTATTCTCTTTCATGATTTATTTTTTCTATAAATTATATATTAAATAATATAGACAATTATAAAATAAATGATTAATTTAATTTTTATATATTAATAGTGTAAAATAAAGTATTAGTAGATAACTTTTTATCTAATTTGAAACTTTCTTGAATTTTTTTGATTGATAGTTAAAACTATTTTATAGTGTCACTTTATAGAAGTTAAATTTATAAATATTATTAAAAATTATATTGAGATTTAAAAGTAATTATTTTAATTAAAATTTAATAATAATTATTTTAAATAAAGATGATATAAAAAATAAATATTTAGAATAATATTGAAATATATTAATAAATAAATACTAACTATTTTTAAGATAAATAATACATGATAAATAATATTAGTAATAAATGATATTAACACAAAATATAGTTACATATATGAATGAGATTTAAAATATTAAAAATAATCATCATAAATCAACAATTTACTTATCATAGTTAATAGCTAGTTATCTAGCATAATTTGATACTATTTTGTATATATTTCTATTGGTTGATTTATTTTATAATTATTATTTTATAAATTTAATTTTGATATACTAATTAACAATGTGAAGAGTTCTATAATGTATTCAAGTGTATATTATTGTATAGTCAAAGTGATTTAATTTACTTCTATATCCACTGCTAGAAATACGTGGATTATTGACGCATATAACCGACCACGCACCTGTCGACAGGAACCGATGGGATTTCTTGACGATGACGAGCTTTTGAAAATAATTAAGGGTGATTTTAGGAACCGTCGGTAAATGAGTCGGTAAAATTTTAAAAAACAATATCCAATGGATATACTGCATAGCCGATGGGTAACTGTTACATTTCACTATTAATATATTGAATTATGTACCAAGGTTTACCGACGAGTATTTCAAATTTAATATTTATTAAATCAATTACCGACCGTATTCCTGACAAGTATGTATGATTTTTAAAATTAATTATTTACGAATTATGTTACCGACTGGTAAACCGACGGGTATGAAAATAGGGCAATTTCTTAAATATATTTATTATTTGTGTTATAAATTACCGATTGGTTAACCGAGTATGAAGGTTTTTTTATTTTATTTATTAAATTACCAGGTTAACCAACGTCATTTTGAAATTTATTTTCAACTGCGCAAAATGTTTGGGATTTCCGTCACCCGTTGGAATGCTGGAACGATTTGATAGTGGAACGCACCATTTCATTAAAAGGCTTACCGTCGGAATCCGCGTACATCACCTCACTCTAAACTCCTCTCGCTCTCTCTAAAACCCCTTTCTCTCTCTACCCATGCTACCGCCGTGAGTTTTTGCCCCACCACTAGCTCCGTTTTAGAAACCAGGTCACCATTACGATCCTAAGGCTTTGATGAACATTTTAATCGGTTTAGTTTTTTGATTTGATTTACTTTTTCCGTTCATTTTTGGTGCCCATAATGTTGTGTGTGTGTTGCATTGGGGATTAATTGCGTTATTAATTTGTTAATGTAGGAGTTTTGCTTGAGGATCACTGCGATTGTTGACATTCAGAATCATTTGCACATGTTTTTATATATATTAGTATTCTTTTGTGTGTATATAATTGTTGTAATTGAAATTTATAATGTTGGATTTTCAGGATTGGACTAGGTTGAATGCCGGAGTTGCTCTATATTTCGGCTTTTTTTTTGCTATAGAGGTTGGTAGCTTATTCCTTATTATTTATATCGTTTAATGATTTAATATATATGTATGATATATAGAGACTTATATTTTATAGGATAGAGTTGTAGGAAATGGGGATTGCATGACTGGGGAAGGGTAGAGGTCCTTTCCAACTTGTTTGATTTGTTTGCTTGGATTCTTTGTGTTTGCGAAGATTGCAGGATGCATATTGTGGAGTTATAAGGGATGCGCAATTGAATGGTTTTTAGGATTATTTGAATTGTATGTAATTATTAACATGTAACTTTTAACTGTTCCTATTCTATTGTTGATTTTTATAATAATATCTATAATTGTTGAATTAACTGAAATATCCGATTATGGAAGCTCCCAGTTTAAGGGGAGATGATGTCAAAATTTCGTTAAAATCTTTTTAAGGATATAAGATTAAAATAAATCGTATTTAAACAAAACTTAAAGACCAATTAAAATAAATATCTGATGATGAAAACTCCTAATTTAAGGAAGGATGTTGCAGAAATTTTGTTAAATTTTGTTTTAGGGATAAAAGTTTAAAAAAATTGTCCTCAGGTGATAAGAGTAAAAAAAAAGGATTAAAAATAATTGTATTTAAAAAAATAAAGAAAACCAATTCAATGTGTTTGAAATTAGTAATTTGGGTCTGCCTTTTAAAAATTATACGCCTATGGTTGTATTGGCTAAAATATATGGGTGGAAGAAATTTACAAAGTGTTCTTGTTTGAGACATGGATATTTATTATGTTTTAAATATAAAGGAGGCTTTTATTTTAAAGCCAGAGTGTATAAGACATGCTTTAGAAGAGATTATTCAGATATAACGAAGACACTATCCAATATTGTGAAGTTGGCAATGATGACATTGAAAGACCTTACATTTAGGATTATGTACATTTCTTGAAAGTTGCGTGCACCTTAAACAAATGTACATAATCCTCAGGTGCTACATGCCTTTCAATGTCATCATTGCGAACTTCACAATCTTGGATAGTGTCTTCGTTATATCTTGAATAATCCTCTTCTAAGCCATGTGTTTATACACTTTGATTTTAAAATAGAAACCCCGTTATATTTAAAACATAATAAATATCTATGTTTCAAACAAGTACGCTTTGTAAATTTCTTCCATCTATATATACAGCCAATACAACATAGGCGCATAATTTTTAAAAGGTGGGTCCAAATGACGTTTCACTATATTTATTATGTTGTCAATCTTTATAATAACATTTATAATTGTTGTATTGACTGAAATATGTAACGATGGAAGCTCCTAATTTAAGGGAGATGCTCGAAATTTTGTTAATATTTTTTGTATGAGAAAAGATTAAATAAAAGTAACTATATTTAAAATAATTTAAATAGCAATTGAATTTGTTTTTGAAAGTAATAACTTTCTACCTGGTAGAAATTGTAGGGTCTAGAGTTAATCACAAGTGCAATGTTACCTTCAAATCGATCATGGATGTATGATAGATTGCATCCTAATAGAGGGGATTAAGTCGGACTTTTATAATGGTGTTGAAGAATTTATGAGTGTGGCATGTAAAACACAATAGTTCATTAATTAAGCAAAAGTTAGTTGTCCATGTAATAGGTGCAAATATAGGAAGTATCTGGATGACGATATAATAAGGGTTCATTTGTATAAGTGGGGATTCATGTCTGACTATTGGGTTTGGATCGAGTATGGGGAGGTAGTTAACACATGGAACCAAGTGGGTATGTGTGAAACTATGTAGTTCCTGTGGGGTCCATGTAACTCAGGACGATGTGGGTAATATGCTATGGGAGGATAATCTAGCTAGGCATCATGAAATGGTGTTTGATGCCGCGGTCTGATTTTTGCCTCGTTATTCACAGCCTTCAATCGAGGAGCCCAACCAAGATGCCGCTCGATTTTATAGTCTACTAGAAGCTACCAATCAACCTTTATGGAAGGATTGTGTGTACTCTGAATTGTCATTAGGAGTTCAATGTTGACCATTAAGTCCAAAGGGAATCAAAACCAAAGTTCTTTTGATCAGTGGTTCAGGCTGGGCCATGCTCACATTCCTCCTCCTCCCAATGAGGAGGATGTGTGGGCCCGGTGGTTGGTGGCCCTTACAGGGGCCGCATATATGGGACGAGGTACCATCCTTAGAGTATGTCCCCATCCTCCGCCACCGGGTCAACTATTGGGGATGATGCCTTGAGGGAGCGTGTCCATGCCCTCAACCATGAGCTTGAGGCAGGAACCAGCCATCCACCAGGAGGAGGAGCAGGCAGACCTCGCAGGCTTCAAGAGCAATAGGGAGGGCGAGCCGCCGTCGAGGAGGAGCTGAGATCCAAGAGCTTAGCTCCTGAGGAGCGGAGGAGGAGAACGCGAAGAAGGAGCAGGAGAAAGCAAAGAAGGCGAAGGCTTAGCTCCAGGATGCACCAGAAGATCACCGGAGATGTCATGACGTTTTCGAGACACGCAGACTTCCTGATCCTCCAGCTTCTGAGACACTCCCCCATATCCCACTCCCCTCTATCTCGAGGGCCAGTCAAGTCTACCCATGAATGACGATGATGGTGAGATGATGATGCAGTTCTACGTCGTTGATGATGCTACGCCAGGACTTTAGCTAGTTTTTATCTAGCTTTTTCATTTTTACATTCTGGATATTTTTTACATTTATTGTAATTTGTATATAGTTTATTGTTATAATTTACTATTATATTTATTCATTTTATTATTTTTCTTATTTAATATCAGTTTTATTAATAATTACGTTATTATTTAAATAAAGAAATAAATAATAAATAGTTATAAAATATATTTTTTAACTTTTAATTATTTATAAATAAAGAAATTTAAAAAATATTTAATAATTGTACCGAACGGTTAATCAGCGTAATAAATTATATTAAAAAAACCCGTCGGTAATATTGTCAAAAATACATTCTACTTTATTAAATAACCCATCGGTAAAAAAACAAAACGGTTGGTAATAATATATCTCTACCCTCTACGGGTTTCCATATAATTGTACCGACGCGAATTATTTTTATTCACGTCGGTAAATGTGTCGATAATTACCGACTTGGCATTATTTAACCGTCTGGAATAATCATCGATGGCAAAACCAATGCCCCCGTGACTCAGGATACCCATTGTATAAACCTATCCGTTGAAACATTGGCAAGTAAGTCAGGATCCACTAACTTCTGAGTGATCCACTACTTGAAAAGCCATTTAAATAGAATGATTAAATGGATAATAATGTAAAATACTTTTACACTGTAATGCATCAAAATTAAATTCTTATTTTATTATAATTTTATTTTTATGATATTTTATTTCCATATAATAATAAGTATAAAAGTAAGAAATATATATCATTTTTTCTTATACATTTTAATATTTCCAACTTCTACATTTTTATTGCAATGCATGTAATGAATCATTTACAAATAATTTTTTTTAAAAATTACAACTAAAAAATAAATTTGTAATAATTTTTTAAATTTTATTTTTTATTATATATAATTGTATTTCATATTATATTTTTATCATGTTTCCTAAATTTATTTATTGATTTTTATTAATTTATGTATTTTAATATTATTTTAAAAATTTATTTAATTGTCATTTATTATTTATTCAAATATTTATTATTAATTTTTTAATTTAAATAAGTATTTTGATGTATAAAAGTGACTATGATAAATTATCTACCATTTTGTAGGCATCAAACAACATGAAATCAATTAAGAAAAATTGTATTCATTATTTTTTATAATTATTTTTATTATTTTATATAATTTATAAAAATTAAGTCATGAAAGAGAAGATACCAAATATATCCTTAATGAAATGAGGTAGAGTGTCATTTATTAATACCTCACTAGGTATGTGTATTTTACTCACATACACATATATAAGGCAACACTTCGAAAACGTAGCCTTAACGTAGAGAAAGTGTTGGCTTTCGCCATAGTACAGATCAGAGGTGACGTTTTCTGGAAACTCATCAATAGTGTTGCCTTTGCTCTAATGTAAGGCAACATTTCGAAACCGTAGCTTAAACAGAGAAAGAGTTTCCTTTTGTGAGATCGATGCGAGGTTTCTATGTGGTGGTGTGTCTGCGTCAGGCACCAATATCCATACGACACGTGTTAGACACACGTTCACTTGTCCAGGTAAAACAATAATTTTTTAGTCATACACGCACCAACATATTTACACTCGCTCTAATTCATTACACGACTTGCACGCTGTTGATTTTTTTCTTTTTCAAATTTTTAATACCAATATAAGCTTAAAATCAACCCTAATTATTTAGTTGAACTGCTATTGGGTTATTTTATTTTGAAAATTCTTTAGTTGATCACAAAAAATAAAAAAAAGGAATTAATTAGATAAAAAATCATACAAATACGACAAAAAAATTCAGACAAAAAAAATCAAATAGAAAAATAAAAAAATTATATATATATATATATATATATATATATATCGTGTCCACGTCCTGGAATTTTTTGTTTTGCATATCTTCATATCCGTGTTAGTTAACGTTTTTGTTATCAGCGAATCTTAATTTCCAATTCTGTTAGCATTATTAGTCTAGGAAGGATTCTGTTAGTGATTGATTAGCAATTTAGCATCATATCTCTCTTTGTATTTTATTTTACAAATTCAGGCTCCTTGTCTATAGCATCAAGGTTGCTATATCTCTATCAGTCTTGTATCAGCAGCAATAAACAATTCCTTGGTAAGCATATACAGCTAGAGAGAAACATTGGTGGTTCCTCTATATAACCAGAACATAGTTATCAACATTAACATCATCATCATCATCATCATCCCTATCTTCAATGAGCCATTGAGATCCATTTTATAATAATTAACTATGAAAACTTTCAAGTGAGACACCGTTCATCACCCCAATATAATGGTTACACCATAGGGTTTGACACTTTAGAGTATCAAAATATATCATACTTCATACGTGTGGGTATATATATATATTCCACCCAATTTGGAGTTCAAAACGCAGAAGACCACAGCCAGCTAGGTGGGAGAATGGACTAGTACGAAACACTGGGTTAATATGATTTGAATCAGAGGCAATTAGCAGCAGGCACACTGGCTCCTAATAGGGGTAACTGAGATCTAAATAAAGGTCATATCCATGAAAAGTTATCATCATCTTTAAACTTTACAGCGTCTAACAGTAGATATCATGGGTTGAAATAAAAAATAGATATAACAATTTAAATTTACATATCATTTCCGAAAAACCCTTATAATATTCCACCCATTTATAACGGTAAGTAGGTAAGTTTCCTTTAGTATACAAGTTACCAGTAGTTAGGTTTATTTTAATACATTAAAAATGTGAAAAATAAAGATAGCCTTATTGATGTAAAAAGAAAAATAAAGCTCCAGTAGAATCACCTTAAAAAAAGTTCCTTCCTCATAATAAAACTTGTTCATTTGTATACATATTTATCTGGAGAGAGATGCCAATGAATTTCTGCATTAAATTACTAGACCAGAAATTATATTTTGCATTACAAAAGCTTTTCAGTTCACTACTCCGAAAATATTAAGTGAATCTCTACTCTTAACATTTATATTAAGGCTTAAGGCAAAATTTTACACATTGAGGATTGACTGACTCACAACCTTGTTTACAAATGCCTGACTAGATGCCACCTTTATGATGGCTGGTACACAGCAAAGGTTAGCAGCTCTAAACCTATACATGAAGGGTGTGGTTCCAACTTCCTAGCCCAAACTAAGCCTAATCATTGATCTATTATGGGAAAACTTGCCACTATGCTAAGAGAACCACTAATGTACAAGTAACGGCTTGTGAAGTCAACATTGCATTCCATTATTGTGTTTGGTGCATGTACTATTTGATGACCATGCTTGCCTCATCTACCATTGCCAAGCTACAGCATTATCTAACAATAGAACATTACTCTCTTCACATTCTCTTTCAGAGCTGGCAATGGCTTGACACCACAATCTCCGTCAGGTCGTGTCGCCTTGGAACCATGACCACCACCTGTGGAGTCAGTCTCCTGCAGGTCTGGTTCCATATAAAATCGTGCTCGAAAAGCTGCTAAATGTGCATAATATGCTGGAGGAACTGCACAAGAAGAAAGTGTATCAAGTTCTATATTTTCCAGAAGGACAAGATTAGCATTGATTTCCTTACGTTCTTGTCATCTAATTCCCAAAGCAAGAACATGTAGATATTTTCTCAAGATAACTAACTTGTATTAATAATGTGTAAATTTATCCCAAAAAAATATTGATTTGCCTTTGCTTGATTTGAGATTGAAGAACTTATCTAATTTGTCTTTTCCAAAGCAAGTTGAAATCTCAACCAAGACAAATATAAAGCAGAAACGAAGACTGAATAATTCTACTCTATTAAGGTTGCTAAAAAGCTAAAAGCCAAAAGCAAATCTAAATTGATGAACTTTTCATGATTTCTTTTAACTAGCTATGGAATAGTAATATATAACTAATCACAGCACATCTTCCCCCAGTGTTTTAATGCTCTATTTCATCAGTTTAAGTTTGACCACACTGTAAAATTTCTAGCTTCTGCTCCTAATGGTAACTGGTAAGGGTTACGGACCAGGCTTCAAGCATAAAATCCAATGCCAAAGATGAACTTAACAGGCTTACCAACAGATACAGATCGTGTACACCTGGCATATGTATAACAGAGATTGTTTGTCAAGGACTGAATTCCATCGGCTGTAAAATTGTTTTCATCCCATAGGACATGATAGTGAGCTGGGCGACTTGTACCCTGCACGATAATAGAATAGAAACCATAATTGAGGCAAATTAGTGGTTTAGATTTATATGCCGTGGAGTGGCCGCTAGGTGCTAGCTAGAAACTTTCCAAGATAAAAATATATTAGTGAAGGAAATCTTGAGTTTCACACTCAGCTCAAATCAAGTAGTCCATATCCTTTTGGACAGATATGCTAATATAGATTGATTTATTTTTTTCTTCCTAGGCCAAGAAACAAAGATTAAAGGTTCAATACTCAAATAAATCTCTCATGTCCATCCTAAAGCCATGAGCCAAGTATCAAAAAACCAATGACAGTGGCGAAAAGTGGGACTCCTCCACCCTAATCCCTCCATTTCAGGTGAATGCTTGAGGATTTCCATAATGCCCAACATATAAATAAGGAGAACCTATAAAAACCACCTTATGATACTTCTCTCACTTGCCCTATAATTTTCTGACAGTGTGACTGGTATCAACCACACAAAAATGTTTTATTTCATAATCAGTCATCAAAATCATAAACCCTTCCATACAAGATAGGGAAGGAAAAAAAAAAAACTACCTGAATGCCAGCATGACTGCAGAGATAAAAATCAAATTCTGTTGGATGACATATTTTTGAATCAACTACAGTCCCTGAAAGAACATCAAAAGCAAGAAAACTTTAGTCTTACTTATTAGATTACCAATTTTATCTGAAAAGAATGACTCATCTATGAATGTAAGCAATTCAGGAACATTCAACATACCAGGCAATATATTTCCACTCTTGTTTGTACTGTTCCTGTCCCTGTGGTTATTTGCGAACAATCGAGTATGATGTCTTTTTTGTACGACTATGAA
This sequence comes from Dalbergia oliveri, assembly GCA_030441495.1. NCBI lineage: Eukaryota > Viridiplantae > Streptophyta > Magnoliopsida > Fabales > Fabaceae > Dalbergia > Dalbergia oliveri. The sequence continues at coordinate 27,964,174 of JAMLFY010000013.1, forward strand.
AGTTACCGGAGGTTGATAGTTTGGTTCTAAAGAAGCACATGCCTGCATAGGATATTGCTTATCAGAATATTACTGTGTTATGGAAAGATCTATTATGATGTATGATGATAGTGAGGAGACCACTCTGACCTTCCGGATTGCATCCAACTCATAAAGTAGAACTTGGTAAAACTGCCCTTCACTTACACCATCCCTGCTCAAAGTTCTCATCAATACACTCGTGACTAATAGTTTTGACAAACTAGAATGTTTCAGAAAGCCAGGCTTCTAGATAGGCAGATTATAGACATGATAACTCATAGCACTACGTGAAATATGCCCCACAACTGTGTTTAAAAAGTACTCATACTAAATCACAGATCCCATTATTTCGAAAACCAAGGATTGTCAATTTCTAATTAAGTGTTATCAGAATCAAGGATGCTGCCACTTGCCATCAAAAACCTATGCCAGTTCAAACCACTAATATTTCTGTTATACAACATGCATTACGGACCTTGCATCATAAATTAAACATACAGATTGCAGACCTGTAAAATATAATCCTTAGCGGCTTCTGTCCCGTGGCCTTTCTAAAGGAAACCAACAAATCTCTGCACAAAAAGGACACGAGAGAAATATTGAGTTGAATGAGGAAAGTGAAAGTCATATTACATTATATATAATAACAAAGAACAACATTTAGACTTATGAAAGTGAAATTCATAATCCTATTACCGGATCATGCCACCACTGACTGTTCCACGAACAGGATCATGCCAAGTTTTGTATAAATCTTGTATAAGTTCCTGTCTATGAGCTTGAGCGCACACCAAACCTGCATATTTTGTCACTTCAGGCCAGTCCTGGGAAGCTACTACCTATAGCATAGAATGCATATTAGTTGCCAAAACCATCAATAATCATTGCAATGTTGAAAAGTCAAGACAAAGAGATTAGATAATCATACAGCTGCTATCGAGGGGCTAGAGTCTTCCCCATTTTCAGGATGGGTAACATCTGCTCCGAATATTATAGTTGGTATGTCACTAACCAATGGTATTCTGCAGCTTACAGCATCAACAAGAACGGTGTTTCTACCTCCCATCTGCATCAAGAGGAGGGCAAATTATCATTAATTAGTTTTTACAAGCATTTTAGAGAAGTGAGAGTAATTTTGACTTATGTCCATAGAGTAGGGATGCAAACATTGTACACGGCAGTATATTTTAAGTAAAAACTAAAAACTAACAATAAAATGAAATGTATGCATCATTATTTCTGTAGGTTAAAGCACTTGAGAATACCCTAAAGCACTTATTGCTTCTAAGATCTGCATCAACTACTGATAAGCTACACCCATTACAGGTGGCTTGGGTTGGGATGTTAATCCCACAAATCCTAAAGATGACATTGCCTGGATTGGGCTAACAACTTCTAACCAGTAATATGAATTTACAGACAAAAATAAGGCTATTCATGCAATAGTGGAGAAAACAAGCAAGGACAGAGAACTGTCTAAGAAACTAGACTTCAAATCTCCACTCAGGAAAGTGTTATTTCATGTGATTGAGATTTAAGGACAAACAAACCTTTACGTTGATCTTCAGAGACACGTTAGCCAAATACTGCTTAGTGATCTTAAAGACATGCTTTGTCAGACAACATTGAGAAATTAAACCAAGCTCGGTTTCACATATACGCTTGAGATCACCTGAAAACAAAAGATTTTTATATGAATATCCAGATGAACACACACACACACACATATATTCCGTCAGCTGAAGCAAACAGCGATCATTGATTGATACAATAATCTACATTTAATATCAACCAATGTGACTTACCATAGAGAGAGCCATTGTTGTCGGGCAATATTGCTAACAAAAGCTCCAATTCCTTTCCTTTTGTTTTGTTTGTTGACACATGGTAAACATGCTTCAAAGCTTTCACCACCTGCTCAGGCTTGGCATTATATATGGGGATAACAGGCTCAGGATTAAACTCCTACAAGAAGAAGGAAAAAAAACCATGTTAATGAATCTCGGGAAACTTTTCTCTGCACTCCAAACACAGCAAATGGAAAACTACCATGCCAGATACTTGACACATTTGAGCAAGCTCACTACAGAAAGTACGGGCAACACTGTCTTGCACACTCCATGAAAAATTTATGCATGCCCACCGGCTAACAGTCATCCCATTAATCATTTTCTGCATCATTCAAGTATCAGGAGACAATAAAACCAGTGTCAAAAGATATCAAACAAAACTCCAGGCCAAACAAGAATAGCATATACCTTGGAAATTCATAAATTGAATTAAGATGGATGAAAGAATTAAGCGAAAAAAGGGTACAATAGTTGCACTTTACTACTGTTTGAGAACCAGCTACTTGTAATGTCAATGTAAAATACCTTGTTCATCATATTCCACTGACCAACATGGGGTAAACAATTCTTTTCTTTCCCACTTTCATGATATTTAAGCTGCAAGAAGAAGTGCTACAGATCAATGAATAGTAGGGAAAATAATAGATTCTACTTTCAGCATCTCACATTTTTTGGAGGAGAAGCACATTACCCAAGGGGCAGGAAGAATTCGTGCTTCAACAGAAGCAAGCTTTTCACTTATTTTAATCCCAAATTCCTTCGCATAAGGATCTTGGTCATAAGCATTATGCTGAATGGTCTGCTTGTAAACAAAAAATATATTATTACTATGAAGGCCCAACATAATTATGTAGCTTCTAGAATATCATGTATCATGTATATATACACATATATACACACATGAAAATATTAAGCAACATAGTTGACTGTATCTTTCTTTAACCAACTTTATGGATGGCATCGGAGGTTTTATTTGTCACGAGACTCCTCCAGATGCTTTGAACCGACATCTGAACATTAGAATTACGACATTGTTTGAACCCCTGATGTGGTGATGTGAGTTTCGTATGATTCTGACTTTCTTGGAGTAAATGACACATAATGGGTATAACATAAATTTAAGTACTTCGGAAAGGAATCATGAACAATAATAACTTAAAGATCCTTCATTTCCCAAACAGCTAATTCAACCAAATATAGGCAGGGTGCAAAGTTTCCATTTTTTATAGTCAAGAATTAATAATGCAGTATGCTTTAATTAACTTGCTGACCTCACTTAGTGAGACAACGCTTAGTTGTCATTGTTGTTGTTATGCTTTAATTAACTTATTTTATATATACCCTCAAAATGTCATTTTCCCGATCCCGAGGTCTCTGGCATGTAACTTTCAGGAGAGCAGTGATTTGCTTCTCATTCAACCTTTTTGTATACCGTTGGCCCTCAACAATCTTGCAAGCCTGGGGAACCAGAAGCACATAAGAATAATGAAGATAACTACGAGCAAGAAGATCAGTTACTTCGGTTTCCAGAAACTTTCCCCACCTCCATAGGTAAATAGTTAACCTTCTTTTGGTTTCCAACTTGAAGGCAAGGAAGGTGAGTGTATTTTATAATGAAACCATACATCTCTTGGAAGTATTCAACAACTGACTTCATTGATGAGTTCTCATCAACAGGAAACCTAAAGAGACACATCCTCATTACTAACTATAGGGAAACCATTAAAATCCTTAGAATTTAGTGTAGGACTAGACCAGGAAGAATTACTTACACAAGTTCTCGTGTTGGCTGAGAAGTCAAACCTGAAACGCGGTATTTTCTTCTTACACTCCCTCTATGTGTTACTTCAACTTTAACTCCTCTGAGGGCTTTCTTAATCTGTTAACCATCTTAAAGTAGCTCTGTAAATTGTACAGCATTAACAACGAAAAAAGGAACTGAACAAGCTTTGTTCATATAACTAAGTACCTTAATGCGATCAGCATCAGACAATTGCCTTGACAGCATATCCTTTCCTAGCAGCTGCCCAACGTACTCCACTACTGGAAGAGGTTCAATAAATGCAGCAGAAGCCATATCTATGAAATGCAAGAAGAGAAGGAAGAGAAATTTTAAGGTTAAATTGTACTATCAGTAGGAAATGATATCTAGGGTGAGTAATATACCAATATTGAGGGAAAGGCCCATCTGAGTAGGCCTAATGCTTTGGTAAAATCCACACCACGATTCTAACCCGTCGCCAAGACGTTGTGGTGTTCTAATATCAGGTGAAAAGAAGGACCTCCCAATGGGGCAAAACCTTTACAAAATGCAGCTTTCATGAGATAAAACATAAGCACTCAAGTTTCACATTTTTGCTCAATTACTAATTTGTTAGTGATACCTCTTAGATGATAACTCTCGTAGTACAATGTCGAGAATTTGGAGTGCCTCCTGTGGAGCATCAGCACGCTTACCAGCAAGAAATTGCCCTAAGTGATGCAAGTTCGCCCGAGCAACAAACTTGATCACCACTCCGTATTCCCTTTCCCTTCTGAAAAATGGCCCAAGTGTCAGTTGAAATTGACCTTATTCTAACACAAATAGAAAAAGGAAAAATCTGAGTCCATCATGTTTGTGTCTCAAATCCAAGTGAAAAGTACGTTGTGTTTTATGTTCTGTGTTTTTAAAGTGGTGATGTGCTTATAATAAACCTTACTTGGGGCCATTAACTCCATCCTCTTCATCAACAAGCTTAATCTTAAACTCTCTCCAGGAAAAAGGAAGCGCTCCTGCTGTGTACAGACTTTTTCTGCCATCATATGCAGGAAGCCTCATCCCAAGGTCAGACTCTTTATACAGCCTCACAAGTTCAGCTATGATGGACCTGTTCACTGCTTTGGAAGACAATTCTGGGGTAATAGTGACCTATTTTAAAAAAAAATCAAAGAGAATGCTATTAAAGCAAAGGCAGCAATAAGAACAACAAAACCTCGGGGCCAAATTTAAGCACTCATAAATATGGCACTACAAGAAAAGGACACAGCAAAAACAGAACCCACCACTCAATTGTTTCTGCAATTGAACAGCACATATAAGAGGAAAATCACTGGATGAAGCTAATACTTCCATACGGGCCAGTGGCCACAGCAATGGTTGTATCACTCAGAACACCCAATTTAATCCTTTTTGTTTTTATTTTGCAGAAGGCTATTTCAGTAGAGTGATAAATACAGCAAGGGAAAGAAGCTTACATCATAGTGGTTCAAGTCCTTGTCTGGTAACTCTGCAAAGAAGTGGTTAGCCTTCACAATGCATTTTGTCCCAACTTGTCCATAACCAGGCCTAGGAGCAAAGCTCAAGGACTTGCTTGAAGTGGGGTAACCCATCTCCATGTTACCAGAGACACTACTGCCATTTTGCACAGACCCATTTGCAGCATTTGCCACAACAGTGCAAGGCCTGCAACTGGGCCTCATCAAAACATCTCCTTGGTCACATTTTCTGCCCCTCTGCCTCTTCTCCTTCCTTTGTTCCTTCCCTGAGTAGGTGAGGCTTGGTTATGGGGCTCTTGTGGCAGTGGTGGTGGACCTTTGCCATTTTGAAAAGCTCTAGGGACCTTCTTGGCTGGATTCTGCAAATAGGGTTTGATCACAAGGTGTTGCTCAGAGCTTTCCTTCATCTGCCTCACAGGCATGTTTTGCTTTTTGATGAGTGCTGATGGAATGGATACACAGAAGAAGAAGAAGAAGAAGCACGCTTGTCAAAGGTGACAAGAAGCTTCAGCAAAAAACCAGTATTTCACGTTTGGTTTTTACTTATATATCTGCAAAACAGTGTCAATTGCTTCAACTAAGTTACGAAATGTAGGCCACTCAAATGAGTAGTAATTGCTGTAAAGTGTAAAAGTAAGAGTGAATGATGAGCGTGATCAATGGATGATGCAAAAAAGTGAGTAATAGTAAAGGGTGAAACTGTAAAGTACGGTGCATTGTTCAAGAATACAAAACATTACTATTCCTTTGCAAAACGTGAAAAATCCAACGAGTCACCTTTGTTTCAGCAAGCAAACCCAAAAATGGGTGATTGTGATGGAACCATTGAGCAAAATAAGGCAACAAAAAACCAAATTTTGACAACATTTTCTTCTGGCCTTTTGCTTGAAGTTTCAGAAAAAACCATCCCAATGCCAATTCAGAACTCAAGAACATTGCTTTTGTAACACGAAATTGCACAAAGAGCAAAAGAGAAAGCAAGCAATAAACACTTGGACTGTGAAGTGAGCAAAGCAATCACCGTGTGCAAGGAAGAGAGGAATTGCTAGTGAAAAATGTGATTAGACATATTAGAAAACCCAGAAAAACGGAAATACCCGGAAGAGAAAACCAGCTCCTTAGGGCTGTCCCCCACCAAAAACTGAAAATCACCAAAGAATACAGCCACAAAAAATACTCCAAGAAAAAAAATAAAACGTTAGAATAAGGAGTTGATAATTGTGACGACAGGTTTGAAACCTACAAGGACAACCTTAGATAAGAGAATAAAACAACCAGAAGAAAACAAAAAACACAAGAACATTACTAACATCCTAAGTGAAGGAATAAACATCGAAAAGAACAGCAAAATCACTGTCTAGAAGATTTGTAGTAAGAGAAAAATTTTAAAAAAATAAAAAGTAATGCAAAGCAACATGCTCTCTTCTACTAAATGCCTTGAAGTGTAAACAAAGTCAAAACAAACAGAAAATGAAATCCCACCGAACCAAGCCGACAAGCTCACTCATCCAGTGACCATGACCATTATAATGTCAAAGAAAAAGATCATAACTTGAACTCACCCTTTATATCTTTGATAATAGGGGTAAAAAATTAAAGGCTTTTAGGAACTATGTCTAACTTGGCTAATTTATGTAGAAGTGAAAGGAACAAAGGGAGGGTAAAAATAGAAGGTGTTGTGATTTTTCAAAGAGGAGGAAGGAGGAAAAAAACGAGAGAAAAGAAAAGGGTAGATGAGAAAGTGAGATGATGATGATGATGATGATGATGAATCGTATACACGCATGCAAAAGAGCTTTTGGTGTTTTCTTTATCACGTGTAAAAGAGGCTTTGCTCGCATACCAAAAAAAAAAAGAGGCTTTGCTCTCTCTTTCCTTTGCTTTTAATTTGTTGTCTGTCTCCTCATCTCTCTCTCTCTCTACTGCTGCTTGTTGCAGCTAGCCTCGGGCATGGCATGTAGCATGGCCTTATATGCAAAAACAAACAAACAAACAAACAAACAAAGAAGGGAAAGAAAACCAAAAAAAATATTAAAGCTGAGAGAGAGAGGAGGGCATGATGAATGATGAGTCCAAAATAGGTACTGAGGCTCATAAAAGCAATCATACAAGGAAGAAGAATAATTCGAACTTACAGTCCCATCTCTTGCAGGCTTCTCCCATCTGCGTTATCCTCTCCCTCTCTCTCTCTCTCTCTCTCTCTCGTGAAATGTAAGTGTCACAAAAATCTTTATCCAAGGGAGTAATGTTATGAAAATAAAACAACTTTCTTTTTTTATAATGTTTGTCTAAGGGAGTAATGTTTTACCAAAAAAATAAAATATCTTTGGTGGATGTTATTATAATAAGAGTTATGTTATTTATATTTATAATATATGAATATCGTATTGATTTATATTTTATTTATTGTTGATAGATGTAGATATTATTCAGTAAGGACACATTTTATGTAATAGTAGATGAGTATTAGTTTACACTATCCCTCATATCTTATAAGGATAAATAACATTTTTTTTATAATAATTGAGTGCAATAAAAAAGTTTTTATAAAATAAATAAACAATATAAAAATTTACATCAGTTAAAATTTTTTAAAGGAAATATCATAATTATTAGATAAAATAAGCAAGTATATACTATTTGTTTATCTTTTCTTTATTTATATGTTTATAAGTGTGATGCATCATTCTGATAATAAATTTAAATAAAAATTTTAACTATATATCTAACTTGTATTATTATAAATCTAGAAGCACACAAAGTATATATTAATAATTGATGAAGTCAAAAATCAATATGCCTTCTTATCTTTGTGTTCACAAAAATATCAAATTTAGCTTGGATACATATCGATGCAAAACATTTTATATTATTATTGAATTATATATATTTATAATTACATTATTATAAGTATTTGACTTTACTAATAGTCATCTTAAAAGTTACATATAAAAAAGATTTAATTTAAATACATTGGTTGTAAAAAAATTTCAATTTATATTATCAAATCAAATATTCCCGTGTTTATACATAATGGGACAAAGTTAAATTTTTTTATTGGTATAATAATACATAATTAAATAATTATATACTCAAATTTATACGTTCATGTGTCAAGATTAAGCCAAAAACTATCACTTTAAAGATATAAATAACAATCCCTGCTTGCTTAGTACGTGGTTATGCCTCGTAACGGTCGATTCAATGGCTTTGGCCATATATGGGTCCACTTTCCCAGTGTCAGTTTGTAACACTTCTTTTATTTTATTATTTTATTATCATTATCCATACACCCTGGTTTTTTTGTGCTGGATTTGTGGTATGATTCAGTGCTTCTTGGTCCAGCACATTATCTTGTTGACTGGTGGGCCAGAGGGATCTAGCTGTTGATGAGTTCAAAACTTCAAATCATGAGATTTCATGAACAAAGGGCAAAGGGTGTGTGTGGTAGGATCTTGATCATGATGCTTCACTTTGTTGGGTGGGGGTGCAGCCTTGCTTTGGATGATGCTAATAATTTGGATTATTGTGCGTGAGAGGGACAAAACCTGAGATGGCAATTGAAGCAGTGATTGTATATGATGATGATATCCTGGACTTGGAGCTTAGTTGGGTCCCACATGAAATCATATCCATCAACTAAGGTTTGATCAAAGCACACACTCGATTGTAATTTGGAAGGTTGCATGTTGGAAATCTGGCTCTCCGATCATTACTTGTTGACCCCATGAACCCATATGATGCTTTGAGTGCAGCTATTTATTTTGTTCCGGACCACAGAGTCTCGCTATCATCTTTCATATCTCAACTCCTATTGCTTCGGTTTGAGCCTTTTAATACACCTACTCTATTGCGTATAACTAAAATCTCAATTTAGTATTTCGAATTTATAAAGCAAAATAAATTAGTTTATTAGATTTTAAAAATCTTATCATGATTCCTTAAATTTTATAAATATGAACAAATTAATTTTTTTATCAATTCATTGTCTTAGTCATTAACGAAAATGTCCATGTTCTATGTAAACTTATTTAATTGTAATGTTAATTTTTTCAATGAATTATAATTTACCTCACTTACTCCCTTAAGTCATTTAGACCCTCTCTTTCATCTTCTCTTTCATCATAATTCTTTAGCAAAAAATATTTTAATTTTAAATTATCTTTCATTATGTGAAAAAGATGTCTTTAAAGGTCTTATATTTTTTTCTCTCGTAAGAAGGATTTTATAATAAAATTATAAATAGTTAATATCATAAAAATATTATTTTGTTAAATTTATTAATGATGTTTATAAATAAGAAGTGTAATTGTGATATAAATATTTAAAATTTAATAAATAAAGTGAATATAAATATAAACTAAACAAATAAAGAGAATATAAATTATATTTTCACAAAATTTAGGAGTAAGTGTTATTTGCCCCCGTCACTTCAATGGCACAAGTTTTAGAAGACAGAGACAAGATCGTAGTCACATGAGCAATTTCCCTAGAGATCTATTGATCAGGTTGATGTTCGTGAACCATTATCACCATAACCATCACCACCTGCAAATCGTCACCTAAAATCTTACTAATTTGTATATCTTGTCATTTCCCTTTATTTTCGGTCATATCTTGTCATTTCCATTTACTATCTCTTAAAAAATCCCCAAACTTGGAAGCCCCTCATTCAAATCACAACATCGAACTCGGCGAAAGAACTTTTGAAAAATAAAACAAAATGGAAAAGATGCAATTGAAGGCAGATAAAGGGAGAGCAGTGGAACGAAAAGAGAGAAAGAAATTTGTTTAACAAACGATCACCATGCCAATATGGATGGTTGAGTTGGGTTGGTGTGATGTGATGTTATGAAGTCAATGGATGCAGATCAGACGGTGGAGGCGAAAGTGAAGAGGGACTGCGAGGGATGTGAGAGGAAGGTGAAGAAGGCGGTGGAGGGGATGAAAGGGGCGAGCTCAGTGGAGTGCAAGGCCGACAGGGTGATGGTGCTGTGGTAAGTGGGGATGAAATAAAGGTGGATCACTCACAGCACCAGTACAAGTTAGAGAAGCACATCCAAAAAACAAAGTCAGGGGTAAGATTAGAGACGAATGCAATGGAGGATAGGTTGGATAAATCAAATAGATATAAATATTAACTATATACAGATTATTATAGAATATTTTCCTTTTAATAATTAGTTTTAATTTTAGCCATTCATTTAACCTTTTAATGGTTAGGATTTAGTCACTGTAGAGTTCGAAACGTACTTTGAACCATATGACCATTCGCCTATGTATTATACAGATGCACACAAACTATCAATTTGAGTACAGTATAATTATGTACAGGTAACGGTTTGAGCCAAAGACTGAGTTGCATAAAAATTCGAAAAAAATAAAATCATTATTATGCAATAATGAATGAAAGCCAAGGAGGCATGTAACATTTGCATTATATACACAAGCGAAAATGGTAGGACAACTTGAACAAAGTTACTCTTTCATGTTTTGTGTGGAATATTTTAGCCGCGTGTACAATCACACACAACCTATGAAGTAAGTGCATATTATTTGGGTGTTATATCTACGAGTCAAATCTTATATGATATATCAATAGCACATTAATAATATATATTTTTATATATTTAATTTAAAATATTCCTTTTTCTCCTTAATATAACATAAAAAAATATAATATAAACAGGGTTATGGAAAGGAAATAATGTATATTTTTTTGATATAAAAAAATAAAATATAAATAAAATTTATATAAATAATATTTTAAATAATATATCAATTTTATTAAATTTTTATTTATATATACGTTGTGTTTGTATCATGTAATTTTACAATTTTAATATATCCCTCATATATGTATTGTGTCATGTTTGTATCAGTATCGGTGTTGATGCTTCATAGCACACATCAGTATGTTCTTTTCTAGTGGACCACACAACTGCATTTTCATTTGGACATAATCAATATATGTCAATTTTATTTTAGCTTTTACTCATTTAATTTATACTTATCACAAAAGTTATGTATAGTGGTGCACTTATAAGCTAATTTATCAAAAGTCTTTTGTTTTTTTACGGGAAGTTATCTAAAAGTTATATAGTTGTTTGAAGTTGATAACTTCTTTAATAAAAAGGATATATTCGGAGATCAGTAAGGTGATTAATTGCCCGATCCACGACGAATCACTATTAAATGAATTTATCCTCCTCCCTTTCATAATTGAACTTGACTTTAGCAGCCTTTCCCCATAAACCCATTAATTCAGACTAGTCTACATAATTTCTTTTCACATTTTTTGCCTACACCATCCCGCGAACCAGTTCTTTTTTTTTTTCATATTCTTTTAGCTTTTTTATACTCTATACTATATTATATTTATAAGGATATTTTACCTCATAAAATATATATATATATTTTTCATTACAGGATTCAAAATATTACAAATCAAATATGCATAATTTCTCCAATCATAAAAAATAGTAAAATTATAAAAGAATATAAATTAACAACTACTAACTATCAAATACCAAATATAAATATAAAAAATGATAGAATAAATTAACTTATCAAAGTTATCCGTCAATAACATAAATAAATATGTAAAATGGAAGTGTTATTCCCTCCTAGGTATTTTATATTTTATTTTATTTTTCTATTCTCACTCGTTTCATCATGTCGCATTGAAGATTAGTTAAAAATCTCATTGAGTCTACTAGGAAAAGCTTCCTTAAGAAATCCTTTAAACATTCTCATAAGATTTGCTTATTTGTTAATTAAAGTTCAAGAGATTTCAAATTTTATGAAAATGATGAATGCGAGGGATCTTCTATACATTTACATATTTCGATTCTATTCTTTTTAAACAAATGAGGCCCAACAATAATTTATTTATAAAAAGCATCGACCAAAGCATATTTTATAGATAGAAATACATTGGCATTTCTTAATATTTAACACAATTACGCTCATATTTTTTTCATTTACAAAATTATTATTAAATCTCTTTTATGTTTCTAGAAGCTACACTCATCTCTGCTAAAATTAATATTTTGTTAATTTAAATGAAAAAATAATATTTGACATGCATAATATCACTTGTTATAATTCCCATAAAATTTTCGAATCTTAAGTTTTTTCTTTTATTTTTTAACAATCATTCAATAGTTATAATCCCCAAAAAGAAAATTCACCGGGCAATATTTTTTTTCACCGTCATCGGCAATGACCTGCGATCAAGTACACGAGAGAGTATCTTTGACCCTAGGAGCATGTACGTACTGACTTTGGTGCTTGAGGCCACCACTGAACACAACAGTGAGGGACCACCAACTATAAATCCATATTGCTTATCAGGGAGAAAAAAAGAAAAAGACGGGTGAAAGATGGAACAATCAATTATAAGATTTCTGAAAAAAGAAAACTTTTTAAAATGAATTGATTTTTAAAGTGATATATTATCAGCTTGATAAAATTAATATAATATCTAATTAAATAATTTCAGATACAAATTTTCTTTTTTTCAATTATAAAGAATAAAAATTATTACATCAATGATCGATCTAGAGAAGCTTTGTTTTTTTTTCTTCCCGATTTTGAGGAGAGTTTGTGAGGACCATAATTGTCCTACCACCTACGGTCCAAGTCCAACAAATGAAGGTCTGCTTTAGGCCTAAAACAAAGGTCCAGCCATGGTCACTGAAATTTTGGTCGTTGGATTGAAACCTTTTTGGCTATAAGTTATTTGTTATTTTCAATCCAATGATCAATAACACAGAGATCATCATTGATCTTCATAGTACCAGGTCCAGGATAAAATGATCCCTATGTTAGCTGGTCTGGTTGCATCTCACAAGATTCCAGAACACTTTTAATGCACCAAATCATTACTTAGAGAGAGAGAGAGAGAGAGAGAGAGATTTGTTTTTCTGAGGAGGCATGGCTTCAATTTTTCAGACATTGAGATCTATGGTTATACTACTTCATCCTTACAAAATCATAAAATTTGGGTATGTTAAAAAATTAATATATTTGATTACAATAAGAAAAAAAATTAATGTGCTTTTCTCTCCCTCTCTTTCACCTATAACCTGTTGATTTTGTTCGAGCAAAATTAATTAACTCATCCTCCAATTTATTTTTTATTTTTAAATTTGCTATAATTAATATATGCTTTAAATTTATTCTCTAAATTTAAAAAGTCAAGTATGTTTATCCTTTTTATAAATAATATTAGTTATATTGACCAAAAAAAAAAATCCTATCTAGCACACAAGATAGCAAAACTATTTATTATATATGTCATCTTCTGTTACGCGTTTGATCTTCAAATCTACTTCTTAATGTAAAAAAACATTCCCAAAGAAAAAAATGTGTTTTCAACAGCACACTTTTATTGATACATCAAATTCTAGCACAAGTTTTAGTTACTCCCCAGTTAATGAATGAATAAGTGACAATCTAGAAAAAAAAATTGTTCAATATTATCTGTTATTTAATAATTTCTAGAAAATATTAAATTTTTTTATATTTATCCTTAGGTAGATTCTCTTGCACTTCTCATAACAATTATTACATAAATAAAATAAAAGGATAATTTTATTAACATGAACTAATTTATTTTGATAGTTATTCTTTTTAAATAATTTTTTAATCTATGTGTCTAGACCTTAAAAGACACTTATTCATAGGCGAGAGCCAATTAAAAGTATAATTTATACTATTTTTAACTATCTTCTAAAGAATCAATAAAAAAATAGTATATTAGAAATTCAATACACCAAATTTTTAGTGATTTCCTATAAAACAATTACAAGTTAAAAAAATCGACGGGGAGTATTGTACTTGGTGGTCAAGGCTAAGGTGGTGAGGTACGTTTGGGGGCGATGAGATGATACCTGTCCTGTAGTGACTAGTGATGGTGGTGTAGTTGGAATTCCCAAGCAAAAGAAAGTAACGAATCAAGGGAAAAGTGCTAGTGGTGGGGTCCTATCTTCCACATACACAACACATCCCAATCCCAATATTGTACATCTTGAACTGTTCCATTGTATTGCTGCCTGTGATTCCACCCATCCCAATGTTGGGGGCTTTTTGGGTTCTCCTCGGCCATAGAAAAGGATATAGTGGGCATTGTGCTTTGTGTGTAGTGTGTACTACCCGTACATGAGCCACTCACCCAAGCTAGCTTTGAAATTTCACATAAATAATGAATCCAACTAGCAAACATTTTTCCATAATGTAACGTTAATTAGTGGATGTGACACTAATTTTTCATTAAATTTCTTTATTAAAATACTAAGATATGGGTCATTAAATAGTTAATCCGACACCGTTTTTGTCGTCTTAATATCCTATGTTGAGTCTATAAGATTTAAATTATTCCATGAATTTGATAATTTAAGAGTAAAGAAACGTATTTGTTTGGATGCTTTTGGCATTAAAAGTCTTTTAATTGTAAAAGAAAATTGCTCTAAAGCAAGTTTATTTATTTCTAGAGGATATATTTATACTTAGATCATTTAGTGAGTTATAATTATGATACACTGTATTGATCTATAGTAGACATGATCTTGCTTTCTCACTTTATAGAAAAAATCACTTTAAAGAACAACTAAGTTGCGAAGTTTTCAGAGTAAAATCACTCGCTAGTCTTTGAAAGAAAGGGAAGCTTGTTGCAGTAATTTATTTAAGTCTGCTAGCAAATTCACAATTCTAAACAATCACAGTTGCATTGGATTGAATGATTTTTGTGCAATTTACCTGTAATAGATGAAACTGTCCCAAAAATACTCTTGTAAACGGCAATGTATAAGTACATATATTTTGGTTTAGAAAAACAGTAAATGATGATCAAAGCAAAATTAAAATGCATAATATGATTATGCTGTGGTCAGTTTCAGAGGACCCTACACATGAAGGGCTTTTCAGGGACAGGGATGAACTTGCTACCTAAATACTGTATTGGCCAAGATGTGAAGGCAATGCCAACTGATGCAACCCATTGCCACACGTTCAAAGTTCCTGTTCCTGTCACCTTTGCCAGAATCTCCAATATCACCACCTGAAGGATCACAATGCCAAAAACAATCCCCCAAAACAATTTCTCCTCTTTGTTCCTTTAAAGATATTTCCATCAGGCTTCCTTGCTTTCAGAACAGCAAAGACTTGGAACAAAACCAAAAGATTGAAGACCAGTGTGTCCTTCACATCGCCATTGACCCCAAGAGTGTGTCACCTTTGAATTGTAGAGTTAGGAGGATGGCTATCTCATAAGAGGCATGGATGAGTATGTTTTTGCAGATGCTGTTGCTGATGAGTGGTTGGTCAGGCCTTACAGGCTTCTCTTGCATGAACTCCTTGGTGTTTTGCTCTGCTACTAAGGCAAGAACAGCTAAAGTACCAATTATAAGCTTCACCCACAATATCTGTAGTACTGCATATGGGATTTCTTTAACAGAAATACCTGCCAAAATATCAATTGTGGGTGGATGGTCAGCAGAAACTGTGGAAACAAAGTCTGTCACCAAGGAGGCTAAATTTGCTGCCAGCAAGAACTGAATGAACACTTTGATGTTATCATAAATTCCTCTCCAAACCTGTATGACTGCAAACACACACACAAAACCCTCATTAAGGACTATTATGTCGGAACTCTCTACGGCTATGCTGTTACCCTGGAATCCCATATGAATGGCAACATCAGCTTCTTTCAGAGCCGGAGCATCACCATTGCTGTGTCCTGTAACTGTAACTACATGGCCTTTTTGTTTCAAGCATTGTACTAAAAGGAGCTTGTCAGAGCAAGTGGCTTTTGCCATCACACAGATCTGATCAACTTTCTCTATTCTTTCTGTTTCTGTGTAGTTTCGAAATTCCAACGCTTCCACCACTTCTCCATTGTTGATTTCTTCATTTTGATGAAGGATGCCACATTCAGAAGCTATAGCTGTTGCAGTTAAAACATCTTCACTTGTAATTAGTTTGATGTTCACTCCTGCTTGTTTGCAATCTGCTACCGCCTTTGGAACCCCAGGTTGAATAGGATTCTTGAAACCTATCAGTGCTAATAAGATTAATGAGTCATCTTCTAGCCACTGATAGGACTCCCAAATGTCATGATTTTCGTTTTGGAGTACTTTATGTGCAAATGCTTTGCATTTGAATCCTTCTTGTTCCATCACTTGGATTGTTTGTTCTACTCTCCTCCTTGTGTTACTATCTATGGCTTTCACAATCCCTTCAACTCCATAATAATGTGAACACTCAGGAAGTATCCCTCAGCTTTTCCACTCAAATGCACATGAACTGTGTGGTCAACTTCATTCCTCACAACAATTTTGCTGTGCTTCATTTCTTCAATCTGCGTTTCAACAAGGAGAACACTGAAACCTTCCCTTAACTCTTGGGCATCCATGCCCAACTCTGTGGTAGCCCAACAAATGATGGCTTCTTCAACTGAATTGTGTGAGAACTCACCTGAAAGTTGGGATGTGCTTAGACTAATCCCCCGGCAGAGCACGTGTCTGACATTTGATGCTATTAACTGTGATGATGAACCTCCTTCCATGAATTCTTCACCTAACCAAAGTTTGATGTTCTTTTGTTTCACGAGTGTTAGCACCCGATTTGTGTCAATACATATAACAGATGTTGAGGCAAGTTGGACACAAGTTGAGAACTGTCTGAATAAGTATTGATTCTTTACCATTCTCTTCATTGTATAAGCAACAGTTATAGCCGCAGCCAAAGGCAACCCTTCAGGGATTGCTGAGGTTGCAACAGCCACTGTGCTGACTAAAATTCCGACTACTGCTCGCCAAGCATGATCGTATTTGGTCTTGCCGGCCATAAACATTATTGAACCATCATTTGATTCCATATAACCATAAAAATACCGAACAGGCAGAACAATCAACGTTGACACTGCCACTATTGATCCAAGTATACCCATGATACTGGTCAGTGCTGTAAGTCGGGTTTCTAGAGATCTCCAATTGTGAGGTTTATGGCCTAGAAGGCTCATTATCTCACCCCATCTAGTGTTTTCACCAACAGATGTTACTAGCATCTGACCATACCCATAATCAACCTTAGTTCCAGAAAACAAGAACGGATTGTGGACTTTACTAACCTCTACATGGTGATTGTCTGCTCCCAAGCTTGATTCATCCACAAGTAGTGATGAATGGGAACTCAACAGAAACCCATCTGCTGGAACTTGATTTCCACTCCTTAAGCACACAACATCTCCCACAACAATGCCAGATACCAAAACCTGCTGCTGCTGGCCATTTCTTACAACTTCAATATGATTTTCCCCACTCATTTGTAACAGCTTGCTAAATTGTCTGTAGGGCCAGAAATGACTCGTTGAACAAACAGTCACAACCACAAGAACGGCAATGAGTATGCTCCCACCATCATACCATCCATGTTTGAGTCCATTTTCCTTAATGTTATAACCAAGGGTAAGGGAAGATGATAAGTATTGGGTCCTTCATTGCTATTAGCACAAAGTGGAAGAAGCTCTTTGTTGTTAGCTTGTGATGAGTGTTGCAACCAAATGCTTTCTGTCGACGAGAAATGTCTTGGGGGCTTCCATTGATCCCTTTACTTTCATCTGTTTGAAGTGACATCACAAGACCATCTATCCCTCCAAGTTGAAGTAGTGTGTCATGATCTCTGTCCTTCACCAGCTTCGTTATGCATGTCATGTTAACATTTGAAAAGAATAAGTCTGGTTCAATATGGATGGCAACAAATGATGGATTGTGATTTTTTTGGCAACAACTCCATCGTAAAGAGAGGCTATAGCTCTAAAGGAGTAGATAGCAGCAAAGGCCACTCGCCACCTCTTGTTGGCTGTGTTGATGGTGTTCTTCTTGGTCACCACCCGAGTTAAAACAGACAAGAAGATTCTGAAAGAATTATAGGCCAATCTCCACCTATGTCTTGTCTTGTTTAGAACGGCAGAAGAATCTCGCAAATTACTCATCACAATGGGGCTTTGCATTGCTGGAAAATTTTTTTGGAGGGATATGACTGGATGGAGTTGTGCCGTGATATTGGCGTAAAGCCACTTTTTTGCAAAATTTTCAAAGTGCACAGATAATTTCTACACGCACTATGCAAGTTACTATGCATACACACGAAATCACGAGAGTTCACTTGCATTAGTTGCAAATAATTCCCCTCTATAAAAGGAGCGCTTGCAAACTGAAGCATTCTCTTATATATAATGTCTTCTGAGAGTTTCTTCTATTTTTTAAGAGGTATTCTCCTAGTATAAGAGAGGTTATTGTTCTCTCCTTAGTATTATAGAGAGTATAATTTTATCTTCCACATAGTGAAAATTTTTCCTTCCTTCCTGGTTTTTCTCTCATCATTAGGGGTTTTCCACGTAAATATTCTGTCAGTTTCAATTTTCAACTATATTTTAGTTGCATTGATATGTTTCAATAACTCTGGTACCCAAATGGTATCAGAGCTTTGGTAGAGTGGGATTTTTTCTTAGTATGCTCCTGTGGTTAGTCTACTTTCACATCAGAAAAGAATTTTTCCTTGGTGCTTGAAGAGCCATTGGTCCACGCTGAAGTTACTACTCCCTTATGCTAGTTATACGTGTAGTTGTATACTTTTACAGGATTGTTAACGTATACTGGATTTGTTCCATATATAGTATAAATATACAATACTGTCATGTATACGGTTTTATTCACGTATAAGACACTATTCACGTATACGAACTATTCATACATACGGACTATTCAAATATATGGTACGTCACGTATACGGACTATTTACAAAAAAAAGTGACTGAGTAGAGAAACAGGTCCTGGAATCACCATGACAGCAAAATTTGAGTTTGAGAAGTTCAATGGGAATAATTTTTCCTTGTGGAAATTGAAGATTAAGGCAATCTTGAGGAAAGACAATTGCTTACCAACAATTGAAGACAGAAAAGTTACTGATGAAAGTGGAAGAGATGGATGATAATGCTATTGCCAATCTGCATCTTGCAATGACAGATTCAGGATTGTCTAGTGTTGCAGAAAGAAGACAAAAAGAGATCTGGATGCTCTTGTCAAACTGGACGAGGTCAACTCTCTTCACAATAGAATATTTCTAAAGAGGAGGCTGTATACTTTGGATGAGTGAGTCCACATCAGTGATCGAACCACATCAACAATTTGAATACCTTATTCTCAGCTACAGCATCAGATTATAATAACGGAGAATGAACGTGCGAGCTTCTACTTCAGACTACCTGACTCATATGATCAACTCATCATCAACATCACAAATAATAATACTACCAACTGTCTATCCTTTGATGATGTCGCCGTTATTCTTGAAGAGGAGTCCAGGCGCAAGAATAAGGAAGATAGACTGGAGAGCTCAAGCAAACAGAGGCGCCGTTGGTGACAAGAGGAAATCAATGGAGCGTGACTCCAGTGGGAGTCATGGTCGAGTAGATCAAAGTCAAGAAGAAGGAAGAACTTCAAATGCTACCGTTGTGGCATGAGAGGGCACTTGAAGAAAGATTGTTGGAACAATAAGAAGAATGAGATAAAGCCCCAGAAGCATCAACCTTTCAAGGATGTGTTGCGAGTACCTCTACAGATGGAGAAATCCTGATGAAGTAGCAATTGGTTCTAAAGGCAAACGGCTCACTGATATTTGGATAATGGATTCAGGAGCATCATGGCATATGACTCCACACCGTAGCTGGTTTTAGTTACAAACCCTCTGGAGGATCTGTGTTCATAGGAGATGATCATGCCCTAGAAATTGTTGGTATTGGTACTGTCAAAATAAAATTATTTGATGGTTCCATTCAAACAATTCAAGGTGCGGCACGTGAAGGGCTTGAGGAAGAATATATTGTCTATTGGGCAATTGGATGACCTCTGGTGCAAAACTCATGTTGAAGATGGGATATTGAAAGTTGTTAAAGGTGCTCTTGTGGTGATGAAAGAGAAATACCACGACAAATCTATACAGACTTCAAGGAGATACGTTGGAGGAGGCAGATGCATCAGGAGCATCAGCAAGTCAAGAAGAAATGACGATGATGTGGCATTGCAAGTTAGGCCACATGTCAGAACGTGGTTTGAAGGTTCTTGCGAACGTAATCTCATTCCTTGGCTTAAATCGGTGAATTTACCGTTTTGTGAGCACTGTGTTACAAGCAAGAAGCATAGATTGAAGTTTGGTAATTCAACCTCGAAGTAAGCATATTCTAGACTTGATTCATTCTGATGTGTGGAGTCGCCAGAATGTCCTTGAGAGGTGCAAAATATTTTGTATCATTCATTGATGATTACTCCAGGAGACTTGGGTGTACCCAATCAAGAAGAAGTCAGATGTGTTCCCAATATTCAGGGACTTCAAAGCAAGAGTAAAACTTGAATCCTGAAAGAGATCAAGTGTTTGAGGACAGACAATGGAGGAGAATATACTGATGGAGATTTTCTAGCATTTTGCAAGCATGAAGGTGTTCAAAGGCAATTCACAGTTGCACATACACCTAGCAAAATGGTGTAGCAGAGCGATGAACAGGACTCTTCTAGAAAGAACAAGAGCAATGCTGAGAACAGGAGGTTTAGCCAAGTCTTTGGCAAAGGCTCAAACTGCTTGTTACGTGATTAATCGGTCGCCATCAACCGCGATTGGTTTAATGACACCAATGGAGATGTGGAATGGCAAGCCAGGAGATTATTCTTCTCTACAAGTGTTTGGTGTCCGCATATGTGATGTATAACTCCCAAGAAAGAACAAAGTTGGACCCAAAATCAAGGAAATGTATATTCTTGGGTTATGCTGACGGTGTAAAGGGGTATCGCTGTGGATCCACCACCCGCAAGGTTATTGTCAGGATGTTATATTTGGAGAAAATGAACTACAAAGTGAAGAAAGAAATGACAGCACTTGCGAGAGATGACTGAGTCCTAGATAGATGAGAAGTCTGAAGAAAATGATTCTAAGCAAAGCCAGAGCATGATGAACAAGTACCAAAGAGGCTAATAATACCGAAGTTAGACGATCAACACGCAGACGAGCCACCATCATGGTATTCAGACTATGTTATGGCAAGCCACGATGCATTCGTCTTTCTAACAAAGAAGGGGAACCATCAACTTTCAAAGAGGCTTTGAGTAGCACAGATGTTCTCTATGGAGGATGCAGGAAGAAATGGAGGCTTTGCATAGGAACAAGACATGGAAACTTGTTGCACTTCCAAAAGGTCGAAAAGCTATTGGCAACAAATGGGTCTATAAGATCAAACGAGATGACAATGATCAAGTAGAACGATATCGTGCAAGACGGTGGTAAAAGGATTTGCTCAGAAGGAAGGTATCGATTTCAATGAGATATTTCTCCAGTTGTTAGACTTACCACTATCAGAATAGTATTGGCTATGTGTACTGCATTTGATTTACATCTTGAGCAATTAGATGTGAAAACGCTTTCTTCATGGAAAACTTGAAGAGGAGATTTATATGCTCCAACCAGAAGGTTTTGAAGAAAAAGGAAAAGAAAACTTGGTTTGTAGGTTGACCAAATCTCTATTTAAAGGCGCCAAGGTGTTGGTACAAGAGATTTGATTCATTCATAATTCGCCTTCACAACAGATTGAGTTCAGACCATTGTACATACTACAAGAAGTTTGGTAACAATGTTTTCATCATTCTGCGTTGTATGTGGATGACATGTTGGTGGTAGGCCCCAACAAAGATCGAATCCAGGAATTGAAGGCACAGTTAGCTAGGGAGTTTGATATGAAGAACTTGGGACCTGCAAACAAGATTTTAGGGATGCAAATTCACCGAGACATAATGGCAGGAAGATCTGGCTTTCACAGAAGAATTATTTGATGAAAATCTTGCGGCGCTTCAATATGCAAGATTGTAAGCCAGTTTCAACCCCACTTCCTGAATTACAAATTATCTTCAAGTATGTGTCCTAAGTGAAGCGAAAAGGATGGAAATGTCTCGAGTACCATATGCATCAGAGGTGGAAGCCTTATGTACGCCATGATTTGTACTAGGCCATATTGCTCAAGGTTGGAGTGTCAGTTCTTTATGGAGATCAGGAAAAGAGCATTGGAATGCTGAAGAGGATACTAAGATACATTAGAGGAACCTCAGGTGCTGCACTATGTTTTGGAAGATCAGAGTTTATTGTCAGAGGATATGTTGATTTAGATTTTGCAGGTGATCTTGATAAAAGGAAATCTACTACAGGCTATGTGTTCACACTTGCAAGTTGAGTTAGCTGGTTGTCCAAGTTACAGACTATTGTAGCTCTGTTACTGAGAAGCTAATATATGGCAACTACACAAGCTTGCAAGGAAGCTATTTGGATTCAAAGGTTAATGGAGGAACTCTAACACAAACAGTCAAAGATTACTGTGTATTGTGACAGCAGTGCCTTGCACATTGCAAGGAATCCAGTTTTCATTCTAGGATGAAGCACATAGGAGTCCAGGATCACTTTGTTCGAGAAAGTAGAAGAAGGAAATGTGGATATGCAGAAGATTCACACAAAAGACAACCTATCAGATGTCATGACAAAGCCGATCAACTTGACAAGTTTAAATGGTGTAGATCTTCCTATGGCCTATCAGAAACGTAGACAGGAGAGAATTGGCAAGATGAGAAAAGGTTTTGAAAGCTCACCAAAAGTGACTTTAAGTGGGAGATTGTGCCGTGATATTGGCATAAAGCCACTTTTTGGCAAAATTTTCAAAGTGCACAGGAGAATTTCTACCTGCACATGTAATAAAGTCAAAAAAGGAGGCACGTTTCACGAGAGTTATTATGCAAGTTACTATGCATACACAGGAACTTATCATGTGAGCATTTAAATCACGAGAGAGTTACTGTGCATTAGTTGCACAATAACTCCCGAGCCTCTATAAAAGGAGAGCTGCATTCAGCTTTTATCACAACAAACAACTGAGAGCATTCTCTTATATATGTCTTCTGAGAGTTTCTTCTATTTTTTATAGAGAGGTGTATTCTCCTAGTATAAGAAAGGGTGTTATTGTTCTCCTTAGTATTAGAGAGAGTGTAATTTTATCTTCCACATAGTGAAAATCTTTCTGCCTTGCCCGGTTTTTCCCTCATCATTAGGGGTTTTCCACGTAAATATTCTGTCAGTTTCAATTCTCAACTCTATTTTAGTTGCGTTGATCCGTTTCAATAACTCTGGACCCAACAGGAGTAACAACAAACAGGTAGAGAGGATTAGGTGTCACACTTCAAATATTAAATATAAAATGATTAGTGTGTCATAACCGAACAGTTAAGTTTTTGGGACAAATGGTTCATGACATGATATTGCCTCTACGATCAAATGGTTTAAAGTTCAATTCTTATTTCCCCCACTTCTAAATAAACAAAAATAATTAAGTTTTAGCACAGGTATGGTGGGTCCATGCTTCAAACTTAAAAAGATGCATTTAAAAAGACATATTAGTGTGTCATAACGTAACAATTTAAACTTTTAGAAAAAATGGTTTCATGAACATATGAGTTCCAAAGAACTGACATAATCACATAATGCTTATTATTTAAGTTGTTGCAAGTTTGAAAACTATGAAAAAAAGGGACTGAATTTCTCCCTTCTAAGACGTTGCAATTTCATGGAATTTGACCTGAGTGTAGCATGAGAAATTTCAAGGAAGGAAGGTGTACCTAATCCAGTTACATCAATTTAATTGTGATAGTTGAATTGGAGTTGATAACAAAGATATAATAAACTCAAGAAGTCAAAAAGGCATAAGGTGATTTCCATATGAATTAATGCGAATCGTAGATGCGCTGTAAAAGTCAAGTGCCAATTGGCACAAAGTGAAAAGGCCACGAATCAAAATCTTAAATGGCCAAAATCCTTGGGTGCAAATAGTTCCGAACTAAATTCATACTGAAGAGCATGTATTTTTAATCGAGTAGCCAAAACAAGTCTCATAGTCACTTACTTTATCATTTTCCTTTAATTTTCAATCAAACTTGTGTTCGTGTGTGGGGTTTGTGATTCTCATTTAAATTCTTTATTTTTCTTTTCCAAGCCATGAGAATCACTACAAAAATGGTTGCATTTCCAAGGGCCAAATGCTCTTGATACTACTGCATATAAACATCTCAGATTAAATGGTTCGATGAACGTATGAGTTCCAAAGAGCTAACAGAATGCTTCTTATTTAAGTTGCTGCAAGTTTGAAGACTATGAAAAAAAGGGACTAAATTTCTCCCTTCTAAGACGCTGCAATTTCGTGGAATTTGACCTGAGTGTAGCATGAGAAATTTCAAGGAAGGAGGGTGTACCTAATCAGGTTACATCAATTTAATTGTGATAGTTGAATTGGTGTTGGTGACAAGGATATAATAAACTCAAGAAGTCAAAAAGGCATATAGTGATTTCTATATGAATTAATGTGAATCGTAAATGCGCTGTAAAAATTAAGTGCTAATTGGCACAAAGTGAAAAGGCCACGAATCAAAATCTTAAATGGCCAAAATCCTTAGGTTCAAATAGTTCCAAACTAAATTCATACCAAAGAGTTTGTATTTTTAATCGAGTAGCCAAAACAAAGAGCATGGTGGAAGTCTCATAGTCAAATACTTTATCATTTTCCTTTAATTTTCAATCAAACTTGTGATCGTGTGTGGGGTTTGTGATTGTCATTTAAATTCTTTATTTTTCTCCTCCAAGCCATGAGAATCACTACAAAAATGGTTGCATTTCCAAAGGCCAAATGCTCTTAATACTACTGCATATAAACATCTCAGATTAAACACGCAAGACTAAGGAGGCAGCAACACCCACATGCATGCACGGACCATCCTAGAGAAATTCTAAAATACTCTTAGAGCAAAATAAAATATTTACTTTATTTTATTTAATAATTAACAAATTAGCTATTGGATTAAAAATATATGAAGATTAGAAATAATAATGATCCACAAAACTTATTGTCAATTAATAAATCAAATCAAAACAAATACTATATCTTGATCTCAGTGCACCTAAGTATTTCTCCTTATCCTAATCCTAATCCCGATTATTTGTCACCGAATCATTCTCTTCATTGGAAAAATAGTATAGACAATGCCTGCACAGACGACCACCGTGACTAGGTAAGCATTACAAAGGGCATATCAATTATCAAGAGATCTCCATTTGTGACATTCATGACCTGGCAAGCTCATTGTCTCCCAATATTTTGCGTCTTCATCACAGAGTTAATTTAACCCATGGCTAGAATCAACTTTAATCCCTATGAATAATGTATAAAAAAACGAAAATCAACAACTAATATAAATGAACTTGAATTTGTTCTTTCATACAGCTACAACCATAATTAGGTGCTCTTATTTCTTCCTAAGATCAATTCCAGCTTTCTTTGCAACTGCATCAAGTCCGTTCTTCTCTATGGTCTTTAATGCCTTAGTTGACAAACGAAGCTTTACGTAGCGCTTCCCAGCTTCCCACCAAATTCTCTTGTACTGAAGGTTTACAAACTGCAACTTCTTTGTCTTATGGTTTGAAAAAGATACTTTGTTGGCCTTGTTTGCTTTCTTTCCAGTGAAGGGGCACACTCTCCCTACAAAAAAAACAAAATAAAATCAATCACAGGTCATGATTGCAGTTGGATGCCTCAGACACTAATGATAATGTAGCGTGGCATCAAACTATATTAGCATATTGTTAGGTACATAAATTATCAAGAGCATATATGTGTCACTCTAAAAATGAGGCTGACGCTAGAATGCACAGTTCTTCAGTCCAAGAAAAACCAAACTATATATATATTGGCCAGCTATAGCCTATAGGTACCCGAAAAAGAAAGAGGTGCTACAAAAGGCAAAGTTGGGCACTTGCAGGTTGTCAAGTTTGGTTGGTAGGGGCGGGGGGTTGTGCTGCCACTACTATGGAAATTCAGAATTACTATCTCTATTTCAACCTCTTTTTATCAGATTATACACTTGACACAAACTTCAACAAAGAAAACTCTTCCTTCAATACACTTCAAGGCTATGTTGGTTAGAGTAAAAATAAAGGTAAATTTTTTAAAATTGAGCTTTATGTGTAATTTTACACATGAAACTCAATCATAGAAAATTTATCCCAATTTTCACCTTCCAACCAAACATACTTTAAACTGAAACAATATCACATGATCACATAGAACTACAAAATCTCATTTTTTATATGAGATATGCTTTTAAAGACTAGTATATGCATTTCATCATAAGTTCACATACAGAGCAGTTATGATTGTTTTCTGATAGTCCTACATAGTTTTAATTACGAGCTCCTTGGTCCACTCCAAAAGAAAATAAAAATGTCCTGTTACAATTGCCCAAAAACTAGTTTTATCATCAACTTTCACCTAACTGCCATTAGTATTTGGAATTTAAATAAATAAAAGAAATACAAATGGAAAAATGAAAAGGGATAAAGTAACAAATTGAGCACGCAGAGACAAATTTCCATTTTTCATCCAATGTTTCTCTCTTTGTTGACTTGTATCGGGATCCCAAAAGAAATGCATGCAAGCTATGATGTTTAAAGCAGTAGAAAAATATGGACTCTGAACTGAGGCCTGGAGTCTTGAGAGTAACTAATTAAGTTAGGCCAAGATCACATCATCGTTGTATGAACACTTGCACTACAAAATTAACAACACTAGTGCTTCTGGATTAAAAAGCAGTGATCTTGATGAACCAAAATACTAATAAGAATTTGTTAGCAAACAAAGCATACCAGTATTCTAAATTCCAACTTCCCATTGGGTTAAGCCTACCTACCCAATCAACACGCAGCCCTAACCCCAAAATTGTGAAACAGTACAATTAGAGTGGAAGAATATCAACAAACATTACAAAAGAGAATACAAATGGCATTCAGAATGAAGAGCATAAAAAGTGGCATCATCCAAATTCTCCAATTTCCAAAAGCAAGCACGGAATCAATTCCGGAGTCACAAAAAAGAGAAAAAAAGGAAGGGTGACATACAGTGCAAGCAAAAAGCAAAAAACCAAAGTGGATGAAAAATGCGAAATTGAGAGCAGAAAAGTTGAAATAGAGGAATTACGCGCAAGAGGTTGCAAAGGTGTAAACTTTGGAGAAGGCGCAAAGAGGGGTGCGGGAGAAGAAGGGTGGCATGAAATTCTGACGCCGCCGAGCTGGGAGGTGAGGAAGGCAAGCTCTGGAAGAGGAAGCATAATCAATCAATTAATTAATTATGATTCCAACGTGAAGCATGTGTTAGTGTTAAGCGAATAATAGAGGAGGGAGAAGGTAAGCTAAGAGATGTTATGATGATGAGAAAGAGAGAAAGCAAGGAAAGTTAAGTTACGTACCTGATGCTTGGGAAGTAGTTGTGGTTTTGGGAGTGTTGAATTTCAGCCTACCGAAGGATACAAGGGTAGAAGCTGCCATGGCCAGCGTCGACATTGCTGCTACTGTTACTGTTACTGCTTCTTTCTTCTTCTTTCTCTTTCCCTTTCTCTCTCTAAGTTATCTATCTATCTATCTATCTATCTGATTAGGAGGGGGTGTGTTGGGTTGGAGAAGCTGGAAGAGAAGAATAGCTTGGGCCTAAGTGTTGGACTTGTAGTTCTAAATTGCTTCGTTTGTTTCAGAGTTATACAGTTAATCTTGGGCTTTTCTAAAAATGACAGGGACTTTAAAGCATTGATGGTCAGCGTTGAACAAAAAGAAAAGCATTGCTCGACAAAAAACACAAGTTTGGGCTTGAGACTGGGTTTAACTTGATTATACCTTTCTAGTCCCCTGGATCATATACATAAGTTTGTTAAAGCCCAAGATTTAATGCACCATGCTAAAAATATGCCCCAACTTGAATTGCTGAGTTGAAAGATGCCGAACCTTCGCGCAGTTTTAACTTATAATGGTATGTACTACTTTTCAAATTTTCTTATGCTTTTAATTCAATATATTTCATATAAAAAAATAGAGCACTTTTTGTATTGAACCTGTGAAACCGATTCTTCAAAATGATGGAGCAAACCATAGAAGAAATCCTTACACCTAAAAATAAAAGCATAGAAGAAATTTCACACAAGCAACTGTGTTGTTAAGCTTGTGCCTAACTGTTCTACATACATTTTCCATGTTAATACATGCTTCTTTTCCTTGATAATTGATGGGTTCATTTGCCAATGAAGCGTGGCACAGGTGGAAAGGTTAGTATCCCAAAGGCGCGGGTTCAGTTCTTCCTGCGCGAGGCCTTTATTGGTGGGTAATTACATAAGAACTCCTGGAGCGCTCTTTAACCCAGCCGTACCCTAACTATGGTGAATGTCCGTAACCCACCTAAATTTTTGTTTATCCAAAAAAAAAAATTGATGGGTTCATTTGTGAACACAAATAAAATAATAGCTTATGATCCACAAAATATTGGCCTCAGAGATCTAAGCCACGAGACTATAGTAGTTTTAATGGAGTTCAATTGTCAGTCACATGATGCATTGCCACTACTAGTCCAGCATATACATCGTTCTTTATATATTCACTTATATAGGTAGATGTCACTTACTCAATGGTTGATATCTGAAATCAATAACATATGATAATGATAAGAACCTGGATATGTATCACGCTGAGTTAAGGATAATAATAAAGTGTAGGCGTGTAACCAAAAATTAAAAGAGAACTCAAATAATATTAAGTGATGGCCTTTGCTGTTAGTGAGTCAGTGACACATGAGAACACCAAAAACATAAGAAGTAGAGAAAATTACCCTAACTTTTTAAATTTAGTGTAATTACACTTAACACTCTTCTATTTTATAAAATTATGATTGACCTCTCCTTAATTCACTAAAATTACACTAATCTCCTTTGTGTATACTAGTTCATTGATTTAAGTGACAAAAAAATATAATATGTAGTACATACAGAATTATTAATAATAAAATTATAATATTTTAGCAATATTAGGCATATATATTAAATAGAATATCTTTTTTTATTATAAGTTATAATTATAAGTTTTTTTATGTAATAAAAAAATATTTTATTCAACTGATATGTTAAATATTATCAAAATATTATAATTTTTTTATTAATAATTATGTATGTATTCTATGTTATTTTTCTTTGTCACTTAAATTAATGAACTATCTATAATAAGTCAGTGTAATTTTAGTAAATTTTAGAAAAAGTCAGTAATATTTTTATAAAATAGAGTTAGGAGTATAATTACAAAGAAGGTGAATATAAACTACTCTAAGAAAGATATAGACAATTGTGCATGTGTCACCGGCTCAGGCTGCATGCCAAGAAGACAGCTAATTGCAAGCTCCCTATAGTTCAGCTGTGCTTTTTGCTTTTTTTTTTTTTATATATATATTTAATGGCATCTACATATATAAAGCGGTCTTGGGACTCGTTGGTATTATCTTTAGACAAAGATTTATGACATAAAGTTAATGTAACAACTAATATGAAGGGCACTTGTCTATACCCAACTTCATAAAGATGGAAAAGAATAAGTCAGCTATTGCTAAAAGTCAAGAAAATGACAAATTCATGCCTCAAAATTTCTGAAAATAAATCACATGCCTCCAAGTCCAACCACTCGTGTTTTTGGGGGTCAAAGTCCAAGAACATGAGCCGAAAGGGGTTCCCATTCAACAACACCAACAACATGCCTCCTCTTAAAGCGATGCTAAAAGCACACAATTGAATCGATTTTCATAAATACAAATATAATGTATCGTTTAATTTGTGGAGGTCACATTGTAATAGTGAACTAGAATTATATTGAAAGAATGATTAATATGGGTTGGAGGTGAACAAATTAAATGGTGTGGCTGAGATGCGACTCTAATGCTTTGGTCATTCACATCATGGGCTACAAGTAGTAGAATACAACAAACAATAATAATAAGAATAGGAACAACTTATGAATAACAATTTTTTTGGTTGAGAGTTTCATTTTCATCCAATGGTCATCATCATCTTGACGAATTCATCATAGTTAACTTGGCCATCACCATCCAAATCAGCTTCTTTAATCATCTGGTCCACCTCCTCATCAGTTAGTTTCTCACCCAGATTGATCATTACATGCCTCAGCTGCACAGCACAGAAAGATTTTAATAAACGAGTACACGTGTATGTCCTTGTGCACATGTATATCAGTATATACTTATTAATAACTAATAATTAGTAACTAATAAGAGAGGTTGAAAACTTAAAAAGCAAGATTCTCTTCAGCACTCAAATGTCAAACCTCAAGGCAATTTTTTAAACCAAACAGCTCTTTATTCATTGGTTGCGGAAAGGTAACAAGTACTGTCCTAGATGTGCATATGAAATTAATGTACATTTTCTTTTGGCTACATTCATCAAAAAAAAAAAAAAATCTTTTGGCTACATAAACTAATGTACACATTACCCTATATTTTAGGAATAAACTCATTTTATCTGACACCATACCAATATACTCACATTTATAATTAGAACTTGTGAGACTAAACTAAATGAGATCCATATCTAATTTAATAATAAATATAAGTATATCAGCATAGTATCCCATAAAATTAGTTTAATAATATTTCTCTTATTTTAGTACATGCATCTTGCACTCCCCCTATGTACTTTGCACCTGTATTATTAAAAGAATACATCCATAATTTATTTACAAGATAAAATTTTTCTTTTTTTTTTATATGGTTATTTACAAGATAAGTTATAATTTTTTAAGTTTTATAAACAAACTTACACCTTATAAGTGAAAAATTCTCTCGCATAATAAAGTCTTGCTTAAAATGTATATGAACAAGTTATAAACAATTGTTTGATGATATAGTATAGAACAAAAGTATACATGTGAGTATATGCAAAAGTTATAGAATCTTCTTTATCTTTTATAAATAATTCTGTTATTGACTGTGTCATGCATCCCTGAAATAAAGGAAGGTATATGCTTAAATTTCATCCATAACTTCTCCCAATCCAAAAACAAAGAAGTCACATACATATCAATAAATTAAAACAAAAAATAAGAACTGCGAAAACACATACAAAATGTTAATTGGAGGGGCAATTTTTACTAAGTTTGATTAAAGCGGAAATTTATAATAATAAAATATATTCAACCTCTGTTACGTAGCCTAAAAAGTCTATGTACTTAATTATAAAGGGGAAATTTTGGTAGGAGCTCCAAGAGTTGCAATAATACTTTGCATTTTGCAACATCTTTGACCCTACCTGCTCTGTTCATGTCTGAAAAAAACTTCCACTTTGTCAAATTACTCAGAAAGTTTGAATTGTCCTTGCAGTCAAAGAAAGAAAAACTAAAGCTAAAAAAATACTCACAGAAAGGAATCAGATTTACTAACCTCACTGGCGGATATGTAGCCATTTTGATCTTTGTCAAAAACCTTGAATGCCTCTTTGAGATCTTCCTCCGCATCAGTCTCCTAAACGAAAATAGAGCACAGAGTTGTATAATGAGAAGGATATTAAGCATTTGCAACACACGCAACATTATTATACTAATGAATTATAACTTCAGTATATAATATAAAAACAACATAGGAACATACTAACAACAAATGGAGGAAGGAGCATAATTTACCTTCATCTTCTTGGCCATTAAGTTCAAGAACTCAACAAATTCTATGGTTCCATTGCCATCTGCATCGACCTCATTTATCATATCTTGGAGCTCCTCCTCTGAGGGGTTCTGATCCAATGACCGGATAACCGTAGCTAGTTCTTCCACAGTGATGCAACCTATTAAAGATTCATGAAGATACACACACTAGAGTTAATTAAAATTGCACATACATAACCACCATATATTAGTAAACATTGTATTTCTAAGGTAACAGTTGAAGCATGAACCATGAAGAGCATTGGCACAATGACAGAGAGTTTTCAAATACAAGAGAGACCCCATATAGTGGAAATCGTGTATGATGCAAAAAGGAGAAAGCTTTCTCACTCACCATCTCCATCTTTGTCAAACAAGCCAAAGGCATCTTTGATCTCAGCAATCTGTTCTTCACTCAGAACATCTGACATGATGTGTGCTTGACAAAGAGTATTGTGTTAAGAAGAAATGAGAAAGAAAGAGTGTGTGAGAGAGAGAGGGAGATAGATAGACAGAGAAATGTTGCTGTTGAATGTTGAGTATAGCTCAATCTTAGCGGGGGTATATGTAGAAGTTCAACGTGGAAAGTCTCGCAAGAAACGTATATTTAATAATAAGAGTCAAATCACGCTTATGACTCTGTTTTGGTGTGATAGTTGAGGCCTTATTATGGGAAAAGAATCGGATTGCAATGCAAGGCCCCGATCTCTGCCTATCCAAATACTAGAAGGGGTGAGCGTGGGGCATGCAAGATTGAAATGGCCTTGTTGCTACTTTAATATTTGTACACATTTAATTGAATAGTATAATGAGGAGGGAACTGGGACAGCTGGAAGGGTTTGATGTTTAGGGGACAAAAGACATTGATTGAATGAAGGGTCAGAGAGAAGAGGGTATGGAGTATTGGACTATGGGGAGGTGTGTGTGTTGATAGTAATACAGATAGAGGGAGTCCTTGTGTTGTGTTGTGTTGTGTTGTGTTCTTCACCAATTTTCAAATTTCAACACCACCCACCCAAAGACCACGCTGCTTTGCTTGCACGAGATGAGACCCAGAGAATTAGAATTAGAATTAGAATTTAGAAATGTTGTGGTTTTCCTTAAGCTATGATATTTTTTTATGTGTGATAGATCTATCACTGTCAACGCGCTTTGAGAGTTTAATTAAAAAATAAAAGAATTACGCGTTTGTGTTGTACTCTTCAAAGAAAACAATGGCATGTACGTGTGGAGAATGAGTTATTCTCAAAGGAAGGGGTCAAGACTGAAGGATGTATATTCAAAAAGATGGCAAGTAGCTTAATTTGCTTTGCCTTGTTCTGTATTTGTTCGTTCCCATCCTTTCCTTCACCCTCACTTCTTTCATATCTAAATTTCAAAGATGGGGTACGAGAAATGTTCCAATGTTTTAGTCTAAGAGATTGATTAACGTGGTCTTTTATTTTGAATCTTAATTAGTCCCGTATGATCTAGAACATTTCTTGCAAAAAAATTAGGTACTAATACTATAATATCAAATGTCTCACACCAAGGGAATACTTAATCTCTATTGCAAATTATATGAAACTATACTACTTCATTAATATTTATTATACAACTTTTGTTAGATTCGAGGAGTTAACAAATACAAATTTTAATATTAATGTCTTTAATGTAAAACAGTTTTACGCTTGCATCCAATTACAAGTTATGAGCTTTCTACTTCATGTTACTGGTAATTCATTAAACGAGGTGTTAACATAAGATTAAATCATATCATCCAAAAACTATATTAACCGTATATCAAAGTTCAATTCCTACGTAAATTTTTGTAAAATCTTATTAAAGGAAAATGATAATGGTCTCAAACTCTTAGACTTTGGGTTGAAAGTTTCATGGTAAAATAGAGGAAAGGGAATTTGATAAAATGGAAAGGTAAAAAAAAACGTGGAGGCGAGGAGTTATATGTATGTGTATGAATGGGGAAAAGGGCAAAGAGTTTTTCTTTTTGGCAAAAAGAAGAGTTTAAACATAACAGTGCAATATATGTTATTTTAACACTCTAAGTGAATGTTTATTAAACACTCACTTTATCATCATTAAATATGATGAATAAATAAGATAAGTGGAGGACATAATCATATTCAATAATGATAAAATTAGTGTCTCAATGAATTTCCACTTTTAGGGTATTGAAATAGCAAAACTCATATTTAAAGATTGACATCATAAAAACATGCAAAACATCTAGTGGTGGTGGGTTGTATCACTTTCTTTAGCATACACTTTTGATATCAAAATAACAGTATATAATCTATAATCTATAATCTATAATCTATAATACTAATATTTAAGACTCATTTTGAGGAAATTTTTCCATGTGTCACATCCAGAATAATTTAGAACTCACAATTTTCAAAGTTTTGATAATTAATAATTAATATTTTTAAAAAAATCATAATCATAATTATAATATATCATTTTAATATCATTAAAGATTGTTAGCATTTAATAGTAAAATTAGGTTGCAATGATTAATTTAGGATCCATAAATTTCAAAACTTTAATAATTAATAATTTTAAAAAATAACTGTAATTATTATATATATCATTAAAATATCATTGAAGATTGTAGTGCAATTTTACTATTATCAACATATAATAGTAGAATTGCACTACAATCATTAAAGAATGAATTTGAAATTTTAAATTCAAAAATTTGTTTTAAACATATGTAAAGGAGAAGCTAAAAAAAGTGTAGAGGAGGATAAGAATGAAACATATGTGAATTTCATTTTGCTATTATAATGATATAAATATTTTTAGTATATCATTAAAACATGTTTAAAGGACCGGCTAGAATACATTTGATATAAATATAACGGCAAATGACAATTTAAATAGTGAATTCAAAATGACAAAGATTAACATATGAACGGTCATGATAAATAAAAAAGGATAAATAGAATAACAAATCCACTCAAAATTAAAAAATAATAATAAAAAGGATCCAAGATAAAGGATCCAATCAATATGATATCATAATTAATTGACAAAGTGCCACAATCAAAATGAATCTACATTAAATATATATATATATAAAATAAATTAAATTTTCTTAATTTTTATGACATATCAATTATATTCATCAGACTTAATTAACAAATGTCAATCATAATAGTGTCATAATTAAT
Source organism: Dalbergia oliveri (assembly GCA_030441495.1). Lineage (NCBI taxonomy): Eukaryota > Viridiplantae > Streptophyta > Magnoliopsida > Fabales > Fabaceae > Dalbergia > Dalbergia oliveri. The sequence continues at coordinate 27,999,116 of JAMLFY010000013.1, forward strand.
TATTAGATATCAATTATATAGATCATTGATCATAAATAAGGATCTTTTTCAAATTTTTTTGTGCATAAATTAGTTTCAATTAGTTTAGGTATGTAATTTAAACTTTTACGGGCAAAAATCAATTTTAGATGTATGAGCAAAAAACATAATTAATTATTAGATATAAATTATATCATCATCAATGATAAATAAGTAAATTTTTAAATTTTTTATGCATAAAAAATTGATTAAATCATATTTAAGAAGAAATGACAATAAATGCTTTGTCACATGTCATTTTTTTAAAATTTATATTCTTCAAAAGATTATTTTAAAACCTTATTACAAAATATTTAGAAAAAAATTACAAAATTGTAAATTTTCAATTCCAAATCAAAATTTAAATTTCAAATTTAGTGAAATCATTTCATATTTTGAATATTTTGAATTTTAATTTAACAGTCACAATTTAGTATCTTCATATCCTATAATCATATCATATAATAATTATAATACAATTAAAAATCTATTCTAGGGAAAACTTGGCCACATAGCAAATTTTCTTTCAACAATAATTTAAGACTTGAAATTTTTTTTTGAAAAAAAATCTAAATATTCGTATCCTATATATATATATATATATATATATATATATATATATATATGTACATATATCATTTATGCACATTTAAGTTAATTTATTATAATATTTAATCAAATCATTTTATTATCACATAATATTATCATAATTAATAAATATAATCAATTTACACATAAAAAGATCAAGCAATCACAATCTAATAAATTAATCATTGTCAAATTAAATTTAAATTTTATATATATATATATATATATATATATATGTTGATGAATAGTTACAAGCAATGTTCATTATATATATGGAAACAGGAGTATATTTGAAATTCAAATAGTTACCTATTACCACACTACAATTTTATTATTGTTAATTATTATTGATGAGAGAATTATGTTGTATTTAATTGAAATTTGTTTCCTCTCAATTGTAATTTTTTCCACGTTCTTTCATTTTAGATGCCTGTATAACAAATAGTTCATCCTATCTGTGTCGCTTCCTTCACTAACTATACTACTTCCTCTTTTTATTGTGTCTTCATTTAGGAAATAGTCACAACAAGGTGGTTTCGTAAATGGTAGTAGAGGAGGTTTGGCTCAAGTTCTTCATTTTTTAAATTAATTTAATAGTTTTTCTTTATGCTTCTTTTTTTTAGAATATTTTATCCTTAAATTGGGATGCTTTTATCATCTTCTAAGGTGTACTCTAGAATTTCTAATTATTGTTCTCAGTTATAAAAAAAAAAACTTCTATTGCCTTGAATCCACTACAATGTAACTCATTAAGATGATTTCTACTATTATAAAAATATTATACCCATTGTTTTGAAGTGATTTGCTTAATGGAAAGTCCTGCTAGGTCGTGATCCCCATGTTATGACTAACTTGGTTGATGATAACCGCCTTCTCATGAGGAAGTTTATGGACATGTTGTTAAGAAATATTGCAGGCAAAACAAGGTACTATGCAGATTGAGGGGTTGGTGTTGTCACAATACGTATTGCTTCAACATCAACTCTTAGTTTTTGAGTACTAAAATATAAAATATGACAATCATAATTAAAAATTGGAAATCAATCACATATACCTATGCTATTAGCAGTGCTTGCTCAAATTATCAATCGTAAATTTTATGCTATTGGAAATAATAATATTAATTGGAAATCAATATTTGTGTTAGTTTTTCTATTTTGTCTTTATATTTTAATTTTAATCTTCACATTCTTATTAATCTTTTTTAACGTTTTAGTGTTATTTGTTTTCAAGTCTTAATGGTTGTTGTAATATACCAGGACCATGTTGCATAGATAAATTCTTAAAAGAGTAATGGTGTCTTCATGTTAAGATTATTTGGTAGTGATATATTCTTAATTTTGGAAATTCAAAACTTTCATATTGAAATAGTTTTGATTGATGAATATGTAAGTAGTACATTTTTTTTGTTCATTTCTATTATATCTATATCTATATCACTTTTTTTTTTTGAAAGGAGGAAAGATTCATGCCCCAATAAAAAAAGAACTGTGATTTTTAAAATTTTTAATAAGTTAGAAGAAGATGAGGCATGTCAAATGTCTCATTTTGGTATTGCTTTAAATAATAATGATTTTAATATTACAAAACATCAATACCAGCTTGATTTTACGCATCAAATTGCTACTAGAAAGCTCAAAACATCAAAAAGCTCATATTTAAATATAAAAATAAAATAAAATTTCATAATTATTGTGAGATATCAATTATATTCATTTGATTTAATTAACAAATATCAATCACAATAATTGTAATTAATTATTAGATATCAATTATATCAATTATATCAATCATCGATGATAAATTAGTATTTTTTAACCTTTTTTTCATAAATAAATTTCAATTATTTTTGGTATTTAATTTACTCTTTTTTGTACAAACATAAGTTTTTTATATATCATGACAATCATAAATCAGTTTTTTTCTTCTGCCTAAAAAAGTGACTAAATGATTTTTAAGAACCAATAGATGCTCTGCGTTTCTTGAAACTTATACTTTTAAAAAATTTATTTTTAAAAACTAACAACCAAATTGTCACAAAAAGTTATAATATTGTAAATTTTCAATTCAAAATCAAATATTAAATTACTAATTAAGTGCATTCAATTTTATTTTCATATTCTGAATATTTTAAATTTAATGTATATTCCTAGATATCATAAATAACATATGTTCCTTTACAATTCGAATAGTTACATGGTTGAATATAACGAAGAGGGAGATGAAATGAAATCATTAAGTAAAAGGGGTAAGAGAAAAAATGGGGTTAATTTTTTCCTTCAATTGTTTGATCCTCATTTAAAAATAGAAAATAATTGCATTTTATTATTATCTGTAAATATTGATTATCAACTATATATGAATTATTCATAAATTAACTTTATCAATTTAGATTAAATTTATTTATAATTTAAGATTTTTTTAGAAAATATTAGTGGACTGCACAAGTAAAAAAATTATTAATAGAATATTATGAATATACTTTACTTTGGTTTATAAATCTAATATCTAATATTAGTATATTAAAGAACATACAACAAAAGAAAAATCACATAATTTTTATTTTAATTATTTAATTTCTATTAAATTTTGTAAAAGTATATTATACATAAATTTTTTTTGTATATTTTGTGCATATTTTCTTCAATTTGAATTTGTTAAACCACTGTTAGGAGGTCAAATTGAGAGGATATAAAGGGACATACAATTTTTTTAATTTTTTAATCCTTAGTTTAAAAAAAAAGAAAAATAAATAATAAATAATATTTTCAAGTTGATTCTAATTAACTACATTGTGTATAAAATGATATAATAATATAAAAAATGTTGTTTTAAATTATTGTTATATGATTCTTATTATTTAAATATAAAACATTTTAAACATTTATAAAAAAATTACATTTTCCATAGATTTTAAAATATTTGTATATATTAATTTAATATGAAATAAGTCTCGTGTATTATATGGGTAAAAAACTATACCTTTTTTTTTAAAAAAAAAACTATGCCTTTTTTTTTAGAATAGAGCATTGCTCGCACTTACCCTTGAGGTAGTTGAAATGGTCAATGAATTTAATTATTCTTTCTTATATTCTTGGCGAGGAAAAGGAGTATCTAAGTTCTAATTCATATTGCGTTGCATAGCAAATGAAGATTTCAAATGAGGCATATTAGATAACTATTGAGTTTTTAAATGAAATAAAGTGTTCTAACATTCCAAATCACAAATTAATTTTGAAGAAGAGAATCTCAATTATGATGTTAAGAAACATTGATTAATCTTTTGGATTGTGTAATAAAACATGGTTAATAGTTGAAGATTTGGGAAATAATATTATTAGAGCAATTATAATGACGACAGGTAATAAAATAGGAGAAAATGTTTACATATCTAAAATGAATATAATACAACATGCCTCTCAAGTTTTACATATCTCAAATAAATCTAATACAACATGTCTCTCAAGTTTCAAATGAGGCAATTTATGGTCATCACTCTATACTTTGCTATAACCATTAGTAAAAGTCAAAGACAATATTTGTGATTTGTTGGATTGTTTATACCCAAATCTATATTCACTTATGGACAACTTTATGTGATTTACAGTAAAATCAACAAATGATTTGAAAATATTATTATTGGATGACAATGGACAACCTTACAATATAACCAGAAATGTTATTTATCTAGAGGTGTTTCAAAAGATTTAAAACTCAAGTATAAATATATGTTTTATATATTTTTTTATTTACTTTAGTTTATTATATAACACATTCATTACATTTTATTGCTAAGTCTTTACATACTTTAGTACTAATATATATTTATATTGTATAATATAGGGTGTTATACGAAGATCAAAATTTGAAACAAAGATCCTATATAATTAATCATTTGTAATATATTACTTTTAGTCGTAAATATTATTGTTAATTATTAATTGTTGTTAGTCAATTTAAAAAACTATCATCAATTAATTTGATTATTTACTAAATTTTAAACTATTTTTTACTTATTATCCCATGCATTGACGGGTTAAAGTATTAGTTCTTTTATATTTTTTGGTTACAAAATTATTTTAGTATATTACCTTTCTGTTTTGTTTGAATCAGTGGTGGAAAATGGGATGGTGTGGACATTGGAATTCGATGGAAAGGAAGTTCTCTACCTTAATTATAGAAGAAAGGATTGATCTGAGTCGGACTGGTAATCATTCATCAAAAAACCAACTCTGATCATCGAATGAATGAAGTGATGGAGTTATTTTCTTACCAAATTTAGGTGACGCTTTTGAATCATGAGATCAATGCATCCTCTTCCCAAATTCCTTAGTCTTTATTAGATATAAAAATCCACAATACAAAGGGAATATATCAAGTATCGACCCAACATTCATGCAAGAGATGAAGGGAAGCGAGCTTGATGCATTCACACAAATGCATACATCACATACAGTTGTGTGGTGAACTGGCCACCTAGTCAGTCCAATTCACCCCTTGGACCGGACATGCGCTTGACCTGGTTAAAACTCAATTTGAACCTCAAGTTTGATTCAAACCAAGCTGCAAACTAGGCGGTTAGACGGATCTTGAGATAGAAAATTTAATTTGTGTCAAAAAGATCCTAACCTGGTACCTGAGAGAGTGAAGAAGGAGCCTCAACCACTAGACCATTCATGCTCTTATTTTATAATGTTGCAATATATATATATATATATATTACATACTTATTTGATTTATATTGATATATTTTATTTTTTATGTATTTATTTAATTAAATCCAGTCAATCATTTTAATCAATAAACCACCAATTAAATCAGGAACCCAGTGACCCAATGACTTGATCGAGTCGATCATCTGTCCACTAAAAACTATGATTGTGGCTATAAGTACTCCAAGCACTGCTTTACAGTTTATTCACATTGCAGACAAAAAATGTCAACTACCTATTCCTCTATCTGTAAAGATAGTACTCTTTTGTCTAACCAACTATATTTTTTTCTATTGAACAAGTTGGATGTCATCCATTTGTGAAGGGGTGTTCTGCCCAGTTTTCTTTATCATCTGATTCTGTTTGCACGTCTGCATTGGCTGGCGGCTTCCATATTGTTAATCTCGACCTGAAACTTGAAAGTGCCTCTTTCCCTTATGATAACTTCAGCTCTCAAACATGTAATGAATGAGGTCATTGATAAAATATGTCTATGAAAACCGCTAGTTCGTGGCTAATTATGAAAAGTGATAAAATAATCATAATAATAATAATAAAAAAAGAAAGAAAGAAAAGAAACCATGAAACATAGTCAAGGTGTTAAAATGAAGTCAACCAAGTTTTTGCAGAGATCGTGAATGAAAATAAGAGTCACAAGTAGTCATCATATTCATGTCCTTTTTGGATGTCAGTTACAGGTTGATTGTGTCTAGTGTCATGTTCAGTTGAGGAAACAAATCATATGCATGCTACATCATTTAGAGAAAACATATACATATCAGGTAAAACAGTAGTCATATTTGAATGTAGTCATGGTTACTTTCAAAAGCAGAATAATCACAATATTTTGCTGAGTGATCCCAACATGGCTCATGAATCATGAGGAAGCCAGCACAATTCCATATTGCTCCACTAAAGCAACAATGGCAAATAAAAATTAAACACGGGATGTTTGCAACAGGCATAGCATGTTCCCCTCCAAGGAAACAACAGAAGCTAGCTAGTGGCACAAGACTATGCTGATGACTTTGAAGCAAGAATTACATCCTGAAGTAACTCCTCCCTAAGATGTAAAGTGCAAGAAAGAATAAATTGTTGATCTTCACAAGCAGTCATTTCAAGAGATATATATAGGCGCAAAATTTGACCATCCCTTTCCTCAGTTTTAGATGGGCCAGCCCTTTGGAAAGATTTGGTCCTTGATCCACATGTAAATTGGCACTAGCACGAAGTAAGTGGCTGCAATTGCACCAAGAATGAACCGGGAAAGAAACACAAGGGGATTCACAGGCTTCTTCACATCCTCTACCTTGGGACCAAGCTGCATGAGAGGTAAACAACTGTTTCAGACAAATGCAAAATTTGTATTTATAATGCTAGACGAATTTGAAGATCATAATAGAAATGTTACTTGTACACATTTATCTTGGAAACCTCTGGAGACTGTCCCTTGATATGTACACATAAGAGAATGTATAAATAACTGCCCTCAATCAAAAGGAGAAGAAAGAAATCGCATTACCTTGAGGGGAGAGTCCCCACAAAAAGGCTTAACACCTGTCACTGCGCAACCCATGATCAAACCATGCCTACGTACACCTCGGTACCATTTTGGACCTATCCTTTTCAGCTCAATATCTTTGAAACCAGCCTTTTTAAACCATTCAATATACTCTTCCTCCTTGGGGAAGAGCATCCACATATCTGCAAAGAGCCGTGACAACCAAAATGTGGGGTATACAGGACCAATAATACATGCTTTGCCACCTATTTTCAGCACCCTGTATGCTTCCTTAATGCCACGCTGTGGGTCTGGCCAGTATTCAATACTGAACAACACAACCATAAGCCACAACATATTGTAAAAGATGCTGACTTATCATCATGAAGACTAACATTTACTAATACCAATGCATTGAATTACTCACAAGCTCAATTGGGCATCCAACTAATCCTATCCACTAACCTATTAATAAGTTGTCATTAAAAGTAAAACCATGTCTCAGTGTACATATACTAAAATTTAAATAAGAAAACAACTAAGATAACTTAAGCTAGCTAAGGCCCAAAATCCAAATACATGCCAGAGAACTAATAATAGCCTTAGGCCTTAGCTCAGCAAATGTCTAAAGCCAAATATCTTGATTTCATAGCAGAAAGACACAAAGGCCTTCAAGAGCAAAACATGCCAGAGATGTTATCATCATATTACCTTCCAGCAGAAATATATCTATCAGCATAATCAGTAGGAAATGGAAGATCTTCTGCATCAGCTTCAATTATCTCGCATTCTTTCAAGGATTCCTTCTGCTTGGCCTTGGCCAGCTGGTGAGGGGACTGGTCAAGAATTGTGACATTCTTAGCATCCACATGCTTCACTATTCCAAGAGTGGTGAACCCAGTTCCTCCCCAACATCCACCACTCTCATCTTACGATCATAGAGGTCAGCAGGCTCCAGTGCCTCATCCCTCATATCTTCAGTCCAGTGTCCAGGGTTTATGAGATGATCATACACAATAGACAAGAACCTGTAGAACCAAAATGCTTCCTTTTTGTGTTGGATGAACCTAGGCTGAGAAGTAGGCCTAGATGCTGAGATACTGCATCTGGGTGTCAAGGTTCTGGTCCTGTACTTGTTACCATTAGACACTACACCCTTGCTGAGGTAGCAACTTCTGTGAAAGTTGAGGCTCACTGGGCCTAATCCATATGGAGATATTCCACTAATGAGCTTTGGATTTTCAGCTCCACTGATCATTAAGGATGCCATGGATTGATAACCAGTGACAAGAGTTGAACAAGTACTAATACTCTTTAAATGAACGGCACATTTTGGAATCAGAATTTAGAACCAAAAGGGACACAAGCTGCTGAGTTTATATCATAACATTAAAAACAAGACAGGATCCACTGGAATAAGGAAAGAGACTGGGAAGATGGATTGGTGGTACTAGTGCAAGTGTTGTTAGTTAAGGATTATGCTGTGAGAGATAAAGACACAGGACTTGGTGGTGGTGGTGCCCTCTGCACCACATAATCCAGGCGGTAGTTGATGGTTCTCTCCAAGTCTCTTGTTCTGTTCCCCACCGAGGCATTGCCATCACATGAGTGGGAGCTTTTTGGAGTTTCTTTGTAAAAAAATGTAGGTCAATTTTTTAGGCGCTTGCGGTGTTATTATTTTAATACAATATTATAGTTATTAAATCTTTACCGATTATTTTCTTTGAAACAATATATATAATTTTTATTTAAAATTAAAACTAAAAGTATTAAAAAGATGTTATCTAAGTTTCATTCTTTTCTTTATTAGGAAGAGTTACTAGTACAAATTGGAAATTTTTTTTGTAGAGAATGACTTTTTAGTTTTTAATCGGTAACTAGTTTATTAAATAGTTAACAGTTGTTCATTTTATAACATGAATAATGACTTAAGTATTAACGAGCTTCGTTTATAATTTCATCCATTAATCTTTCAAAAAACTATTTTAACAAAATTTGTAGTTGATTTGGCATTAAAAATTTTAGGGCTAACATGTGCCCTACATAAATTTTAAATGAAAAGTGGGGGAATTTCACAATTTTTAATATATTATATTTTTCTTCAATATTTATTTTTTATTTATAATAAATATTTTAAAGACACTTGCTACGAAAAATAAATTTGTATAGACTACTTGATTGTAGTATCAAGTTTCATCCAAACCACCCTTCTCATTCTCTTATTGTCTCTCTTTGGCAGTAAATGACTATTAAAATTAATGCAATTTTTCAAAACTACGCCAACTTCAATTTTTATTTGAGTGCTTTTGGGCAGACAAAATTGATGAAAATTTATCGAGCTTATGCCCAAACAATTTTGACATGACTGCGTTCAGGTTTCCTTGAAAAAAAGTGTAATTACGTCAAAAAAAAAATTCAAAAAGAAAAGATGTAAAGATCAGTAATGCAAAACGTGTGATGACAATTCGCATGATATGCCTCTAACTTAACTTGGCTAGTAAAAACTAGTATCCAATAAGCGCTTCCTTTACATGCAATATGCGAGCTGCATTTTCCATCTATAAAAATAAAGAACACACAAATCTTATTATAACCGAAAAGAAAAAGGCATACATAAGCAAATGCGTCAGGAGTGGACTGATATACAGTGAAATAATAGGGTTCAACCGAAAAGAGTAAAACCATGTGTGTTTCTTTGCATCAGAAGTCGAATTGATGGTATCAATCTGCCCTATTTCTATCTTGAGAATTTGTGTGGCCTTGTTACCAATTTGTTCTAATTGACTATAGACATAAGTTTAATTATCATCCCTTGTAAATTACTCTCAAGCTTGCCTTTTGTCACCGTCTAGAAAATACAAACAAGAATCTGTTTTAAAGTCTGGGTTCGTAATGCTTAAGAGGAATGGTGATCAAATGAACAATTGAGCAATGTAACAGGAACTCTCCTTTGAGTGGCTTGGTTGTGAACAGTAGTGCCAACCTCCTTGGAAATGTGTTGGATGTCTTGTAAAATCCTTCCCCTTTTGTCTCATCTGAAGACGCTGCCCGCCCTATAGACCCTACGTGCCTAATTCCTCTTTTATTATGCCCTTTCCAGCCCACCGTTATCTATTCTATGGCCACAATGAAGTGTTCAGCTTTCTTGACACGTGTCGAGACACTGTGAAACAAGACACAAGTGCACATGCGATGTAAATGACTCGTACTTTAGTGGAGTGAATCAAGTGGCTTTTCCCACTGCTCACGTTACCTAGCTAAGATATCTACTATATAAGGATTGTTTAGTAATGTAATGTGCATGTACATGGTTTGCTTTGCTGTCTAAAATGGATCATCACACTACGGTTACCACTCTTTCAAGACGCAACGTCTCCTTCCTGGACCAAGAGAAGGGTCTTCCCACCTTCCCATAAGGCCACCCCTTGTGCAAGTCCAACTTCCTTGGGCAAGGGTCACACTACTTAAACCCACCAGGCCGCATAAAGGTTAATTCCCTTTGAGCCTAATTTAAGCCCATGAGCACTATAACTGATTGGGCGTTATCCATGTACCCATTCAATCCCGGATAATGATATTTTGACACCCAAAGTCCCTGTCATTTCACAACCACTTTATAACCATTGAATGTCCCCCCACTTATTCTTAACATCTATCACATCCAATGATTATAAAGCCTGTAAATAGACACCTACTTTTTGTGTCAAAATATCATTACTCTTCAATCCCATAGGCCTAAAACAAAGCCCAAATACAGCCCAAACCATCAAATATTTTTTGTCATAACACCCAAACAGTTTCACAAAAACGGTTGGGAACGCCTTTCTTATTATCATGCTACAAAAACCATTAGATCCGTAAGTACGATCTGTCCCGAACTGTTAATCTTTGGAGTCTGGGAAGTTACTATTCTGAAGTCAACACTGTTCTTTAGCACAACAAAAATATACACACTTTTCGATGAATGTTCAGCCGCAGAGAAATTGGAAAACAAATTTTACAATATATGTAAAAACATGTATAAATATATTGCTATTATGTCAGAAACATGTAGCATACTATTCACTCCTTCCACTTTCATAATAGCTTGGTATGATCATCATTATATAAGTTACCGTATTACTATACTAAGGATACGTGGCATTTGTATATTTATGCAAGTAAAATTATTGGGTTGGGATGAGGAGGGGGTAAGCTTCCTGTATATCAGATGGGTTCGTAAAATTAGGTTTCCAGCATATCAGATGGATTCTGAACTTCCCTTAGCTGGACTGAGTTTTCAAAGCAGTGATAGAAACCATAATGAGGGAATCTCTCATACCAAGTGTCTTGCATAACGTGTGTGTCCCAGTGTTCTCCACTGCTGCTCTTACCGTACTTGTGAACCCATCCAGAACCATTGTGTTGCTCACCCCAAGTTCGGTTCCAACGCTCTCCATGCTTACCTTCCCACCAGGTCTCCCCCTGCTTGACACCATGACCACTTAGATCAAAATTTTCATCCCATTTGTCACCCCATTTCTCCCATCCACCACCCTCACAGCGCTCAGCCCATTTGTCAGTGTATTTAGTGCTGCCACCATACCCATCATATGTTTCACCCCACCTGGCAAAGGTACACCACACTTAATCCATGAGGGACAATATAGGAATGTGAAGATGAAAATATATCATCAAAGAAACAGAACAGGTTGCCACTCTTTCTTATTGCTTGAAATAAGAGGAAATTAGCATTCATCAAAATCTTGGTAAAACAAGAGAACAGATTGTTCAAAATATAACAGTTCAGTCTATTTTATCATGTTTAAAAGATCGCTAAACATTTAAACAATGAACTGAGAACTAACTGCTTTGAATGTTAAAGTTAGAGCTCAAATTCTAGATCATTGTTACCTTTCATGCCAAACATGAGCATGCCCAGTTCAAGGGGTGTGTTTGGGTCAATACTGCACCACTTGTGTGCCCATTTTTCCGCTTGACCAGAGGCATCATAGTGTTCCCACCATTTTTCCTGCCACTCGTTACCTATAGCATTCTTTCCCCACTTGTCTGCAGTTTTCTCAATATGCATAAGCCCATTTTCCTGCAAGTGAAAACCATGCCCAGTATGATTTTATTGAGACACAAGTATTGTCGTCAGTTCTACAAGTGCTAATGCATGTATTAATAATTGAGAAGGAACACTTCGGAACAATGATATATAAGAGCTTAAAAAACCGGTGCCCAATCCCATACCAGAATACAAATGGTCATGAAGGTGGTAATACACTAATACTGACTACTAGAAATATGCCTATCTGATTTCAGCAAACTATATGACAGGGACACATTACAATAAGAAAGGCATTTAGCTGCAAATTAGATGTATCTACTATCTAATACTGCTAACCTGACGCATGGATTCTCTCCAGAATTCACGCCAAACATTTGCATTCGCATCACGTCCAGATTTCTCAGAACCAAGTTCCTTATAGCCGAACTCATCAGCTGCCTCCCAGAACTTCTCTTGCCACTCGATGGCTTTGTCAGCACTAACACCTCTGGTCATTGTCCATCTGCAAATTACACCATCAGGTCTTCGCTCAATTCCTGTCTCCCTCCACCATCTTGATCCATCTGGATTCACTCCAGCAGGTAAAGACTTACTGGCCTTATCAAGGGCACGAGCTGCATCAGCTGCATGGCCGGATGACAATGCACCACGTAGTTGTTCCTCTTCCAGGGAAGGTGACTCTAGATTGGAAGCAGAGTCTTCCATTTTTTCAACCTCAAACAATGATTGGAAGGGTGGAAGCGTAGGACTATGTTTGCCTTGAGAAAGTAAACTTTCAAATGGAATTGAGAGAAATTGCGGTGATCTTTCCTTCTCCACAATAGGATTGGATAACAATGGATAATCTGAGGACATGATATCTAACTGATACCCTCTTGCATCATCTGAAAGAACATCGCTATCAACTGGGGTGTCCAGGACCAAAAATCAGGGCCTGGGATACCATCTCTCTGATTTCCTGATTGTGGCACAAAAATACTCCCACTCTGCATTCCTGATTCCATCAAGTTGTCTAAAATGAATGAAAGAATGCATCATAAACCATTGAATTTCTTTCCGAATCAAATTCACAAATAAACCAAGGAAACAGCATCTTCACAGTGTGTTAGTTACAAGAAATTTAAACACCATGTAACCTCAGCCCACAACTTGAAGTACATAGAAAAATTAAATAAAATAGGAAACCAGCTAAAATTAATTGCAAAAGGAGAAAAAGAAAACTATTGCATTTCCCATACTTTCTTATGTTTTCTCCATTCTAACATTATTCATTATCAAGAAGAAAGCGTCATCATCACTATTCTCTGAACCTGCAACTTTCAATTAACCAAAATCAATTGCAGGTTGAAAAACTCAAGCTGAAAACCCTAACAAAAGAAAAAGAAAAAGGGAGTAAACTACACTCCACCAGAAGCATCACACACATCACTTCAAATTCAAAGAGCAAATACTTCGAATTCCAAGGAAAAGCAAAACAATAACAATGCTGAAGCCAAAAAATTTACCATCTAGAAGATTCCCCGTGGAATCGCCGCCGCCATCATCGTCATAACCTCCGGACTTGGCGCCGCCGTCGACGCTGTCATCGTCGAGGATGGCCCTGGCGGCAGCGATTGCAGCTGCAGCTCGATCGATGACCTGCATCCGCTGGACCCTGTCTCTCTCCTCGCTGGAAACTTCTAAAAGCTTCTGGAACTCGCTGGTCTTCATCTCCAGATCGTCTTCCTCGACGCCGCTGCTGGCATTGCCGCTACCAAAAAGGGCGTCGTGTTGAGGGGAAGAAGCGCGGTCGAGGATTCTGTTGAAGTGAGTGATCTTTCGGTCCCTCTCCACCGCCTTCTTCCACATGTCGAGGTACGAGGAGTCCCTCCTCCTCCGCTGTCGGAAACCGTCGCTCTCAGCCTCACGCATTTTGTGTTACGCCTTGGGGTTTGGCGGAGGAGGAGGAGGAGGAGAAGGGGCGGCTGAGCTCGGGTGCGGGCAGGCGCAGTGATCGGGACGGTGCACCCGCGGCGAGAGCTCCAAGGTGGGTGGCCATTCTTGGAGCTGGGAAGAAGAGTGAGCGAGTGAGAGAGAGAAGGATGAAAATGGCGGTGAAGTGTGTTCCCCTATTTATATGGTGAAGCTGCAGTTTCCGAGTGAAGTCAAGTATCAAATTCGACTATTATTGATTGATGATAAAAATTAACTAGTACACAAAGAAGTTTACCTTATGAATAATTGACTCCACTTAAATATGTTTTTTTTTCTCACATGTATCTTCCATTCAAAATAATTTTGTCTATATATGATATTAGAATTAGACACTTGTGGTAGACACATGCCTCTCTTATCTGTGATTTTAGTTGACGTAATTAGTCATTTTGTCGTAGATCCTTTGCTAAATCCTATCTCAAATTTTGTTGATCCTTACTTGAATGAAATTAGTTTTCATGTAAAAACAAAAATTGTATTGATTCTTTTTTATATCTATTTCATCTATTTTACATCGAGTAACTTATACGAACTTTAAACAAATGATTTAAAAATTAAAAGTGTTCAATTATTTTTAAAAAAAATGTTCACATGTTATTAGTAATTAACTTTATTTTTTAAAAATAAAATAGAGAGCTAAAATTTGTTGTTAAAATTAAAGTGCCTTAATATTATAACATGTTATTGGCTCTTAAATAAGTAAATACTCTTGTCAGTTGTCACTTTATTTTGCTCAAATCTCATGAATTTTGCAAAATAAAATGAATTTGATTTTTAATCACTATGAATGTAAAATAGTTTTACAATTACAATTGTATATACTTCGATAACAATGTAAAAATTTGCATCAAAACTAATCGAGAAAAAATTATCACAGCAGTATTTCTCACGTTAGTGGCAAAGTTGCGAATAGGGGAAAGCACATAGGGCTGTTTTAGTGACCTTTTTGGTGTAAAGAGAAGACATTTTCGTGTTACGAAGGGTAAGAAGCAAAGGACGCAATCAGATTCCTATTTAAACCGTTTTTAACTCTTTTCCTTATCTGCATCCACGTGAGTTACGTGATATACGAGAACATGGACGGTGACAATTCTATTGACCATCAGACTCATCTTTAAAACCTCTCTCTCCTAGGTTTACCGTATCTTAACACTAATTTTTATTACCAATAATTAATTTATCTATTAATAAAATTATTAGAGACTTACAATGTCTTATTTTAATAATTATGAGAGACCTTAACATTAATACTTTTTTTATCAGGAACTAATTTATCTATCAATAAAATTGTCAAAAATTAATTTAAGTGTTTACTCAATTTTTTTTAAGTCTGGGGGAGACCTGAATAATATTTGAGTTGAAACAATGTATTGAAGGCTGTACGGTTCTTCAAATTTAGTTATGGGCAATGGCCAACAATTATGAACCACCTGTAAAACTTGATCGAATTCCGAAAGACAAATGGATTGGGTTATAACAGAACCCAATTATATATGGGCTTTAATGGATCAATCCATAAACATTCATCATTCGTTGGACCTTACTTCTCGTTTAAATTGATTGCATTGGCAGCAACTTCTATCAATTTTTCTTCTGCCTCTTCTTTATTATTATTATTGATTATTGAAATTTGAATTTTCTCCAGTCTTGTAATCCTATGAGCTTTAAATCAAGCCGAACACATCATTGACTTTCTATAAGCTGTGTTTGTATTCCAAAACTTGGTGATATTGGTGTTTTGTTTGTACAACGAGTCATCCATGTGAATAGAGACAGGGGAGTGGATCAATTCAAAAAGATTTCTGAATTTGATGTCGCACTTCTGTAGTGCAGGATCAATTTGAGAAAGTGATGAATCATGATAATTAATTAATTGTCACATTGAAAGTGTACAAATAAGAAGTGACATACTCAAATGATGTTAATGGTACGTAATCGCCTCTATCTTCCTCTCGATCAAGGATCGAACATAATTAAGCATGATCGAGATATGGTGGCCAGATATTAGTCATAAAACATGGCTTACCATTTAGGTTGTACACCACCAGAGCATGCACCTTGTTCTAGAGCATGAAAGGTTCAGAGAGATGGTTGAGTCTTGAGATTAATATATATAATATACGGTAAAGAAAAGAGAATAATCTTAGATCTACTGTTAATTATATTTCTTTGGGAGTATTTGCTTGACACAGAGACTTGTGGTAATCAAATCAAATCAATCACTACGTATGAATGGATGCAGAGAAGAAAATTAAAGAAAAGACAAGAGATTGGGTGCGTTATATATGCTACGTGTTGAACAGAAACATGCAAAACCAACAAAGTCCATTGTGCGTTGGAGGGTCCAATAGCTTACAAGTGTCTTCACCATGCAATCCCACATAGCCTCCACCATGCACGCACGCACGCACGCACCAATCCAGATACCATATCAACGAGGACTAGCGAGCAAACAAGCTCAATATAGAACAAGCTCAGCTCAAAACATAGAAGAAAAATGCCATCATCAATCTCAGCATTCATCTCCTCCTCCCTCGTCAAGAGAACGATTATCCCTCTCCACACCACAAATCTAAACTCCCTAATTATCGCACCCAAAACCCCAGCATCTATCTCCATCTCCTCCCTCAACATTAACCACGCTAACACAAAACCACCTTTCATCATCATCAACTCGGAACCCATGCAGGCCCGTGACATACCCGAGATCCCATCCGTGCCCAAGCCTAAGCCCGAGCCCACTCCAATTCCAAAAGAGGAGCCTGTGGTTCCAAACCCAGGTCCTGAAATAGACCCCGGAGTCCCACCCGAGATAACCACCGATCCTCCTCCCACAAACCCGAATCCCATGCCCGATGCCCCGAAACCACCCTTGTCCCCACCTGGACCAGAGACGCCACTACCGGAACCAGATGTGGTGCCGCCGCGGCCTCCAGAGGTTGTGCCTCCGCGTCCGCCGGGGCCGGAGATTGTGCCGCCGCCAACTACTCCACCGGATATAACACCGCCTAGGGGACCGGGAATAGGACCGGCTGTATATTATTTTGTAGCTTAGGAACTAGCTAGGAAATTAAAGCATGCATGCTTGTAGATAAATAAATAAATAAATGTGTCATAAATAAAAACTGATAAAAACCTATTTTATTGTAAGTGTGTTTGATTATGAAATATTAGCTAGAATTGTACTCATGCACAAATTTTTCAGAGAGTTTTATGGTTGTTATTACAATTGATGGAAACAATAATTAAATATAAATATCTCTCAACTAAGAGTACAACAATTAGCAAAATATCCAACAATCTGATCGAATATATATAGAGAGATCTGCACCATTGTACCAAATGAAAAAGCCTTCAGTCTTCACCATACATAGCTCATGAATATATATATATATATATAAGAATACCAGAATTATATTAATTAATTGATCATTCTAAGCTAGCACAGCGCCCCTTTTTCCAGCTGAAATAATTGATTCAAGTTCTTTAATTTTCACCTTCCAATCACCCCCATTTTTCGAGCGTAGCCAATTGTCCCGAGAAACATAACAGCAGAAGCTAGTCCCGCGAAAATAACAACCTGCCAAGAAATTAAACGAGGCACATTAGTTATCTTCCATTTTATATATATATATATATATATATCATTCCAATAAATTTGAAGCCTGTGTGAGTGAGTGTTTCTATAACTGCCTACCCATTTGAACAAGTAACCATGGTTTTCACGCCAAGCAAACGGGAAATTCGTGCCAAATATTGCAGCCACCAGAGCATAGAAAGATAGAGACATCTCTGCCGTCTTAAGAAAGAGTTCTAGCTGTACGTCGTGTTAGAGAAAAAGATGGATAAAAATATTCAAAGACTTGTTAATTAGCAACATAAAAGATATATAATACACTTAAGAGAATAATGAATAACGCCGGTATCATGACATGACTTTGTGCAGAACCATAAAGAAAATAGAGTACCTGAATCAATTGATTTCGATGGTTGTCAATCTGCAAAATATGAAAAATTTACTTACATGACATGCTATTATTCACCAAATACCAGCAGAAATTCATACGATTAATTATTACCTGAATATTGATATAGTCTTCAGTATCATCAATATACCTCTTAGCTGCAAGTGAAAAGTTGTATGACACTTAGCATATTAATCTTGAAATACTATTCACATATCCATGAAATCAAACCAATATTATTTAGGATAAAGCAGAAAATACAGAACAGCATGTTCAGAGTTCCAGTAAACATATACAAATTAAGAACACAAAGAGTAGTGCAGAGGCAAACCATACGTTATGGTGTTCTAGTTTTCTGGCACTCTTAAGAAAGCTTCATCTATACATTAGGGGTGAATCTTTATCTCACTTGGAGGACGAATTAATCACACATAGAATCACCTTCATTTCACAAAATCAATTACAAAAGCAATATTGGTTCATCAAAGGTAAGTTAAACTATATGTGTGTATGGGAAAAATACTTATGTGAGGAAAGAAAAACATTTGTTTTGATCATTTATTAATTGACACATAGTTTTATAGGTTATTATTACCTCCTATATCCCTACATTTTTAATATATTAACTGATTTGTTAATCAATAAATAAAGTAGAGTAAATAATTTTTTTATTTTAAGAGCACCTAAATATTTCTTCTGTGTATAGTCTATTTGATCCAAAAATTTGCAAAAAAAATGGTTATTTAAGTGACTGACATGTGAATATTGTAATAGATAAAAATAATGGTGTATAGCAATAGCGCAGGAGTTACGTTATTTGAACCTCCCTAATTAGTACTAATATAAATGGAATTCATAAGCCTAAGCCTAAAACTTAAGTTTTTGGGATGGTTGGTAATATCAGAACTTTTATCATTAAATGATTAAGTATCTATGCTTGTTATCCCTTATTTTGATAAAGTCTTCACATTTCAAGCTAGAAAAAATGCATTCATGGGAATCATAACATATTTCTCTGTATATATTAGCAAATATTAATATTCCAAAATAATGTATGTATGCTATGCTTATAGTTATGATATATATAACATTTATGCTTTACAGCATCCATTGCTTACACGGTACACACGCGTACACTTACCGTGATTAATTTGTTTAATGTGTCATCAATTTGTATGAAATAAGCCTGAAATATGAATAGTCACCACTTATTAATTAACTATTTTTATTAAATAAAAATTGATTAATTTTTAAAGGTGCTAATGTGATAATAACCTCTAGTAACATTTCAAGCTCCTCCACATCATCTCCATCTCCAAGAAATGTTGCCGCACTTGCTTTTGTTATTTCATATTCAGCAGTGGGGAGGCACCAATTCCAATGATCGATGATGATGCGCCTGCCAACTTTCTTGATAAGTATAAGTCAGCCATGTCATCATCATCATCCATTAATTGTTCAAGCTCATCTCTCACCTGCAGCAGATATATAACACGAACTAATAGCGACATGATGCAAAATTAATATATAATTAATTTGTACACCAAATAAATCAAATCGAGGCAGTTTGCAGTCCTATTGGACTTAATAAAACGGATCATACAACCATAACCGGGACAATGCTTGTTGAAGACGTCAAAGAATGCAATTAAGTGAAATAATTTGACAAGATAATTTAAAATAAACTTTAAATTTGGAAGATATAAAAGTGAAAAATAAAACATAAAACATAAAACTTAAGAATTACAATAGTTTATTACATTAATCCCTAACCACACATTAATGTTTAAAAATGCTTACATTTACAATTAAACTAATTTTTCAAAACTGTATTATGATTTTTTTTCAAATTACCGCGGTATCTAAAGCTAATTTTCTTATGAATAACTTCAGATACATTCGTATATATAAAAAGAGTGAAACATATATGTTGTTTGGGTCTCAATGTCCTCTCTTGACAAGACTTACATAAGGTCAAAATCAAATTAGACGCTAGCATTGGCTTAAGGAAAAGGAGTTGGCGCGACCAACTAATAGCCATAGATTTTGACCTAGTAATAAGTATTCAATTCAATAAATTGTATTGGCACCAAAGTCAGAAGTTCCATTTCTAAATAGCACAAACTATTGGTAGATGTTGGGAGGGCATGTTCATTTATATGCTAAGAGCCGCTAGGGATAGTTGTTAATTGTGGGTCAATTTTCTACCTCAATATGACTCAAATGGAGTCGAAGTCAATTGAACCGACACTTGATAGTACCACTTAAATGAAAAGATAAGTGTTCTGATTAGCCACTATGGTTTTAAATATAGTGACAGTAATCACTTGATTCAATAATGTATATACTTACACATTCTCTATCCTTTTTCTCAATCCTAAACAAGGTTGTGTAAAAAGTCATATGAAAAATGGTTTGAAAATATTAGAGCGAAAATATATTTTCAATTTTCTAAGTATTTTCATTTTCAGATTTTCAAAATCAGGAGTTTGATAAAGGAAAGTGAAAATAATGAATAGTCTATATTTTCAAAATTAAATTTAAAATAATAATATTATATTTGGTATTGAATAATAAAAGACATATATATACATAAGAAATGAATGATTCTCATTTTTCAGATCAGTACAAAATTCAAAAGATTTGGGATACAAAGGAGTTGCTCAAGTTTTTTAATAAACACTGATATAGCTCATAAGAGCGAGCATCAAGTTATCACCGTCATTGCCTCAAGACAAAAGGGTTTATTAATCATAGGATGCCTCCTGAAAGACTTGTTAATTTGCTTCCCATTTGTTACAAACATTAATTTCAAAACTTGTACTTAATGGCACGTCCAAAAATGTGCAATCAACCTTCTTGAGCTAATTTTTCAATTTGAAATTGGATACACACTATGTTTTGTAAAGATTAGTGGCTTGGCTTAGGTTAATAGTTGTAATGGGTTCCCATGGATGAAGAGTAGGGATAGAGATAAGAATTATTACTATGAAAGAAATGATTTAATTGAGTGTGTTTAAAATTTACGAGAATGCAATTTTCATTTTCATTTTCAAAATTTGCAAAGGAAACACAGGAATTTGCCGTTTTCAAAAGAAATATTTTTAAAAAATATAAAAACATGGTTTGAGAAATAAAAAAATAAGTTCCAAGATACATTTGACCTTTCTTATATTTCTTTACATTTGGCGGCCTATTTAAGTACCTATATAAGAAATGTTATTTGAATACCATTTTTTCTTATACTATATTTTACATCACTATCAACACATGCATATTACCCTCACATTTGAAAGGAGTCCAATGTATCAATATAAATAAGCAGAAGCTGCAGACCACGTGCAAGTAAATTTAGAGGATAATTTTTTCCCTGAAATACATATATTTAAACAACATTGCAAAAGTAGACATACCTTTTGAACCCTAGCAGTTAGTCTTGTCATTGCACTCTTCAGTTTACGAACTCTTTCCAAATTACGACTACTAGTCTGATGATTAAAATAATTCAAATAAATTAAAAAACACCAAAAAGAAGTTTTCAAGAAATTAACAAGAAAAAGAGACGAGACTCTGGAGGAAGGTTGTGGAATTAGATCGAGCATATTACACACCAATTACAATTAGCCAACAAAAACCTTAAAAAAATTAAGAAACCGTAGAATAGTACGACTCAATGATGATGAATATAAGCAATGAAATGGATAAGATATTTGAACAATGAGAAGGCAATTACATTCAACCACTTTCAAAAAACTCATTTTGTTAGCTTATATACGATATCTATATTTGAAGGGGCTGGGATTTCAGACTAATTAAAGCCAAAACAAGAAAAATAAGAAACAAGGGAAAATGAGGAAATCATGTATACATGTACCTTGGAGGTAAGTTCATCTAATGCAGGATAAGTATCCATCTCCAGTTCTGTTGTACGTGCAGCAAGGAAACTGCAAACTGCTTCTAAAACTATCTCTAGTGCCCGGAATTCAAATGGTGACTCTGCATTTCCTTCAAATTAATGTTGACAAACTCAAGAATTATGTTTAGGCAAATTTGTTAAATCTCATTAAACTCAAATTGTTAATAGACTCCCAAGAGCTTATATATTAAAAAAATGTAACTTTAAAAACATATTTTGGCTATTAAACATAATTACATGAGAAATTAATCTTCATACACTATCCATCATAACATGACATTTTTTAATATTTTTATTGAATAACTTTGTAAAATAATCTTTTACTATTAGTATATGAAAATTAATCTCTAATTTGCTAGCATACTTATGATTAATATTGAAACCATATCTATATATATATATATATATATATGCAAAATTGACTGTAGTTCACTAATTTATAATTATTATATGGATGTACTCAAAACTTTAATCGTAAAAAAGTATTAGTTCATGAAGTAGTAATGTTTCAATTATAAGTATTGAAAAATATTTTATATTCTATCACTTAAATTTGTACCAGCTCATCAGTCAATTTTTTAAGCAATAACAAATGATCACGATATTTTAACATTTTTTTCATTTTTTTTACTTTTATTTTCGTGGTATTTCACAAAGTTTCTCCATCTATATCTATCTATCTATCTATATAACTATTTAGCTTTATGTGATAATTAAAGTTATATTGCATCATCCCTCTCCTTTGAGTAACATAGCTTATATTAAATTTGAAGAGAGAATCCGATAAAAAAAAATGTGATTGTTTTATTTCCATTTCAATATTTTATATATGATTATTTGAGGTTTTTTTTATCAAAATTCTTAAGATAAATAATTTACATATTGATTTATAACCAAGTATAAATTCATACTCATAACTTATCGATAGAATCGAGATCAATTTATCAATTTTATTAAAGTTTACTTAAACTTATATAAGTTTAACTGTTGGAAAGAAAATCTGCATGAGTTAATTTATTTTAATATATAATAAGGTTGTAAATTCGTAAAAATCTAAAAGTTAAGTGGAGAAGAATTTAAAAGTCATCTTTCATATAATTGATTAAAATGATTTGATAAGAAGCAGTTCTAATGAATCCATTTCATTAACAGTAACAAGGGAATAATTAGTATGATATTGAAACAAGGGGAAAAAAAAGAAAGACAAATTGTATTAGGTTGTTGTCACTCATGGTTCATCGGCAAATAATATAATGAAGCATACCATCCTGTTCAGCTGCTTCAGCATCATGTTGACCATCAGCAGATATGTCTTGACCGTCCCCTTGGTTTGTACGAGCGATAGGCATAGGCAACCTCCTTTGCAGTTCCTCAACAACAGGGACGACATTTTCATCTGTTGGGTCTTGCACAAACACCTAATATAATTAACCCATAATTGATTTAAATATATGAATTAAATATATATATATATATATCACAATATGGAACCAGTGACGATCAATCCTACATTCTAGCTAGAAAACAACTAAATTAAATTCTTTTAAAAAAGAATGAACTAACCTCTCGGGCGGTGATAATTGCCTTGATATGCTGAATCCCCAGAATTACAGAAGGAAAAAAGTATAATAAAATGGAATAAATTAATAGATCAAACCCATAGGAAGATAAACGAACAAGCTGAATGCAATGAACTAGTTAAAGAAAAAGATGGAAGCATATATATATATACATATATGCATGTATTGGACCGACCTCCAAATTGAGAACAATAGCATTGTGTCTGGAGAAAATAGTGGAGGGGTAAGAGAGAAGGGGATCGAGAATCCTGAGATCACGAGCATCAATGTGAAGGCGATGCATGATGTGGTACTTGTCTATGTCCAGAAAAGAAGCGTGGCCACTGCTCCCATCCAACTGAATCCAACTGCTCCGAGGAGACATGGACATGCTTGTCGTCTTCCTCACCACAGTCTCCCCCATGGCTATTATATATATTCCAGTCAAAACTACTCCTAAACTAGACAGACAATCACACTTTCACTACCAATTCCAGGTGAATATAAATCCAGGTCATGGTTGGAGCCAGTGCATATGGTTCATTTAACCTTACGAGGATTTTTTTCTTTTCTCTTTTTTGATATGGCATTTTAACTTGATGAAAATTATTTTCATATCTTTTATTATATTAATACTTTTTTCTAAAATAATAAAGAAAGCTACATGTATATTGTGTGGGTGTTAAAAAACTTCTATCAAAGAAAATACTTATTTAACTTTTTTATATATGGCTTATTTGTTTATTGTTACTATAATAATTATAATGATAGTAATAATAATCATGATGAATATATATTTCTTTGTCAAATAAGGCAACTTATTAAAAAATTAGTAAGCATTAGATTATATAACTTAATTTTATTTTATTCTAATAAGTCAAGATAATTTAAATTAATAAAAGAAGATAACAGTGGAATATGAGTCAAATGAAGAAACATTAATATATCAATATTCGATAAAAAAAATCGAAAAGTAATTGGCATGTATAACTCATTAACTAAAATAGTCAAAACGGATTAAAAATAAAGGCACGCAAGATATTTATAAATTTCATAAAATTATAAAAATAGTTTATTAATTAAATATAATATTTACTTAAATTTTTTTTGGTATTGATAATATTTACTTAAATGCTGATTTCTAAATCATTTTTAAATAATTTACCAATATAAACGCCACATATATCTACGTGCAAAGGAGAAAAAAGATTTTATTAAAATTAATGATTGCATAGAGTCATTGAAATTATTTTATTCTTAATATAATTATCCTAACTATCATATAAATAATATAGTATAATTGACTGACACTATAAATTAATATATAAAAATTAATATCAAAATAAAAATATAACTTTGCTTAAAAAAATGTATCAAATTGTATAATTTTAGACTTTTCATATACAAATGAGTATTTAGTTATAAATATTTAAAATATAAATTTGATTGTATTCTAATTTGTAATAGTATATTCAATTAATAAATTATTAAATTTATAAATTGAGTTGTACAAAACAAAATTTAGAATATTGAGCAATATAATTTAATAGTGGAATATAGTTTAAATTTTATTGCAGGTAAAGAAAAAGAGAAGGTGGAGTGATTTTAGGGAAAAAAAGAGATATTCAAGCTTTTCTTGTATGAATGGGTAACTATAAATTTTTAAAATTTAAATTTAATTATAGATAAAAAAAAGAAAAAAATAGAGTAATTTTAAACTTTACATGATAATTTTTTATAATATTCTTTATATATATATATATATAATATATGTAAACCCTAAAACCCCAACACGCGCTCTTAAAATTTCGAAGCATTTGCTTTGCTAACCTTGGTGAAAACGGTTTATGGTGTTGCCTTTTCTTAACATAGACTTTTGGCAAACATCTAATTTAAGGCAACACTTCAAAAGCGTAGCCTAAACAAGGAGAAGCACAGTTTTCTGTTTATTTTATGTATTTTCCTATAACATAGACTTTTGGCAAACTCATCTAATTTAAGTTTAACTTCAAAAGCGTAGCCTAAACAGGGAAAAAACAATCTTCTTGCTTTCAAAATTATTTTATGTATTTTTAAAACCACTATAACACCAAACCAGGGGCACCTATATAAAAATTTGAGTAATTTCCATATAGGCAGAATCATTTCCTCCAGGTTCGTCAAAAATAAATTTGATTACTCAAAAGAACAAAGATTACTAATTGATTTAAAATATTAAAATAATTTCACATCGTTATTTCAATAAAATTATCCCTGTTCTGCATAACAGTTTTTCCCTCTTTCGTTGGAATTGTAATAGTAATAAAAACAAATACTAGGTGATTCCAATTTGTAAGCCAAACCCTTTTCTTTTCTTACTTGTCAAACAAATGAAAGGACTTTCCCACGACCAAAACCAAAACCCAAAGGCAGCCCTCGTTTCTCACGTTGAATTGAAGTTTAACATTACAGCCAGCAAGGGTGTGGGCGACAACTACAAAGCTAAGCTCAACGCTCACAATCAAATCCATCTTGGATCTCTCCGCCGCCTGTAAGCCACCATGTCGCGCTCCCTCCAACTCTCCCCCACCCCAAACGCCACCGTTTTTGGCGCCACCCACTCCCACTCCCACACTCTCGCCCGCATCCCAACTCCCAAACTCTCCTTCTCCAATACCCATCCCAATCCCAATCCTTCCTTCTTTCCCCTCAGCATCCGCGCCTCCACCAACGCACCCGCGCCACTCCACGTCTCGACGGCCGATTGGAGCAGCGCGGCGATCGAGGTTGACGCCGTGACGGAGGCTGAGCTGAGGGAGAACGGGTTCCGCAGCACGCGGCGGACGAAGGTGGTGTGCACGGTGGGCCCCGCGACGTGCGGGTTCGCGGAGCTGGAGGCGCTGGCGGTGGGAGGGATGAACGTGGCGCGGATCAACATGTGCCACGGCACCCGCGAGTGGCACCGGGAGGTGATCGAGCGCGTGAGGAGGCTCAACGACGAGAAGGGCTTCGCCGTCGCCATCATGATGGACACCGAAGGCAGCGAGATCCACATGGGTGATCTCGGTGGTGCTCCCTCCGCCAAAGCTGAGGTACGTACTACTCACTTTCACCATCATCATATATGGTTATTTTAATTGCAACATAGCACAGCATAAATACTTCATTTTTATTTATTTATTTTTCCTTTTTCTTTTATTTGATATCTGTTCAACAACAACACAATGGTGTCAACTATGAAATGACCAGGCTTCTTTGCTTCAAGTGGTTTGATACTTGTTCCCAGTACAGGGATTTTAACTTTATCTCATAACCATGCCTTACTCGAGTTAAATTAGTTGGTATCAAGTGAAATTTTGATATTTGGTTGTCTCGTGGGAGAAAATTAATTAAAATAAAAATGTGGTCAAAACCATTAAAAGGGCTTAAATTTAAGTGGCTCGTCTATAGTCATGGTTTATGATAGGGCACAACGGTGTCATTTGATCCTTATAACCAATCCCACACAGTGAGAGCAGAAGGCTTATTGTTGTTGTGGTATTTAGAATATATATATATAAGAAGAAGAAGAATTAAGAATTAAGAATTGAATGCATCATGCGTGAATGTTATTAAGGTTGAACAGGACCGGGTTTTTGTGAAGAATAAGGCTGCACCATTAAGCTTTCGTTGTCTGCCTTTTGGTGTTTGAGCCTCACTTTATGCATTTAGGTTAGATTGGTTGTGTTGTGAAGTTGTGATGATCCATTTAGCTCAACTGAGATATCTGTTCAATTGCTGCCCCTGGTGGATGTTACACTAGTGGTTGTTTCCAAACCTACGGAATGTCTTAGATGCATATAACTATTTGAAAAATATTGGAAAGCGCTGCTTAGGCATAATAATGTGTTTATCAGAATGAGTTGACTTGCTTAAGGACTCGTGGTCTTGGGTCAACATAACTTTTTGTGAGCTTTGAATGAATACTCTGTTGTAGGATGGCGAGATCTGGACTTTCAGTGTTAGAGCCTTTGATTCAACTCTTCCGGAGCGCACCATCAATGTAAATTATGAGGGTTTTGCTGAAGGTTAGTAATTCTGCATAATCTAATGAAACATTTTTGTTTCTTGTAATTCCTTATGTTCCTATCTTTATTTGTGAAATGTTGTTGATGTTGTTAGTGACTTTGAACTGAAATCTATGGTATTGTAGACGTCAAAGTGGGGGACGAACTTGTAGTGGATGGAGGAATGGTAAGGTTTGAGGTGATTGCAAAGATAGGGCCAGATGTCAAGTGCCGTTGTACTGATCCTGGGTTGTTGCTTCCAAGAGCCAATCTGACGTTCTGGAGGGATGGGAGTCTAGTACAGAAAAGAATTCCATGCTTCCTACAATTTCATCAAAGGTTGTTAATTTGTTTACCTTTTTCTTCTTTACTGATTTGCATGTTTAGGATGTGTTAGGTACTTTGGTTGGGGAAAAGATTCTGTGAATGAGCATGGAATTTTCCCCTTATTTCTACCCCAACCAAACACATACGATTCTTATCGTCTCTATTCTTCTAAATAATAATAAAAAAAGTCAACACAAAGTAAGATGAGCATGTGTATTGTGTATTGTCCACATTGAAGCCAAATGGGCTTTTGCGTCAGAAGATATGTTAGAGATAAAATCATTCATGTATCATTACCTAACATCATAAGCTTTTTGGAGAAGTAGATCACGATTAAAGCTTCTGCTACAAATTAAAAACTTAGTTACTTTTTACACTTTGGGACTTTATTTTTTCCTGATCACATAAAGAGTTTTATAATGATAATGCATCAAATTAAGCAGCACTAAAACACTGCAATATCAGTCATATTTATGTTTTCTTATTTTCCATATTGAAATTGTTTACTGTACTGCCAAGTTTCGTGTGCAAGTTGATTGGTGACCTCAAATAGCCTATAGCACTAACCACTTCTGTATGGAAGTCACCCATTAAATTGATTATTCAACAATTAAATGCAATAATGCTTTGCCCACCTACCAAACACTTCCCCGCCCACCGTTATCAACAGATGCAGGGAAAGCACCTCATATCTATGCATTTTTTGAGATTTTTTTTGTGCAACCATTAATTTTTGGACATAAATTGTAAATTATATGATGCTGTATTTCCTTTGTTCAGAAAATTATCCATCTTAAATGAATTAACTTTTCATTTTTTCTCAACCTGATTTCTATTTACAGGATTGGTTAGACATTGATTTTGGTATTGCTGAGGGTGTTGATTTCATTGCTATTTCTTTTGTCAAGTCTGCTGAAGTTATTAATCATCTAAAAAGCTACATTGCTGCACGATCCCATGATAGGTATGCTATGGAATTGGAAATATTGTCATATCATTTCTAGTACTGTAATTATTTCCCCATTACAAGTAGCATCCTTCTTACATATGTAATGCATCTGATGTTTTGTGTGTCTCATCACTGACTTACTTGTTTTTTCCTGAAATCTTTGGGTAACTAAGGCTATGATTGGGAGTTTTGTAGATGATGGAAGGGAGGGACTAATAATGGAATAGAAGAGAAAGGTGAGGAGTAGAATGGAAGAGACTATGCCATTCCCTTGTTTGAAAGTT